>VYXD01010363.1:143950-255227 GCA_013397195.1 Hylia prasina
AGGGGCCGGAGGATGCCGCGGGCGGGGAGGGGGGGGCGAGGGTGCTGCCGCGGGGGGCTCGGCGGTTCCGCTCCCTGGCAGATGCTCCGACCATTGTGCTTTTGCTGTTGCAAATAGAAACACTGCTCACCTCCTCACCTCTCCTCCTCCCCTCGCCAAACAATAAATGCACACCTCAGGGCCCTCGGCGCTTCCTGACTCTGCTTCTCTTCTGCAGGTGTAGATCTGGAAGAGACTGGAAAGGAGGGTGGAAAAAGCAGGGAGGTTATGAGGCTTAATAAAGAAGGTAAGTGGATAGTGCTGGCACACCTCTCTACCTGTTTCTTGGTGGTTGTGAATGTGGTTTGGCCTTGACAGGGTGGTCTGATACCATATGGATTTCTCTGCCGTGGAGAACGTTTCAGGGTTGGATACATGCAGATGACTGTCACTGTGTCAACTTCTTTTGAAGTGCGGGTATAACAGGTGTATACATGTAACTGACAGACGTCAGTTGCCTCAAATTTTGAGGCAAAACACAACTGCACATCAGTGGCCATATTGGATTTTTTTGTGGACCCTGTCCCTTGGTGCAACATTCCAGTTGCTCACGTGAAGATAAGCATATAAACTTTAAACATTAGATTATTATTAGCAGCATAGTGGAGATGTTTTCCCTTGCAGTGAGGAAGGGTTTGTTACAATCGTTGAGTTCATTCACTTTAGCTCAAATCACATCTTATTCTTCATTTACACTGCTGAGAATGACTTACAGTCAACTGAACAGCCATCATCAAACACTATCTTGGGTTACACTAACCTATGCATATTATGCAAAACCAAATAAAATTAGTCATTTGGGCCATAAGTTCTTCTGGTACCATCAGTGTAAAGAGGCAGATATTCCAGGTTAGTGGTATTTGCCAATATGCCAGGCCTGTCACAGCTCTGTCAGCTGTGAGAGGAGAAACATTTTGTTTGCGATGTGTGTCATTAACATCATGCTGAGGTAACACCTAATGCAGCTAGTGAAATGGTTCAGGACGCTTTTTCAAGCAGCCTTGCGTTTCTTTCTGTTTCGTTAAGAAAGCGCTTTATGTGCGCAGCATCTCTGTCTTGGGAAATATTTCTTGGAAAGTCAGTTCATAATGAACGATCCCGTCATAGCAAAACTTCGGTCTGACTTACTCATGCTGAGAGAAATCCTGCTATTACCTGTAATGTCATAATATATATTCTGAAATTATGTTAAGTTTCTCATTACATTACAGTTGTCATTACATGTGCGTTCGATTTTGAGCATCTTGGCAGCTCAAAGGAATCTTATGTTTTCTAAACAAGCTCTTGAAAAAGGAATTAATTAATGAGTAATGTAGATTTGTGTGATAAATTATAAAATTGCATGGAGTACGCATTAAAGTTATTTTAAATACCCTAAAACTTCCTTTTTGAAAGACCTTTACAGAGATGCCAAGCTGGATTGTGTTCCTATCTTGATTCTTACATGCCTGAACTTCTCTATTTTGTCAGCCCAAAGATAAGTTAGCAGCAGAACTGGGATTTTCATGTGGTTATTTATAGGTAAAAGGTCCAAGGCTCTGTACATCTATCAGTAATGTTGATTCAAAAACAGTTGAACAAAAATTTTGCTACTTCAGCTGTGTCTTCATAAGGAGCTTAATTTGTTGAGATAAAATGTTTTGTACATGGAAGTCCTTGAACAAAAAGTCCTGTTATAGGCTTGGGACGTAAAGATTGAGGCATCTCTACTCCTTAGTTATACATAATATGCAAATTGTTTCCTAGAAAGATTCAGTTTAAATTATCAGTTCTAGTCTTGTTTGGGTTTTGAGGAGGGTCAGAGACTCCATCAAAGGAGCTCTATTTAAGCTCACTATCCAGAAAAATTACTTCCAAACAAAGCGTAATGTCACTGCTGACATTATGATCGTGACAGGTGTGAAGCACTTACTGGCTTTAATAGTACTTGTGTCACAATGCCGTGGAAAAAAAAAACCAAACAAAATTGACTGTTACATTTAGAAAATAAAAAGCCTTAGGGATGTTAATGCTTTCAAGTAGTAACTTGTGTTAGATTACTTAGAACTTCCATGAAGTTTGAATAAATTAGTATGTATCGAAATATTTCTACTATATTCAGTTAGGCAGTCTGTTAATACAGGTGTTTTCACCACACCTATCTGTGTGTCTGAACACCCACTGTAAATTTTTCTTGGGCCTCACAGTCCTTACTAATAAAGGTGGGGAAAAATTTCAAGAGTTAGATTGGTCTGCAGGAAACATTTCTCATGTATTTGCAGAAATGCTTGTGCTTTTACTTTGACCTTGCTCGCGTGTTGTGGGACATCTTGCAATTTTTTGCCTGCTTTGTTCATAGGTGAGGGTTGTGGTTATGATAGGTGTCAATACAAAACCTAACTCCTTTTTTTTTTACAATCTTACCAATTTGAGTAGACTTTTAATCTGTGATGCCAGGAGATTGTAAATGGTGTCTTAAAAAAATCAAATGTTACTTGTAACCTACTGGTATCAAGTAACTAGGGGCCACTGACAGGACTTTAAGTATCAAAAATTACTGTCTTGTTTGATAAAGATAGTGTAAAACCTGATCTCTCTGCTCTTACTTCTTCTCATATTTGTCTGCACTTCATCATCTTTAGTTGATGTGACCAGGTTTATGTGGCCATTCCTTTGTAAGCAGTTTAGCAAGAAGGCTTTTTAGATGAGTGAAACTGTGTGCAGAGCATGGTGGGAGCTAAAGATGGGAAATATGTTCGTCTTCAGACCATGACAAGGTGTTTCATTTTGGTTTTGTAGAAAACAATGGGATAAGCTGGTAAAAAGTGCTTCCAGTTAGTTTGATCCCTGCTTCGCTGCCTCCTTCCTGGTTGTGTACCACGTGTGTTTAGAGTGGTGGGCTGCTCTTCTTCCTGGCTGTGGCCCAGGAGGGGACGTGGGAGGCAGCATTTCCTGGAGGCTGGGGATAGGAGCACTGCCTGCCAAGTCTCTGCCTGCCCAAGGGGTTGACACTTGCATCCCTGGGCACAGGGGTCACAGTCTGACTATGCTGTTCATTTCTGTAGTGTAAGAGATGCACCAAGGCCATGTGCTCCCTGTGCCCCATATTAAGGGTAAAAATAAAGACACAGAAGTATTGCTCACTGCTTTCCTTTATTCTGTAATGTATAGAGGCAGCATAGAGGAAGAGAAATTTCCTGAACGTTTGTTCAGTTTTCTAGACAGAATTGCTTTTTGCATGCTGACACTTACTCTGAGTTTTCTGATAGCAAATGAAGGCTGTCCATGGTTGACTTTTACTGGCATATGGATTTGTAGAGAGGGAATTACAAAGTTCCAAGTGTTCACAGAAGATGAGAAATTTTATACATAAATGTTTGTGTCAGAAAAAAACCCCCAACTTATCTGCTTATCTAATCAGGAAACAGAAACAATATTGTGTAACTTATCTGACAAATCACTACCAAGCAACCGGCTTAGCTAAAAGAGGGGTTATCAGAATTAGAGCAGCATTTAGAATTTATGTTGAATTTTAAAAGGTTGAATGGTATGTTTGAAGAATTGAAGATTTTCTTGCAGATAGCAAGCATAGTAAAAGAAGTCTGTATTTGAGAGTTTGTGTTGTGTAAAACATCAGTTACCATGTGCCTGAGGCAGGTACAGTGTTTTGTTATTATCAGCCATAACCTGTAAATGATTATGGATTAATTTTGGAGGCTTGTGTTTTACTTTATACAATATTTGAGAAAATAATGGAAGAATGGGATTTTTTTGGTTTCACGTACAGAACTTGTATTAATAATTGGTTTAGTAATGTGCAAACATTGAGTGCTGTGAGTGTTTGTAGGTAGACATGAGCTGTAAAGGAGCAAAAGATATCCTTTGTAGGATAGCAGAGTTAAATATGACCTATGGGATTTAGGTCTGTGTCTGGGTACTTGGTGTTGTAGTCAACTTCAGTTTCCCAGTTCAGTGGGTTTGTATTATTGAAGTTTTAATCTGATGATGTGTGTGTTTTTTCTGAATATTAATTCATTACTGTTTGACATTAAGAATGTTATGTAAAAATTTCTAATTATTTTTCTGATTGTGTTAAGAGATTTTTATTGTTCCATCCCAAACTTGACCATTTTACTTTGTGATTACACATGCAAACTGGAGTTTTAGATCTATTGGATAATTGTTTACAATATATTTTTTCCTATTTTGATTTCCCACACAAATATCTGGTGTAAAGTTTTTTGATAAATCCTGTAGCAACATAAAAACAAAATTAAAGGGATACTGATTAGTTTTGCTTTCAGTATCTTTTTAATTCTTCAGAAAAATATCTTGATGATTTTATCATTCATCTTGAGAAAAAAGAAGTTGAGGAGGTTAGGTGGTAGGGAACACTTCTATAAGGGGAAAAAGGATGTGACATACAACATTCTGTTTTATGAAAAGCGAGAGGAAGAGAACTAAAATTATTATGGAGAGATTGTGAAAGAAGAGAAAACAAAACCAGCTGATTAATGTAAGTGTAGAGATTGCAGTTAACTTTAATTATTATTTATTTTTTTTTGTTTACTAGTGGTTTGCCCGTGGTGCTATTTGTCTCCTTTAAAAACATACTAAACAAAAAAGAATAAAAAGATTCTTATTCTACTCACTGCCTTCATCTTCCACCTTTTTGTGGTAGTAGGGAATGTTAGAAAGGGCTGAGAGGGAAAGAGAATTATGACAAGGTTTTAAAGACATAATTCAAAAGAAAGAAGTGAGACTATTGAATTTGGACCTCCATAGTTGATGATTTGGGGTTGGTTTTGGTTTTGCAGTGGGCAAAAGAGAGGGTTGAATGTTGTATAATTTTCTGTCTCTTCTCTGTAAGATAATATAGTCTTCCAGAGATATTGATTGTTAAAGAAACATAATATTCTGTGGTGCTTGATGAGTGAAAGAACTGAGAATTGGCAGGGTACAAACTGTGGCTATTTTCAAGAGAAACTTTTTCTTACCATTCTTATCTTTATGCTGGGAATAAGAACAGTAAGCAGAGGTTCCCATGGGGTCTTTGTTTAGCATGAGAAATGACAGTAGGATTGAATTCTGGTGTGCATTCTGCTGTGTAAGTGACTGATCAGTTCTGTATATGATATCTGGCTCTGATATTTTTATTTTTTTTAATATGGACAGCTTCTGCAAGGGGGTGGCATGTCTCCTGGTTATGGCTGTCACCTCATTTAGTGTGTTTCAAGGAATGATGACAGAGGAAGAATGAAACATTATGTATGATAGCACCCAGAAAATTTAGTCAGAATTGTAGTTTATCTTCATAGTTACATAGTTATTTTCTGAAACCTGTCCTTTAGTTCTTCATCCCACACACTGGATAAAAGGAGTGGAGTAATGATAAGGCTCTGATCAGACATTCTGTGTTTTGAATCAAAATTTTGATGTTATTGAATATGTATCTAAAAAAATCTGGTTTTGTTAGGTGCACAGATCTTGCTGAAGTGCATTATTTGTGCAACAGTTGTTCTGAAGTGGTTAGATCTCCTGTTGTTTAAGGTACCTTTTTTTGATTATGTGGGGGAAAACCATGTGTGATTCCCCGTCAACTGCCAGCACTGTCACTAAGGATCTGTCTCTGACGTTCTTTCTACTAGCTGGAATTTATAACCAGACTTAGAAAGAGGGAAATTTATGTGTTTACTAGAGGGTACCCCAAGCCCAGCTGTCACTAAAGAAAGTAAATGACTTTGTATGTCTAATTTTGATTTAGATATAAAAACATGTGTGTGTCTTCTTGTTGATCTGCCTCTGTATGTAGTTAATAGTTTATAGATGAAATACAGATTTCTGTGTGTTAAAAAGAGACTACACAAGAGCTGAACTGTTTCCATTGTGAAATGGAATAATTTCTTTGAAATAGGCCTTTTTTTCTAGTTAATTAAAATTAGGACATTAACAGGTTCTTTTTTACCTTTGGGCAAAAAAAAAAAAATACTAGCCATTTAACCAAAGCTGAGGTATATGAATGAGATGAAAACAGTAGAAAATCCTATAGAAAACATTTCAAGTTACATTTTAAGTTGTGAATCACAGGAGTCCTTTAGGCAGAAAGCATTAAGTTTCTGATAGTCAAAGTGAAAGTTTCTGGTAGTCACTTCATGCATTGCTAAGAAAGATCACCTTCAGTAAAAATAGTATTGTTACTATGAGTGTTTCTTGAAGAGTTAACTCCAATATAATTTTGTCTGAGTGTTATGACTATTCATTATTAAGAATAATTTTGGAATAACTAGCAAGAAAGCTTTTTGGGTTGTATGGACATGGATTAAGTTACTGGATCTTTCTGTTTTCCAAGTTCAACTTGGTGCAGAAGTTCTTCAGCTTGTCTTTGAAAAAGCTGATTCAGAAGTTGATGGTGCAGGATGCCAGCTGAAGCTGGTGTCTTTAGGTAATTAATATGCAAAAAAACCCCTTTGCAAGTGCTGTCATGACACGGTAAGGGTGTTTGACAGAGGTCTGTGAGCAAGTCTATGGCAAGAAATCTTTGATGGTTCTCTTGCTGGATGAGAAGGGTAGATGCTATGAGAGTGAAAATGGCCCAGTTTTTTATCGCAGTGCTATGCAGCTGACTAAGCTGACTCAAATTGAAGGAAGAATCCAGCACAGCTACTTGCAACTGATACGGAACAGAGGAAAACCAGCTATGGCATGAATAATTTTTCTCTTTTTCTTTTTTTTGTGTCCCTTTCTGTGGTTGATTTTAAGGGACTTGTTTTGTCATAACTTTTTGTATAGCTTCTTAAAAATCATGCCTGACAGCCACTGATGTTGCTGGGGAAGTAAGCTTTCTGGTTGCTCTTGGTCTTGTACTCATAGGAATGTCTTCCTTATTTCTGAAATGTTTTGCTCATAATTCAGTAATTTCATTTCATATTTTACTAAGTTGTATTAAAAATGCAGTTGGGCTTAAGCCCAACACATATTCCTATCTCTCTGTTTTCTTGACAGTAATGAGAATTTACAAGTATTTGGTCTTTCAGCTTTTTCATTTCTTTGTTCATGTGTTTACAAAGTGTGTGCTGTCTGGCAAAAAAGAAGGGGAGTTTTCCCAGATCAGAAAGAGCATCAGCCAGAAGTAGCAAAGAACTTGCCTACAGAAGATCCAGGTTCTGCTCAACTGCTGGTTGTTGTATCTGTCTAGTGCAGTTTCACTCAGTCTGCAGGCCCCTCCTGAATCATCTGTAAAAAGGAAGCAGTTGTATTGTGACAGAGCTGTGTGTGGTACACGGGGTTAGGCTGCCTTCCCTTTCCGTTCCCTGGGAGCAGGTGTTCAGCAGAAAAGACAGAGGAGTGACTGATGAAGTAGGATGAAGACGTAAGAATGATTGGCAAAGGGCAAGAGTTCATGGGGTTTGGTTCTGTGTGATCTTCTTTATGTTCTTTATTTTGTTTATATTACACAGTGTTTTGTGTTTTCTGCCCAGTCATTCTTTCTCTTCCTTTTCCTGCTGCAGGGGACTAGACATAGGGGATAGGCACAATCTGGGGAATTTGAAGTTATATTTGGGTTGAACACTGCTGATGTCGTATCAGTAGTTGTTGAGAAGTTTGCTGGATCAAAATTTTTTTCTCTAGCCAGACAAAAGAGAATAGGACTGGACCTCTCCAGTACCAGAATAAAGTGACTTGAGCTTGTCATCATTTTGAGCTGAAATGGTCAGAATGGAAGCTGAGATTTAAAATGTAAATCATTATGTGTGTTCACTTTTTAATCTCTGATAAATATCCTGTCCTCAGGTGGCTTTCAGGCTGGCCACTTGTGATTGTCTAGATTAGGCAGATTATCATGTGATAGCATATTCAGTTGTTTTTTAAGATGCTCTTACTTATATCTTACTGAGACAGGATGATACAATGATTTACATCTGAAAAGTTTGTTGGACCCATGCCACCACAGCAAACACTGACAGAGCCAAAACCTTGCTTATTTGGATCTGATAATGGAGATAGAGGACAATGATCTGGAGGAATATAAGTAATTGATCTGTTACTGCAATGACTAGGGAGGCAGTGTTATTATTTGCATGATCTTAATGCCTAGCAGTCCCATCAGGCGCTAGATGCTTACTCTGCAGGGTACCAGCAAAGGGAGGAAGGGTGTGTGCTTGTGTATGTTGTGAAATTGTGCTGCAGAGAACTAATTTTTTAATGTATGATGAAGCAGGAGTTTTAATAATGACAAACAAAAACACTTAGTTGCTCAGTGTAGTTGACTTTAGCCTAAAATGAAGTGACTTTCTTAGAACTGTAGCAAGGAAAGCTTTAAGGTGATATTTGGATGGCCATGAAGTAATTTTGCAAGAGCTTGGAAGGTGTCCTTACTCAGGTGAGGAAATTGTCCTGAATGAAAATACAGGGTTGTTGTTGAAAGCTTCATAAATGGATACTGACATCGTGAACCAACTGGAAATGTGAGCAAACTGTGTGACAGCAAGTAGGATGTGGACAGTTTAGTGTATGTAAGACAGAGGAGCCTGGAAAGCAAAGATGAGTTGTTCCCAGTATTTAAATTTGGAATGGAGTATTGTGCATAGAAGGATGCAGAGAGTAAAGCAGAATGACAATACAGAAGCAGGAATTTTTGGAACAGTGTGAACAAGCAGGATAATGTTTGTCAACATGAAAATAAGAAAATACAACTAATGTGAGGTGAAGGCCCAGACAAACCTTTAGATGAAATCTAAATCTGAAGATGTTTAGAGCCGACTTTGTTCTAGGCGTGCAAGACAAGAATAATCATTTAGATGTAGATTTAACCTGAATGAATGGTTAAAGAGAAGCTACTGGCAAAGATGACATAGTAGTTGATAATGGTATTTTATATCTGAATGATGGACAAGTTGATTATGCTGTCCAGGGTGATCAAGAGAGGAGGTAGAGAAAAGAGGGTAGGAGTTGTGAGATCTAAATTCTGTTCTGGCTGTATTGAGCTGAAGTTAACTGCTACTCAGTGGTAAGAAGTGTCAGATAGAATGAGATTTTTTTTGTTTAGACATAAATCTACTGTATTTGAGACCTGTTCTCAGGAACTGAATGTAAAATTCTCAGACATAAGAGTAGCAGCAAAAGATACAGCTCAGTGGAGACCTGCTAGAAGACAAAGGAAGAATAAGGAGCTTGCCAGTACTCTGTGAAGGGATTGGTGCAGGAAGGATGGGCAGTAGGAGAGGGGAGACTCATAGAAGTCAGAAACAGAGAGTGAGTGCTTCAAAAGGAGAAAGGCATTTAATTTTTATAAAGAACGCACAAGGGTTAGGGGTGATGGAAATGATTCATTTGTGATGTTGCAATGGTAGAAGGTTTTTAGACATTTTAGTGAGAATAGTTTCACTGTATTACAAGGGACAGATGAAGGAAACTCACGCTGAAGTTAGAGACAAAAGTGTAATTTGTTATCAAACAGAGCATAATAAGCTTAGAGGTGAAAGAAGGACAGGAAGAGTAATGTAGTTAGAGAATCAAGGGGTCAGAAGTAGATTTCCCAACACAGAAAAGACTGATAGGCTGTCCTGCTGTTCTGTCAGAGCAGGAGGAGACAGGAGATGTGAGGTATGGGCTGATGCGAGTGAGGCAAGGAGAGAGTGGGACAGACGTGTTTTACATCTGTTGTACAGAGAAGAAGGGAGAGCTGTAAGGGAGAGAGAGAGTGGGAAGGGAGAATGTGAAATGGTTATTATGTTTTCTCGCTTTCTCTTGGAATAAATATTTGCATTCTATTGCAGAGAAAGAAATAGATACAAAAGAAAAGGTTTGAGGAGTGAGTCAAAAGTAGGAAGAAAAAAGGCTGAAATTGCAGGTGTGGGTTCAGCTCAACTGGAGGAATGGCACAGATTAGTAAGCAGCAGTAGAGAGAGAGAGAAAATGTGTGATAACCTCATTTTCAGACTGATTCTCTTTTCCACTGCAGATTCTAGGACAGGCAAGAATATAGCAAAGAAAATGGATGTTTAAGACAAATGTGAGTCCAGGACTCGTGGAGTTAGACCTAGTATTGGCAAGCACAGCAAAAGCCATCACAAAAAAAAAGCTGCTCAAGGAGAGAGAAAAGTGTCTGGTCATATCTATCACATAGCATGATGGACATGAAAGTAGTAGTTCTGTTCCTTGCAGTGCATCATAAGTAGATAATATGTCTGCATGATTTGTCACATACTGATACTGACTTGTGCTTCCTGCTTCCAGAGCTGAGACAAGGCCACGGGATTGCATTATCGTGGACTGGGCCCCGGGTAATGTCGTACTGCTCAGGGCGTATCGTGAGAGCTTGGGCGCGGTGCTGCAGTAACCATGGTTGTATGGCTTTTGCTTGTCTTGCAGGGCAAAGCAGCTTGTTCCTGTCTACATGCTACAGGCAGGCATGCTTTATGATACAGCACTTTTTTTTTTCTCTGAGAAAGCAGGATGTAGTAATTTTAGAGGGGTTACATGGAATGGCTGTCATTCATGTCATTCAGTGTCTTAAGAAGTTAATCTGAGGTTTTCACATCTCTTTAGTAGATCTAAACAGCTGTTTAAAGAAGAGGAAAATGCTGTGGGAGAGATTTGTTCCTTCACACGCAGAGCATTGAGCTGATCCTTTGACTTGGAAGGCTTTATTCATTACCTTGCCTGCCTTTCCCAAGCAACTTTCTGCATGTCCCTGTATGTTATCAATGTTCAGTCATCCCAGCAGCTTATACACGTCACCATGCAGAGGTGCTGAGAAAATAGGGAAAGAAAAAAGTCTTCAGATTTTCTCTTCAGAGTCTCTCAGGTGGTTTTTTTTTTTGTGCACTATCATGAAGTTTTGTAGTTCTGATTGTATTCATGCTTTTGCTGTATTTTTGGCTTTTTAGAAGACTTGGAGAACCTTGGGCAAATATATTAAGAAACTGAATGCATGGCAATGGAAAAACATGAGGAGAAATGGGAGGAAAAATGTTTCAGCTCTTGAAATGATGGTGAGCTGTGTGTATAGCGCTTTTAATAGAGTCTTCGAACATTCTGTGCTTGGTGTAAGTTTTCTTTAGTTTCTCTCGTAACTCACAACACACTGGGTGTGAACATGACCAAGCCTTTTAGGTATTTAAATTTCTGAAAGAGGTAATGCAGCTTTACATATTTTTGGGTTTCTTGCTCATCAAGAAAATTTATTCTTGACTGCATTCCTCAAGGAGGGACTGCTACGAGTTTTACTTTGCGGCATTTATTATTCTTTCCAGCTTTTCAGGATACCTGTCACTATTCTGACTGTTGTTTTCCAAGCTCCTTGGCAAATCAAAGGTATTGTAAACTTATATCCCTTTCCTGGAAGGTAAGAGTGTATCCTCTATGGGAGTTCTTGTAGGCTTTTCATTTGTTTTGAGGTTTTTTAAATTCCTTGTAATTAAGCATGTATTTGGAAAAGTTCTAAAGAGATGTGTTGTATATGTGTTCAAATGATATATCGTATATAAGTGTTAGCTTTAAAACAGCAAGATATGGTCTGTATTTCTGAGAGCTTCTAATACATTTCAGGCAAAGCCATAAGTAGTGTATGTTGTGAAGACAAAAACCAGTCTATGAATGTTGAAAAATTTCATGCAGTAAGCTATTTTAAGGAGGAATTTCAAGGGGATAGGGAATAATTAGTTGATGTGGAGGAAGGAGGCATCAAAGCTGATAGTAGAGCACACAGGAAAGTAGCATACAGAACAGATTTCTAGTGAAAGCAGTTCATTTGTAAAAATAAACTCTCCCTGTTTTGTTAATATTGTCTTACTGTCTCGGAGCTGGAAAGCAAAACTAATTGTAATTGCCAGACTGCAAAGATAACATAAATATTGAAAGATAAATCTTAATCTTTCTTAACTCTGTTCCCTAAACATGCCCTCTGTTCTCCAAATACTTAAACATTCCCTTTATTATTAGGCTTCAGCCTCATCTGTTCTCTTGAATAGTGCCCTAGTTTTGCTACTAGGCAAAAAGTGAAGAGAAACGAACACATTGTGTACACAACAACATTTGTCATTCTTTTACACTCTTCTGTATTAGTTATTTTCTGCCTATTTGTTTGTATATTACAGGAGGGTAAGTGACATGCAAAATTCTAAACAGTTTTGACTCTTGTTCTCAACTATCAACCTTAGAATGAGCCTGTTGAGTCCAAATATCTCTTAAGTTTAATTTTTTTTAGGAGAACCCCTTTGAGTGTGGGCTTTCCAAGGCAGATTTCTGACGTACCGTGTGTAAGCATAGTGTGCTATGAAAACAATACACAGAACAAGTGTTTTTAAAAGCTTGCTCATTTTAGTACTGTGAGGTTATGAGAGAGACTTCCCCTGTGTTTAAAATCATTATATTGAAGCTGCTTTGGGTAATAATCAGGACAATGTGCATATATCCAGAAGAAGGGTATGAAATAGCCTTATATTATATGCAAATATCCAGAAGAAGGGTTCATGTCAATGTGAGGAAAGACAGAGGGAATGAGTGGATGGGAAGAAGTCACGAGAAGAAACAAGTTGACTCCTGATGTTTATAGATTACCTCTCTTTGTGAAGAGGCCCAAGGTGTCCTACCAGCTATGTGTAGAAATTCTTTATCACTGAAAGAGGATGGGCAAACATGTCTGCTGCTGCTGAAAGACCAATCGTACCTGCACTGGAATTAACTGAAAGAACACTGAAAGCCTACTCTGTATTGATAGGGTATAATCCAGTCCTCACTGAAGTATGTTATTGCATAACAATTTCTAAAGGAAAGGAACAATGCCTTCTAGATTACAAGGAGAATACAGGTATATGGAATGTATTTATTTATTGGGGGGAAAAGAAAAAGCAAAATACCAGAGCACATTACCTTTCCCAATGACAGACTGTGGCAGGCTTTATTGACTAGCACTCTGTTTACTGTTTTTCAGAAGTCAATGCTGCCATTGGCACCAATTTTTGTTTACATTACTTTACTTACATTACACCAAATTTTACTTACATTAAAGTAAGGACTGACATACTTCAAAATACATTGCTGAGGTTTATCTTTCTCTCGAAGAACAGTTACCCAAGCCACACTTAGAAGAATAGGTCAGTTCTTATTACAGCAAAAACCCACAGTACTTCACTATATTTTAGCAAGTCACCATGTGTTCTAGTATGGTGCTTTTCAATAATTTTTAAATTACTTAAAGGCAGAATTTGATGTTACTGCTCCAAAAGCTAGACTGCTTGCTGCTTTTCTGTGCAAACATTACCATCATCTTTCCTGCACCTGCTCTACCAGTAAAGGCCATAGACTTTACCAGATATGATAGGATATGATCTTATAATCTCTAACTGGACTTTTGGGCAGTTTTCTTTTTGTTATGTTGTGAACATTATCTTCATGATCTTCATGATTCTAGATATTTCATGATTTTACTTGGGTTTCTTTTTCATCCAGGATAGGAAGGGGAACTAGCTGGTGATACAGTAATAATTGAAGATTATAACTGGCAGTTAATTTTCACTACATGGGTAGATTTATAACATTAGCAAATCCTCCATGACTAGCCTGCAGCTCTGCCTTTTGTCTGGAAGAACACTGGCTTTAGCCTGAAGCAATTTTTTGTTGTGACCACCGGATTTTGCTGAGAATAAAACCTGCTCTGACCACCCAGCACCTCAAGAGGTGAATATACAAGTGAGCATCAGAACTCCATAGTGCAAAATAGGCTGGGAATGTTGAGTTTATTGAATGAAATAGTAGTTTAAAGAGGGAGCTTTAAATTGGGTAACTATTACATGATTGCAGCGTAATCTTTCTCTCTGCAGTTTTTCTCTTGTAAAATACAGACACTGAATTTATATGTTTCGTCGTCCTTGGAGCTTATGCAATTGGGGTTAAAAATACGTGTATTTTTCTTTACAACAAACAAGTAAACTTGGTCATGGTGTATTCTGAATTTTTTGTATTTGTGGGAACTAGATAGAATATAAATTGAGATGGAAGAATTGCTTTTGAGGGCTGATTAATTGAAGTGTTACTCCTTGTGCAAAGCAGTCTTGAAGGAGGCTGAAAGTGCATGACTGGAAGTGTAGGGGGAGGTGAATACTGCTACATTTTTTACAGCTTTATGGAAGGGTTGTATCCCAGTTCTCATGTCCACATCTGGTGTTGGAAAAACTGGAAGGAGTTCAGAAAAAATCTGCTTTAATTTGCGGCCTGGATAATCAGCTTTAGAATGGAAGATTTAAGAAGCTCAATCTATTTAGTTTATCAACAGACAGTAGAGGCTACCTGATAAGTCTATAAGTACTTAGACAGGGCAAAGGTATCTGACAGTTAAATGGTTCTTTATCAGGTAGATTAAGGGGATTCCCATGGCTGAAAACTGAAGCTAGATCAGTTCAGACTAGAAATAAGATGCAGTTTTCTAATTATACAATTGAATAAGAACAGCTTATCAAGGGGTGTAGTAGACTCTGTTGCACAAAATCCTCGCATAAGGCCCTGGTCCTTTCTCTGGAAGCACACAGTGCTTTAGCCATCCAGAAAGATTGGGTTTGAGGCTAAAATAGTATGATTAAATTCTATGGCCTGTTTTAACATACAAAGTCTGTAGAGATCATAAGGAAGATTTTTGTTCTAACTCCCTAAAATTTCATACATTGTTACTGCTGCTTTTGTTAAAAAAAGAAATTCGTGTGAAAGATGAGGTGATAAAAGCAAAAAGAGGCTTTTTAATGTGGTGAGTGAGAAGGGACTGTCCTTTAACAGCAGGTAAAAGAGGAAGTAAGACTTTCCAGTCTCACTTTGTGTTTTTCTGGTAATCAAAACCACTAATATCCCTCCACTCGTTAATTCATTAATTTAATAACTTAACCATTTACCCATGTAATTGTTGGCCTTTTTAGAAGCATTGCAGATAGTGTGTGCCTTCTCATTGTAAGGTCAGGTAATTGACAGCAGGACCCAAATGCCTTCTTTGACTTTGTTTGCAAAGCAAAACAATCTTTGTCAGCAGGTTTTCCCAGGTGCTGCCTTCTTGGCCATGGATTTATAAGAACATAGCAGGTCAATCTTTGTGGTAGAGTAAAAGGCTCTGTAATTTCTAACTTAATTGTATGAGAACTTATTTTATCCTAGTTTTGCAAAAGAAACAGGAGTTTCTTGAGGAGGAGTTGTTTGAAGGATATTAGTATTTGTATCATTTAGTTTGCCTCTTTTTTGTAAAATCATCACCAGTATGAGTGAAAGTGTCACATTTTTTCTTGGTTATGCTGGAAGCAAGGCCAGTCAGTGCTGATTTAAGGTAGATTGAACTTAGATGGGAAATGTTGTGTATGTGAGATTAAAGGAAGCACCTAACCTGCTATTAGAGGTTTTCCCAGCACCAGCGGTCCTATAACTCTTGTAAGCACTGTGTGCAAAGTAAGTGGAGAGCAAATGCACCGCATGTCAAGTTTATAAATTCTTCACCCTCATCCCCTTACCAGTATTGCTGCCTCCAAAAACTGTAAAAACAGATAGCGTGAATTCATGTTCAAAATAGAAAATAGGCAATATTGAATTGTTTTGTATTAAATATCAGGGTTTAGGGCTTACACACCCAAGAAAAATGAAAGCATTTCAGTACTGAGGAATAGATGTTGTTGGTTTTGCTGCAATTGGAAGGGCTAAAACAAGCTGTGAATTGGACAATGAGCTTTGTTCCAAATATGTGTTAATGTGTCTTCTATTGTAGAGCCCTGTGAACTTTGAAGCCCCATTTGGGCTTTTTCTGGTTGAGAGTGTACAGGGTCACACATATCCTGTGCTACGTTGTAGTGATACCATGAGGAGATTCTAAAGGTTCAGAAAATCTGAGTCTTCCTCAGTTCCTTGTTGTTGCCTGTGACAATGTTGCACAGCTTTATGGGTATCTCTGATCCATCAGTTTTCAGCTGAGTAATTACAAAATATTTAGAAGTTTACATTTGGAGCCACCTTTAATGTATTGTATAGTGAGCTGTTCCTCAGTCAAAAGGACTGTTCACAAGGTCCAAAACATTTTTGTTTGGACCTTGTCATGGTCTCATCAATAGGTATATCCTGTTATCCAGCAAATGTTGGATTAGGTCAGGACCTGCTGTAAGGCTGCAGAATACTAACAGCCCTGCTAAGATCAATCAGATGGTTGGTCTGTTTAAACTTCTCAGAATCGTTTAATCCATACCTGCATTCAGGTAAATTGTATTTGAGACTGTGGCAAATATGACAACAAAAGATGATATTTGCTTTCACATAAGACACTAAAAAGGGTAATTTCTAATATGAAAGCAGGAAGTCAAGAAGGAGATTTGAAACCTTCAGAAGGGAGTGATTCATTTAAGACTGGATGAAATAGTCAGAGTTACTCTGCTGGCACGGTGTGTCCAGCCAAGGCAGTGGTTTGCTGGGCTGTGTATTAGGCAGATCTGTATCACTATTTCTGTTGAATAAAGATCTTTAAAATGTATGGAACCTCAGTGGTACTGTACAAAGCTCAAGGCTTCACCTTCCTGTGAGAAACTGTTTGTCATAGCTGTTACTCAAGCTGGAGTTTAAGAGCACCAAAATTCTTACTTCTCATTTGCTTTCTACAGGAACAAAGTACTCGTTGAAAAAAAATCATGCTCTACATTGTCATGCCACAGTCTCAAAGTTTAAATGGATTAGGACTGTCATCTTACAAAATATGTGCTTGCTTCAGGAGAAATAAGATGCAGAGCTTCAGAACCTCATATAGCACGTGACAACACCAAACTATTCAGGACATTTTCTTGGCTTTTTATCAGTGTCATACCTACAAAAAGTCAAGGCATCATGAGCCATGTGTTTCCATGTGATGTCTTTTGATTACAAAAAAGCCTTACTTCTCTTCCTCACTCCTCTTGCCAAAATGTCACTGCATGCTTCTGCAAGAGACAAATGGCAACAGTCATACCTGTCCTGAAATGTGCCTGCTAATTTGCTAAACACTGCATTCTTGATAAGGCACGTAGGTCATGTGCTGGCACCAGAAGAGAAGTATGTCCATCTCTGTGCATCTGATGGAACTGAAACTCAACTTTCTTACTGCCAGTCACCTGCTGAGAGAGAGCCACACTGGCCTGTCAGGAGGAAAAATGTTTTTACCCTAGTGAGTCCTCAGGATGCTACAGACAGGATAGGTTCTGCAGTGTGCATGTGGAAGTGTGTGACTGAAATACTTTGAGCTGATGTGAGAGCTTAAGGATGCAAAAAGCTAATGGAGAATCCTGACAGTTGCATCAGACCATCTTTTAAATTGTGTGCTGGCAAAGTGCACTACAGATACGCATTTGCAGTCTGAAAAAGACATAAATCACACAACAAAGTTAGCTGGATTAAGATGAGGGATGGCACTGGGGCATTGTTATATGCTGAGAATCTGCAGGCAAATTTCCTAAATATATATATGTGTGTGTGTACACATATATTCATATATCTAGAAAACTGTCTGGAGTCTTGTTTGCTCTTGGGTTTCAAGATCTTTGTTAAGTATCTGGTGATCCAAAATGACCCTCTTTCAAGGTATCACTTATGTTCCTTGATCTAATGTTGCAACTTTTATACAGTGTGCTTGAGGCTCTTTTGCCTAAATGAAAACTGGATTTAATCTGTGATACATTTGAGGTTGTTTGGCTTATTTGTCTGGTCATATTTTAATAATTTTAAAAATTACAAGAAATCATACTGTTATTTATTTGTTTCTCTTTTGAGATTCTTATTTTGCTCCATCTGTGTCTTTTAGCTGGTTTTAGCTATAAAAAGTATATGTTATATACCCTTAAGTGGAACTAGTGTTTGGGAGTTGGTCGGTATGTGTCTGTATGTATTTTATATATCTGGTATTTTAAGACAATCTTTGTCCATTGTCAGTATTTTAGGTGAACTGTTTTGCTTGCCAGAAATGGCTTACTGAGAATTCTTTCAGTGATATTGCAGTAAAAGCAACAATTGAAGAAGAGCAAAAGCCTATACCTGGGATTTGTATAGATACAAAACTTTCACATGAGATACTGGTTTAAAAGATGTCTAGGGCTCAAATATGTTTACTGTCAGTATTTAGTATATTGTCTTGGAGGTGTTGGGAACAGTTTGCCCTTGTCTTTATTAGCATCTGAGCTGTTTCCTGCCCTGATCAGGTGACCTGTAGTTGACATCTGCTGTCAGTTAAACATTGTTGATTCCTTAGTAGAGATCTTTCCCTGTGGCCTCTGGACAGTGAGTCGGGCTGGGCACATGTCACTGTGATTTGGCATTATTTGTTTCTCTCTGTTTATCACCCCCTTTGGGAGTGTAACAGTAATGGATGGAAAGGGGGTTCAGAAGAAAATCAGATCTTGTGATATCCTAATGTAATAAAATACCTAAAGTCTGGAGGCTTTTTTTCTATAAAGGCAAATAAGGTAAACATGATACTTCTGCATTTAAAAAAGTGCAGCCACCTTTTAAGGATATTGTTGGTTTCATTTCTGTTTGGTTAACAATTTACCCTTTCAGAACCAAGAAACGCAGTTTTAATGCTTCAGTAACACACTTCTCTAAAGCACTTGGCAGGCTGCATAATAAATTAAGTCTCTCAAGGTTTCTGTGAAGCATCACAGATGGAGAAACAGAGAAACATGGAGAGGCCGAGTGACTAGCTCCAGACATACAAGATAAATCTCTAGTTATGTTGCTGGACTGCTATGGTTAAATGCGCCTGGATGTGGAGATTGTGTGAGGCTGAGGTGAATGAAAATAAATAAATTGCTGCATATATTTGCAACACATTATTCACCTTAGACATAGATCTTGTTACGCAGCATAGATACAACTACCTATGAATACAACTAGCATAGAAGCTATCTCTTCCTTATCACTGATGTTTTTATGAAAGATGATGGAGGACCAGGTATGTATGTAAGAACTTGGAGACTGACCAGCCACAGCTTTACACTGCTGCTGACAAGTTAAGTTTTAATTTTCCTTTATTTGAGGAGAGAAAAACTGCTTCTTGTTTGCTGTACTTGCAGTCAACCAAATATAGGTACTTGGTAAAATCCTGGTCTCTTGTCAGACAGCACTGGCAAAGCTTGCCCTGGAGTATACAATGTATATAGGAATATCTGTGGACTGCACTCCAGTAACCTGTGTACTGAAACCTCAGATAACTTTGAAATGTGGGGTTCTTTTCCTTCAGAATTTGTGTTTAGATCAACAGAATTGGCAGAGTAGAAATTTGATGGTACTGTGGCTCCATAGCTGGTAGGAGGCTTCCCTTCTCTTTAGCAGGTATCAGTTAATTATTTTCTTTTTAAGAAAGCAGATTGACTCAGAGTACTCCTATGGAGCTGGTTCATTCAGAGAGACATGTTGCAGCAAGGAACTTGCTTGTTGCGTTCTATGTGATGTGATGTCTTCTTTTACACGGTTATGAGTTGCTCCTGGATTTTTTTTTTTTTTTCCATAGCTTTGTTTTAATTAGAGAGGTTTGAGCAAGTGAAAGGATGGAGTGGGCTAGAGTGTGTGGAAATTACCATGGAGTATGATAGGCAAGAGGAGCCAGGGGGAATTTGCACTGTGGCAGGGTCTAGGAATGTATCATCTGAAGTTTCAGGGGCTGTGTCCTGCCTGGTAGTGTGACCTCTTGCCTAATTTGCTTTGTGTAAGTGCTTCAGATATGCCTAATGTGAAGACGATGGGCGCTTGCAAATCATCAGAATCTGTTTGAAGGAGTCAAGAAGTGTGGTAAATGATTAAGGTTTTGTTTGCTTAAAGTGTCCTGAGTTTTGATGTGTCTGGGCTACTGACTGCTTACAGTTCCTTTGGTATGTGTGTTCAGTGCTCTGCACGGGCAGATAAAGGGCAAAGTTTTCATTAACAGCAGCATAGCTCCCATTATGAATGATCTCGCTCACACATCCAAAAGCTTTCCTAAAATTTTGGAATATTGACTGTTTTGAAAATGGGATAATTTCTTTTTCATGTAAGTCTGGAGGTTGTAAAATCTAGAAGTCTTCTGAATGTAACCGAGAGCCATGCAGTCAAATCCATGCGCGTCACCTGAGGACATCCTTATATTCTTGTATGCAGATCTCATGGTGATAACACAATAATCCAGTCATTGAAATGTACTTTGTTCTGTAACATTTAATAACGTGAAATGCAATTCAAGTGTGTGAAATAACTGGTTGACAATGGAACTGGTAAAAATAATGATGTATTCTTTTCTTTTCCTGTCTTTTCTCTTCCCCCCTCCCCTCCCCCCAAGAAGAAATATTTACCTGGAAGGAATGCTTTAGTTTTTTGGGTTTTATTTTTTTTTGTATAGGATATCCTTCTGGTGGAATTTTAGTAGAGATGATTTTATTCACAATTTCATCAGCGGTTTTGCAACAAGTTTGACGTTTTGTAATGCTCTGTTTCCACAGAGGAATAAGTCCTTGTAAGGTTATTGAAACATGCAGTTGTAAAGCACTTGTAATATAAACAGTGATTGTGAGCTAGCTATGAGTATGTTATTTTAATAAGAATTGGAGCAATTTTTAGTAATTAATTGGGCATGAATGATTACTAGTGATTTTTATGGTATTACAATTTCTTTTTCATGATTGCTCTCTTTTTTTTTCCTCCTTTCTTTGACAAGGGGAGTCATCTTAATTTCTGGTGGCTACCCTGTTGATAGTAAACCAAAATAAATTAATTGTGAATGGCCAAGCGGTCAGTGTCTAAACTTAAGTAACAAATAGTTGCAATATTCTCGTTGCTGTAAAATATGAGGTGAAACTTAATATTCCCACTTCATGTATGAGGTGATATAGACAAAAATTTTGAATCCAGGGCTAAATCTTAGTTATGCCTGTGTTTTCTACTGAAAATGTTGGTGTATTGCTGTTGAATTTAATAGCTGATGACTTCGCTAGTGTTTCATATAAAATTCAGCTGATGCATGAAAAAGAAACTGCTTTCACTTGAAAGAATAGCAAAGTAATAATTAGCAAGTTCTGATTTGTGTTTATGAAGAGCTTAGCATGATACAATCAGACAGAAAAAAACAGTCTCTTTTTCACTAATATGAAACATTGTTGAAAAAATGTAATATTATAGAATTTTTAGTAGTTAAAATGCTGATGCAAGTATCCAAGTATTGCAAATATAGATAGAATAATAATGTTATAAAATAATTTTTCAGATAGTAAAAAAACTTATTTAATCAGTACAGAAATGTATAGGTAAGGTGTCCAAATTGCCTTAATTCTATTGTATCATCATGTAACTATGCAATAACTATGTATGCTAGTAACTTACTCAAAGGATATGCCTCTCCATCCTCAGTGCTTTCTTTTTGACAGTCCTTACAGGCTTTTGGCACTGCAGAAACGTTGTTATAATCAAAATAAAAAGAGTCTAGTTTTATAAACTACAAGGATTCTTTACTCTTTAGTGCTTGCAATTGAGAGAGAAGTTTTAAACAGTCAAATGACCACATTTTGTGTATCAAATAATGTACTGCACTTGAACATGGAGACTTAAAGTACCAAATGTGGTACGAAACTAATTTAAGAAGCTTTGAAGGCGCTTTGTATTTTAACACTCTGTAAGAAAGTGTATTTGGGACTTAAGAGTTCTCCCTAGGCAGAGGCTTTCTATGATGAATGTTTGAAAAAAAGGACTGTTCAACCTTTCTGCTCTATGACTACATACAAAATATCCTTTATGTTGGAAAGTTGTTGGAAAAAAATATTTATGATCATCTTGGAAAGAAATGGTATTTAATTTCAGTGTAGTTGGGTAGATCATTTACAGAAGCTTCATTAACTGGTAGCTTACATTAACAAGTTGTGTCTGCCATTCAGATACACAGTTCAACAAAACTCACATGTCTGTATCCAAGATGAGATTGTTGAAGAAGTGCACATCAATAACTTGGAGGTTTTGTGAATGATACTCCAAAAATGTTCTTTACAGATGTATATGGTCATTCTTTGTGCTGGTAGTGCTAATTAGGGTTAATTTTTTCTATACTCAGGTATTTAGACTCCTTAACAAAGAATTTCACAGGCTCTTTTGATTAGAATAATGATTGTCTGGTGTTGTATTACCCTTCATTACCTTTCATTAAATCGATGCACCACATTAATCTCTCACCAACCTGCTGTCAAGATTCCTGAGGCTGGTACCTCCTACAGCTCTGATACTGCAACAGCATATAAGTGCAGTCCTGTGCTGAGATGTGTTGCATCCCTCAAAATGTGTATGTACCTCTTCACACTAAGGCAGCTTCAGCTCATGAAAGCAGCTCCAGAGTTTGCTTCTAATCTGCAACTTGGAGAACATGCAAATAATTTTTAGTGGACAAATGTTCACTCGCATGGCTGCTTTATCCTATTCAGACTACTTTCTGTTGCTTTTTTTTGTTTTTTTTTTTCATAAGCTGAGTTTTGTTGAATTCAGTCTTTTGGAAAAGTAGTAATACCAGTGGTTTTTTTCCAGATGAAATGCTGTGATAGGAATTAGCTGTCACTTATGCTATTGTAATTATCACATAAAGTTGCAAATGAGTTGTTAGCATTTATTCAAACTTGCATAATAATGGATATACTTCTTTTCTTGTGTGATGCTTTTCGTTTGTAGATTTGGAAGTGTTTAATTATAAGTTACAAAAGTACGTAATTCCTCTTGATGTACAGGGAAAGACCCTAAGAATTCAAGAAATTTGTCTGAAAGCTTTCCCCACAAGGGATGAAGGAATGCAGGGTTTGACTCCTTTGTCCACTGTCCTGTCTGTTGGATTATGCAGTAATTAGTAACAGCCCTTCAAGGACCTGTACTGTTAAAGTAAATGGGGGTAAGGTTTGTTCCTCGTGATAACGTGGAAGATATTTTTGTTAAATGGGATTGGTGAAAAAGTCTCCTAAGTGGTCTCTGTCCATGCATTTTGGTGACTTTTTATTGCTTTATGATGCTGGGGTGTACTTTAATCCATGAGACAAGGCAGTGTGGTTTTGCTCCTCTATCTCCTTTTTCTTCTGACAATTCAAGGCACTATCACTGCTGAAGCCTGAAACATGCCAGAGAACTGAGTGTCTCTGAAAAGCTGTGTCTTGAACTTTGTCTAAGAAACCTCTTGTTGCAATGACCCTACAATGAGGTAAATCATGGAGTATTAGGGGGCACAGCAGACTTGAAGAAAAAAATCTGGATTCTAAACGCATGAAGAATCAGTCTTTAAACAGAACTGGTTGGTTGGTATTTTTTTAGTTGTTGAATAGCTAGCACAACGCTCTCAATACTGGATGAAGTAAATATGCAGCTGCTTCCCTAGAAGCAGTCCCCAGAAATAAATGACAAATTGCTTTGCTACACCCAAATCCTCACAAAAGTATAATGCTGGAAGGGAGATTGCTTCTAAGCAAAATTGACAGGCATCAGACTGTGTTAAGTGTTAAGTGGCCTGCTCATGTCAGTGAGCTGTTAGGTGGGTGAGGGTGATGTGGGAAGCTGGGTGCTGGTGAAAGCATCACTTTGGCACCAGGTCATGCCACCAAAGGCTGTTGCTGACCTTTTGCACCTTTGTGCCAAGAACCTGAAACAGTCACTGAGAAGAACCATTTTCAGCAGCTTGCTGTAATTTTGGTGAAGTTTTCTTTGTGTGCATTTTTAAGATGTTCTTAGCAGCCCAGTAAAAATGTCTGAGCTTTTCATATCCTAATTTCAGTCAGGTGGCAACAGCAATGAAGTTGCAGTGTACCTGCTGCAAGGAGTGACAGCTCGGGGGCTGGTCAAATGAATCAGAAAGATTTTTTCATCGGTATAACACATCTCAGCTTGCTGATACTTGATCGCCTGCGGTGGTCTTCCTTTAAAGAGAAAGACTTGTGAAGTCTTAGATATGCTACTTTGTGGTATTTGAAGAACAAATGCTACTTTGTGGTACTTTTCCCCTTGAAGTACCAATCAAGTACTAGCAAGTCATTGCTGCTGCTAAGTAGTGGAAAGTCATCTGCTGTTATGAAGAGCAGTGAGCTGGGAAGATCCTTGTAGTAGTCATGCATTTAAGATTAAAATTAGGAAAAAACTGTTATCTTTCCATATTTTGAGTCGTTTATTTCACAAAAGCCATCTTTTTCTCCTGTCCAGGAAACAAACAAAACAGCTCCAGAGACATCTGAGGCTTTCCCAAGTCTCTGTTTGAGAACATGAAAACAGAATTGTTGCATTTTTTTGTTAGATAGTATTACATATGTGCAGATGACAATATAACTTGTGCAGTATTTAGTGTAGCAGAAATTGATACACAATAATGTGATTGAGCTAATAAACTACTTCTTTCTTTCACTAAAAGGAAAGAGCCCCCATTAATAGCTCTTATTATATTAGCCTTTGAGTGACAATATTAAACCAATGATTTGTCTCAGGAGTAGGTACTGTGCAACATAAGTTGATGATGCAAGTAGTGTGTCTTCCATTGCTTTTCATTTCTTTCATTTGCTCCTTCAGTACTACTAGATGGACAGGTTACTTTAGACTGGCCCAAAATTTTTTTAAGGATTTAAAACTGAAATGTCTTTATATTTCAGAGGGAAAATACTTGGAGTTTCTTCTGCTCATTCCTTAGCTGATAAAATCTCCTAAGTTTCTTAAGACCTTTTTTTTGTTTCATGTAGGAACAAAAATCTTTTTTTTACTTTCATTTAATGATGGCAGATTTCATGAGCTTGTCTTGCTTATGGAGTTTGCTCCTTTCTAGGGTGGTCACTTTAACTGCAAAGCTTTATTTTGTAGCTTTAAATTGTTGTTGATCCTACACCATTGAGAAACTGTTAGTAGCAGTCCTGGAAGAAGGAGGGAGGTGGACGGAAAGGAATACTTCTGAATGCAATGTGTATATATTCTTTAATATGTTCATACTGAAGATTTGATGGCCACTTTGGTGGCATACAGACTTGTATTGACCTGAGCCCTTCATGACCATGTTCTTTAAGGGTTGTGTCTGTTAGAAATAACATTCCCTGAGGTGTGCAACAGGCTCTTGTCATGTACTCGCTTAAAGCAAAACTGTGCTCTTACCTCCTGCAGTAAGGACAAGATTACTGTACCAGCACAGAGTGCTGCATTGCCTGACTTGTTTGTGGCCAACATGTTGAACCAGTAGGAGCATATTCCTATCCTGGGAAATGTTTGTGGTGTGCATGAAAGTGTACTGTATAAATCTGAGAGTAAGAGCTGATGATGTATGTATCCTTTTTCAGACAGTACAAATATTTGACTGATTGCACTTGCAAAGATAATTATTCCCTTGAGACCAGAATGCTTAGAATGAGAGCTGTTTTCTGGAGTTGTGTGATAGTGGAACTATAGGCTGCTCTTCAATTTGTAGGAACTTTTTTACTCTTTTGTCTAAGCGGCCTTGGGATGGATATTTTGTATGTTTGGACTTTGGTTACAAAGTTTCTCATTCATCTTTCCACCTCCTGTTATTCATTAATATTTTTTCTCATTTTTTTTCCTTGGCGTGAAGTCGTCTAACTGAAAAAAAACCCCACAGCTGAACACTTTAAGCAGTAGCTTGATCTGTATGCCAGCAAGAAAGAACTAAATCCATTTCATTTGGAACTGTGTGAAGGAAAAACATGATGTTATTGAAACTCTATCTGAAAGTAACTTTCTTCAGAGAGTTGAGTTACATGAGAGGCAATATTCCTGGAAAGAGGTGCTGTTATAGGTGTAGAAGGCAATACAGAAAAAGTCCAGAGAATTGTTGTAAGAATTATTTGTGTCCTTTTAGACAGTATGTTTAGACAATATATTTCCATTTAATATCCAGCTGTTGATTAAGAATGAGCAGACACTTTCTGTCTTGGGTGAGAAGAGAGTTAAAAGACATTCTTGGCCTTGACTCTTGTTGTAGGGAGAAGTGAAGATCAATGAAATACTTAGCATTTTGTAAAATTACGTAGGTGAGATTAAAGTTTTTATTTTTCTCAATGTTTATTTGCTCATTTACTCATCATTTTCCCTACTATAAAAATTGGTCATTTTCTGAGAGATATTTTTCTGATAATGCTATTTTATTTTTACTACTATTAATAATAAAGAGGTCGCCTAGAAAGCTATAAAAATTTAATTTTTATGCAACTTTCTTTAATCCTTAATAACTTCTGTCCTTAATCAAAAAACACAGAATTTCTGTCAAGATTGTCACACACTGCTTCTAAAACACGCTGTAAGTTATCTTAATCGTTGCTTGTTCTATTGTCATAGTGAGGTCCCAGCCAAAATGAAGGGCCCCATTGTGGTCCCAGTGTATGGACAAATAGTAAGAGAATACTGAAAGGCTGCAATCTAAACAGGCAGGGCAGACAAAGAGTATATTATCCTGATTTTAGAGATGGGATACTGAGGCACAGAAAAATCTAATCAGGGTCATGCAAGAATGTTGTTTGAGAGCCAGGAATTAAGCCAGCTCTCTCCTTCAGTCCAGTTGTACTGCCTTAAACCAGAGTCACTCTTCTGCAGAAGATAATACAGCTTTGCAGGCGAGTGTGTGAGTGCCAGTTGTGTCTTGCTGAGAGTTTATGAAGGAAACACCAGTTGGAGGATTAAAGTCTGTTTCATGGCAATCTGCACAGAAGAAACAGGAATGAAGGGGTTTTTTTGGCCGTGGGATTTTTCTGTGTAGTACTGTTTTACTGCATAGATAACTTTTTCTAAGTGCGCATTGACAAGAAAATGAAAGAGGAAAACCTGCTATCCTTGTAGTATTTCATTACTAGCACTCCAAAATGCTGGGATTAGTAAAATATTGCAAAGTAATTGTATTTAAAACATTTCTGTCTTCTTGCTGCAAATTCAGTAATCCCTAATATGACTGTTACTAGTCCCTAATAATCAACATTCCTTAATTTAAAAAAAAAGTCAATAAATGTCAGAGAAGTTATTTTCCATTCAAAACATATTTTTCAGATCACTAATATTTGTATGCTTAATATAAGATCATTCAAGCTATGAGGGAAATGGGGAAAAATAAGGAAAAACCACTTTAGTACTCACTCTAAAGATGATGTGTAGTACAGAAGTACTGTTGTGAAGTTTACAGATGGGTTATTAAATTATTTTGATTCTTTGTCAACAAGCATTTGATATCTCCAGATCTTCATCTTACTACTTCTGCAGGACCAGTATGTTCATGATATTTCCATACCTGTTTAGTTTATTTGGCTGTGTATCAGAAAGCTTAATCATTTTCATGCAGAAAAATCAAACACTGAAATGCGATGTATTTCTATGAGTTATTGTAGTTCAGTTGCAGATGACATCTCTTCCTGTGTCAAGGTGTATTTTCCCAGCATAGAAGTTGTCAGAGTCCACCTACTGCAGGAAGTATGGATGTGGTGCAACCCTCTAACCATTGCTAAAGGTCAAATGTCTGATTCCAGAGAGCTATACGTCAATCTGAGCTGAAACTTAGTGCCATCATCCATGAAGGGTACTACTTTGTGCTGACAAGTCTTACTTGCAGTGAGACTTCTCCTGATACATATTTGAGAAAGAAAGAATTGTTCCGTGGCTATATGGTGGCTTGTGGAGACTGCCTAGTCAAGGTGCATGACATTCACTTTGAATTATGAGGGAAATTAAGGTGATTTCCAGCTGTTCCTCCCCTTATTCTGCCAGTGGGATGTTAAGAAATCAGAGCACTAACACAGAGATTGATGATTTTCCTGCACATTCTCTGTTCCTTGTACGCACACCTGTGTGCAGCCATGCTCACTCTCTGAGGTTTTTGATAGTGATATATGTGAAATCTAAGAGAACTCCACTATATCTGCAGGGTTAGAAAGTCTCTGATCAGCTCTTTGCCATGCTTTTCATACTGAGGAGTCTGGGGACAGTTATGCTGTGTATTCTAAGGATGACTGTCACCTCTTCTTCTGGACATGGAGTACATAGTCTGGATCCTTATAAATAATGTGTCTTTTTTCCTTGCCCTCAGTAATTTAATTTTTGCTGTCATTTGATAATACTATTGCTGTCGTGAAGATTTCCAGACATAAGCAAGATGAAATTTGTAGCTGGAGGTGATATCTTTAATTAGACTAAATGTATCTGGTTGGGAAAATACAGGTATTTGGTGGCACACATCTCCTTAAATCCCAAAAGCCTGTTAACCTGTTGTTTGAAGATGCTGTTTACATTTACATTTACATTACTCTTCTAGCTTGCTTTTGAACACATTAAAAGCCTATTTCTTCCTTGTATTTTGCTCAGCTAGATTTTTAAGGCATATTTGGTAACTGATTTGTAGAAAAGTTGCTTTTGTTTCAGGATTTTTGTTTGGTTTTTTGTTGTTTTTTTAATTTTTTTTTTTTAATGTCTTTGGATCTTAATATGTCTAACTGGTATCTATTTTACAATGTAACAGGATTTTCTTCTGGGTATTGACTTTGTACAGTTTTATAATACAGACTTCATAAGCAGTTGCTATAGTTCCTGAAATATATTGTTGTATGTAAAATAGAAGACAGTTCAAAATCCAGGTTCCTGAGCAAGTAGCTCCTTCAGATAATTTCCTTGAAGTACAAACTAATAATTAAAGGAAAATGTAAGAACAGTTAACAATTTTGTGTTATTGGAGTTGTTACAAGAACACTTACCTTACTGAAAACTAGATACTGTGTAACTGACTGATGTCCATTTCAAACATTGGTTTTGTAATTTCACCCTGCTAAACTGTATTTTGTCTCACTTTGCAGCCTTTTTCCACTCGTCAAATTTTTCCATGCAGACTTGCAAGAGAAGGGTCAGTGCAGAGTATTGCCAAGTTGGTGAATGGGCTGTCTTTGCTCTAGCTGATCTTTCCCAGTGCCATCACCTGTCACTCCAGCCCTGAGCTGCAGTGTCCAAATGTAAATGTTCACTAATACTTATTAATATATTTTAGGAACTTGTGTTGTTGTATTTGCCCTTAGTTTAAACTCTGATGGTAAAAAAAGTATGTTAACCAAATTTCTCATAGTCATCCAAAGAGACCTCAGTGGCTTATAACCTCCTCTCTTAAATGTACATTGGTTTCTGAGCACCTGCACCCTTTATGTCTGAAGGGCAGGCAGGAAAGTCACTGTGTTCATAAACTGATAATGTAGAAGTTGCCCTGTCTGGTTACTTTCCACAAAATAACTGAAAAGTTAAATGGCAAAATGGGAATCTGGTTTTAAAGATTAGTTCACTAATAGAAAATGTTAGAAACATAAGGAATTATGTCAAAGGAGGGGATATGCTTGTGGTAGTTGGATCCTAGCTAAAGGCAGGTCCCACCAAAGCCACTCTCTCACTACCCTACTCAGCTGGACAGGGGAGAGAGAATGTAACCAGAGGCTCATGGATTGAGAAAAGGGCAGAGACGTCACTCACCGATTACTGTCACAGTTAAAGCAGACTTGATTTAGGGAAATTAGCTGAATTTATTACCAGTCAAAATCAGAGCAGAATAGTGAGAAGTAAAACAAATCCTAAAAACACCTTCCCCCCTCTTCTCCTTACTTCCCAGGCTTAACTTTATTCCCAATTCTCTACCTCCTCTCCACCCGGCAGCACAGGGAGACAAGGAATGGAGGTTGTGGTTCATTACATGTTGCTTCTGCCACTGCTTCTTCCTTGAGGAGAGGAGTCCTTCCTCTGCTTCAGTCTAGGTCACTCCCGTTGGAGACAGTGCTCCACAACCCTCTCCAACTTGAGTCCTTCCTGCAGGCAACAGTTCTTCATTAACTGCTCCAGTGTGGGTCCCTTTCCACAGGGTGCAGTCCTTCAAGAACAGGATGCTCTAGCGGGGTCACAAGCACAGCCAGCAAACCTGCCCTAGCATAGGCTCCTTTTTCCATGGGGCCACAGGTCCTGCCAGGAGCCTCCTGCAGCACGGGCTTTCCATGGAGTCACAGCCCCCTTTTGGGCATCCACCTGCTCCAGTGTGGGGTCCTCCGTGGGCTGCAGGTGGATCTCTGCTCCCTCATGGACCTCCAAGGTCAAACAGGCTGGTCTTCAACATGGACTGCAGAGGAATCTCAGCTCCAGTGCCTGGAGCATCTTCCTCCTCCTTCACTGACCCTGATGTCTGCAGGGCTATTTCTCTGACATAGTCTCTACATCTCTATTCTCTGTCCACAATTACTTCTGCACAGTAACTTCTTTTTTCTTATTAAATATGTTATTACAGAGGCATTGATGGGCTGATAGGCTCAGCCTTGACCAGTGGCAGGGCTGACTTGGAGCTGGCTGGCACTGGCTCCATCAGACATGGGGGAAGCTTTTGGCAGCTTCTCAGAGAAGTCATCTCTCTAGCTCCCCTGCTACCAAAACCTTGCCACATAAGCACAATGCAATATTTCTGCATCTTTTTATATGTTACAAATTAATAAATACATTTACTGCTATTTGTAACTGAGAGACAAGTATTTTTACAAAGCTTCTTTTGGAGCTAAGTGTCTTCCTTTAATATTGCACAGGTAGCTGTGTGATAGATTTCAGCATAATCTAGAGAGACTCCACTGCAGGGTGTACTGATCTTGCTTCTGTTGGCTCTCCTGCTGTCCAGTTCTGGGCTCTGCATTTCATTCCCCTCCCCTCATTCATGAGGTGCTGCAGTGGGGCAGCTTATGGAATCAAACTGTCAGAAAACCTTTTCCTGTTTTGTTCTGTCCTTCTTCATATTTGTTTTGCTCTTGATTCAGAGTTGGCTTGAATTTGACTCCTTGTGTAATCAGTTAGTTGATGGTAGAAGCACATGGGAGGGGCAGGAATAAGAAGCTGGGAGTCCAAAAGGACCATACCAGTGCCAAGCATTGCTTGGTTTAAATTCTGAGTTGTACAGAGAGTGAAATAAAGGTTCCATAAGAAGATGAGCCTATAAGATGAGCTGTCTTCTTCCTACCCCAGGGGCTAAGGGGCCCTGTGCCTTCATATAAGGAAGTTTTTAAAAGTAGGTTTTTCAAGGAGGAAAAACTTCCTTTGGGTGTACTGTCTTATCCTCTAGATGTCTTAAGACATGCAAAACTGAGATTTCTTGGTATCACAGGTATGCAGCATGCTTCTTGATGTGTGAGTTTAGCATTTTCCAGTATTATTGTGATATATTAATCTGGTAGCCCAGGCAATTCTGGTCCTTTATTGCCAAATTACCTTAGACTGGGATGGCAAATAGCCTACATAAATTACATAAAAGCCTTCAGAATTATGGAAGAACAACATTGTCACATTTTCCCATGGTTATTTCATTCTTTTCTTCATTGATATGTACTGTCTTCTGCAAAATAGTAATGTCAGTGTTGCATAGTTTATTTTATAATTTCTTCCAAACAAAGGTTGTTACAAGAGATACGCAGATAAGGTTAATCCACAGTATTTGTTTAGATCATTGGTTCCCAATTATGAACTTTTGTTTTTTCTTTTATTATGGATCTTTGGGAATGGAAGGCACTGTTTCCATCTTCAGTACCATTTCATAATGCCTAGATAAGGCAGTGGAGTACAAAGTCTTTCTGCGTCATTGGGGGTGGTATTTATTGTTTACACTATAATTAATGAGCTATTCCCAGCATTCTTTAGGATTGCCACTGTCCTCATGATTGCTCTAACCTGGGAGGCAGCATACCATTCAACCATGCTGGACTGGTTTAAAGGTGGCATGACCTTGACTCTTTACCACACTGACACTTAAGTCTATTTGCTGCTTTTTCCCTGCTTTTTTTTTTTTTTCCCTTTTTTTTTTTTTTTTTTTTTTTTTTTTTTTTTTTTTTTTTAACACAGTCATGTTTCATTTATTGTTGCTGTTCCTAAGAAGGCCAGTATTTCTGTTTTCTTCTTATTTATTTTCTTTTTTGCTTGACGTTTTAGCATGCAGAATCTTAAGTTCCTTGCATTAGCACCTGAAAGGCATCAGTCAGGACTTAGGACAGTTGTGTTTTTTCCTGTTTTAGTTCTGTCACAAATATTTTAATTTTATTTTTTCCTCAACTTTATGATTGCTTTAACCATGACCTGCATTTTTCCATCAGAAAAGAAATGATCTTGAGCATTACTTTGTGGTTCTGACCCTGAAGTTAGCCACAATTTCAGCAGGATCTTGGAGTAAATGACATCCAGCGATCGCTTTCAGCTTAAATCATTCTATGATTAATTTGCAACTGTGACTGACATTTTCAGGGGTAAAATGCAATTTATACTGGTGAACTAATTACTGAAGTGACTTACTGGTTTTTTTGTAAGAAAGGAAAACTGCACTCGGGGGAGAATAAGCTCATGTTAAATGGAAAGAGTGTGACATTTATTTCTATGATAAGACCAACCTGTCTATGCAAACGTGTTTAAATGCTGTCTGAATAATGCCCTGAAGATTGTCTTTTTATTGTTTCAGTTTCAAGTTTCAATTCACCATTCAAATTACTTAGTTTTTTAAGTAATCTACTGTGCTGAAAGATTTTGTATGCTACTCCAGTTCTTGAATGATGTATACAGATTTGTTTCTTCTGTGGAACAAGAGGGAAATACTGGGCACAATTCTAGACAAGAGTTTAAAAATGTGTATCTCCAGGAGCTAGAAGAATTACGTATTAGGTTTTGTCCATTGTAATTTTTGCCATTGCTTTTTTTTTTTAGCTTTTCTTTTAATTTTAAACCAGTGTGCAATGTGTCTTGAATAGTCTTTCTCTTCGCTTCCTTGCTCCCCTTCTCTCTCAGCACATAAACATCACTAATATATTTCAAAGCAGGCTTTGTGGGTATATTTAGTGAAGCAAAAGATATATAAGTGAGCGTTTAAAGTGTGTATAATTTATAGCAAAAGATCGTCATTAAAACTTGATTTCCCACGCAATACTGTGAGGTCTTACTGTTTGACAACCTTAATTCTGCAGTGGAAGAATGTTTTAGATTATTTCTAGCTTGTGTTTTATTATACAGTGGGATGTAAATGCTTATGAATTATATAATAATAGAGAAGGAACTTCATGTAAGTCATCTGCCTTTGATTGTTACTAAAAATAAATCCTTTCTGTGTGTTATTGGAGAAGATAAAAAGTCATATCTGACACTTGCATTTTTGTGTTTGTGCCACAATTTGCAGAAGCAACATTTTCTATTTTTTCTATGGTGGTTCTGTTCTTAATGCACATTTCACCAAATTAATGTCTTACAAAACTATGTCATATGGCTACAGCTCTGGTTTAATTAGCAAATGTTAGTAATATAAAACCTACAAGCAGAAGTTGTATTCATTTTTCAAGTGCCATAGCAAAGTATGTGCAAACTTAATTTTAAGATTTTCATCTATGAAAGTAATTTCAAACAGTCAGCAGTCACTGTCTCAGATTTCCACCTATAATAGAATATCTTTCCCCTGCTATGGGCCACTTTTGCATCCTGTTAGTTCAGTAGCTCATTCGCAATCAGGCTTTTGTCATTGTACAGTATTAACAGGCATGGCTGTGTCAGTTGTGTTTCATTTTGAGGAGATGACCATTCAGTACTGCCAGGAGTGAGGTATGTGTGGATGGATGGCCCTTCTGGAAAGTGTGTGGGTGCTGAAAAGTAAGTTACCACTTCTTTTTGCCGTCAAGAGTCTGAATGGAATCTGCTGGAAGTATCTTCAGTAAAATGAGGCGACTGTGATGGGGGCTATGGAGTGCTTTTACCTTGCAGAAGGGCTGGGCAGCCCTTTCTGTCTCACACTTGTGGCTCTCTGTATTGACACAGGGAACAAGCAGGTCCCCATGCCAGTGTGTGGTGAGTCCTGCACACTGTGGTCACTTTGTTTCACTTTTAGGGGGTAGGCAGTTTTTGGTAAAAATAAATACTCTTTGCAGTTGCTTTTCTGTCCCTCCTTATTCTCTTTGTACTTTGATAATTATTTCAGTACTATTTGATAGTCACTCACCTTATTCAATAATTATCACCTGTATTTTTCAGTGGTCTTGCCTCTTTCCATGAAAAAGTGTTTCCTGAGCTGACTTCAGAGACATGTTTTCTTCCCCAAAAGTAATCTTCTCTGAAAAGCTTATCACAATTGCTTCTGACTAAGCAGGCAGGGAGATGTGATTATTGCCTTTAGAAGACAGTTTTTTGTTTGGAGAGGCCATTGTCTTTTTTGCACACAGAAAGCTTAAATTGTCAAATGGCTGCAATCTGATCTAAGAGTGATACCAGTGTCTAAAATAATCTTTCAGTCTTGGTTACTTTGAGTAGGACATGGTAGCATTGAACTGTTCTTATTAAAAGCAGGAAAACCTGTATGAAAAGATATATAGCTGTTCACCTTTTTTACTCTCTTTTCAATTTCAAATGTTCCTCACTATATTCATTGTAAACTCTCTGATCTGGATTGCATTTGTAGTATTATTACATCTAATAAAGCGTATCCCCAGTTGGACATGGTAATGAGACAATATTAATATGCTGTGCAATTTCAATTGAAAAGTAATTTTTATAATTACAAATCATGAATTTAATAATGAAAACAGATTTGTGCCCATCTGGTTAACATGAATAAACTGGGAGAGGTAGTTGAACCTGCTTGGACTTAAAGAATTTTTGTTCTTAAAAAATCCTGCATAGTGGGAGTTTTAAGGAACCTTAAAAGCCTGAAAGATGGTGTTTAAGTTTTTTATCTACTCTGATTCAATAATAACAGTATATTTTTGGGTTGTGATTCTTATTTTCAACCTGCAGTCCTTGAGATTCTTGGATTACTTTAAGTGGACTTTTGAGAAGGGGCTGATAACTTGATACAGAAGGGTCACATTTACAATGGACACTTGCACCTCCACTGGGCTATTTCTAGGCACCTGCAAAATGAAAAAACTTTCAAAATGCTGCTTCAGGATGCCACTAAGTCTGCATCTGTGCATCCTTTTGATACTGTATATCTCACAGCAGCATTTTGGTGTGTTCTCCTACATGTCTGTGCAGTTTCTTTGTATATCAACCCATATGGAGTATGAAGAAAAACCCCTCAAATGGTGCTATTTACCTGTTAGGTGCAGTGGTGTTTGCCAGGGTAGTGGAGCAAGCTCACAGGACTTTTCCTTCACTGCTCTGTCTCCTTGGCAGTGCCTGAGGAAAAGGTAGATGGTTTTGTGATTCTGTGAACTAACCTGATTCCTTTTCCCACCTGTGCCCTTGAATGGTTTTTGCCAGTATTAATACCTTATGTTTTTTATGAGTTATTCCCTGCAGCCAGAAATCATAAAAACTCAGACTTAGACCCAGCCAAACTTCAGACACCTCAGAGCTGGACATGTTTTAAAGGTTAGGATACAGACCTGTGAAGGTTAAATGCACTTAAGGAATTTAAACTGGAAAACAGTTGTAACTTTTCTGTTTATGAAGGGCAAAATCTTTGTTTTCAAAATTGTCACCGTACCTTTCAAACAACAAAAAATATTTTGAGATGTGTTAACCATTTTTAAAATATTTCATTACTGTCATTAAATGCATGTTTTTGAGCTGAGACTTTGACTTTTCAAATCATACCCAGAAGAAATACTCCTTTCTGAGGATCTTACAGTGCTGCTATTGGAAATATGTAGGTTCCGATCAAAAATATCCAGCTAAGAATTGCTACTGTAAAATAATTTAAGTTCACTGAGTTATCATATTAAAGCAATAAATAGAATAAAAAGGCCTGGTTTAGTGCCTGATTAGGTTTTTGTTAATTTATTTTACCAGTAAGGAAATTTTGATTGAACCTAACTTTGCACTTCTGGCTTCACCAGTACTAACACTAATTACACCAAAAGAATTTATACCTCACCACTGGCATTCTTTTAAATTTAGGCTGAATGTGTTGATAGCATTCATCTGGCTGTACTGCATTTGGCTTGGTTAGTGCAAGACCAGCACTGCAAAGGTGTCACGTCTGGTTAACCTCAACTGGATTTCATAGCCTGGTACAAGCAGTAACAGAAAGAAAGGGTTTTGGTTTTCAGTGGGTAGAGGAACAATGCAGAAGCATTCATACCATACTATGAAATACTGGCAGGTTGGTGGGGCTGGTTTGTGCCCAAGAATTCTTGAATGAGCCTCTTCAGATCTACTTGTGGTACTGCCTGTATTACCTTGAGAGTGATGCCCCATTCCTCTGGGCATTTTGGGAACTGAAGACATTTTACACTTCATTGTGCCAAGCACTGCCAACATAAGCAGTGATGTTACCTACAGTGCCAGAGGCCAGGGCAGAATTACTTATGAAAGTAGTTCTAGGGCCAAAATAATTGCTTTAGTTAAGAACTAGTGAACTAAAGTACCTGCTTGAGTCAGTTTTTGAAAGAAATCACTATTTTTTAGAAATACATGACTTACTGGAGAAGTAGGATTTAGTTGTTAATGTTTATCAAGCACAGCTGCTGTTGTACATGTTTGTTCTCTTGATTTTCCTCCTGTTTAAAAGGCAGCAGATTAGTATTTCAGTCTACATTTGTAAGTTCTGTAATAGATTTCAGATGCTCCTGAATAACACTGAAATTTACAACATGTTTGTTTTTATAGTCTGGGGGGTAGTGTGATCTGTGGGGCCACTACTTGGCATGGGGTTACTAATGCAGCAATGTCCACTAGCAACACTGGGTATGGTGACATGATCCCAGTGAAACGCATAGAAGTGACTGGAGTTTCTGTCCTGCAAGCTGTGCTGTGGTGGATGAGTATGTGTGCTTGTTCTTAAGTTATAGCAATGAAGAGTAGAACAGGTTACCTCACTTGTAATGTTAGAGTTCTGAGGCCTTCAGTTAGTAATTTTAGCCCGTTTTACTTGGTTTGTAATGGCTTAAGAACGCATGTATTGCATTATGTGTTTCAGCTGAGAGAGACAAGTGCCTGTCATCATCTGACTGTACCTGTCTTTGGATTTCATTAAATTCCTCATACCATCACCAAGAAATACCTCATTAACCAACTCTGTCTCTTTCCACAGTATTTGTTGGGGACAAACCTCAGGGTGGCAGAACTAGGGAAGGGCATTTGCACAGAATCAGAAATTTCATATGGCATGGCATTCATGGCTGCATTTTAAGCTCTAGGATCCTTGACCTTGGTTACTATAACTAGCTTTAAGCAGGAGCCTTTCTCAAGCTTAGAATATTGTAACATAGAGCATAACCTATGCAACATGTTTTCTAAAAGGATCTTTAGGCAGAGATTTTTTTAAAAAATTCCTGTATTGTTTCCACATTTGACCAGTACAGAAATGCTTATTCCACTTCTTGGCAGTGAGTGTTAAGAAAAGGTGTTGCAGTCTGTGTTCTGACTCAGACTGAGAAATGAGACTGCAGCATTAGTACAGGACTTTGAAACCCAAAAGAGGGGAAAAAAATCTCTTGAACATAGTAAGAAGCTCTTATGGAGCAATGTATACATTTGCTTTGTGTAAATTAATATAACAGTAATGGCCCTACAGTATTTTCAATTTTTTTTCTTAATATATATTTAAAGCATAACTTCTAATTCTTGTATATATTTTTAACTTTCCCACAGATATGCACTTATTTGGCCATTATCCAGCTCATGATGATTTCTATCTTGTAGTGTGCAATATCTGCAATCAGGTAGTCAAGCCACAGGTTTTCCAGTCACACTGCGGTAAGTGAATGTTTTCTTTCCTGACTTACAGTGCCAAACTGGCTTATGGCTCTCTAAAGAATCATTGCATACAATCATAACAGAGGCATTGCAATTAGACTTTTCTGGTTATCTTGTGTTCTTTCCACAGAAAATACCAGCAATGCCTTCAAATAAGCATATTTCCTGTAGAGGAAGTTAAATTAGTTGTTCTGGAAGCTGAGCTTTTCAAGTTGAACTCGTTACACTAAATTAACCTGTTACAACAAATAAATTCTGTTAGTTAGAGACTAGCCAGGCTAAAACTATTATGACCTAACATTGGATTGTCGTTTATCAAAGCTGCAAAGTGAGGTCTATGATACTGATCTACATTAACTAGAAGTTGGATGTTATGGATTGTTGTCTGATGGGATTCATGCACAACCATCTATAGGGTATATTGTTGTATTTATCATAAGGTTTAATTTTTTACAAAATTGGCATTTTGAAACACATCTCTTAACATTTTTCAAGAGAGTCTTGAGAAGCATATGCATATATTAATTTCTCAGTTAGTATGACAGCAACAAGATGATGATTTTTATCTTGACTATTTGAAAGCCGAATTAATCCAGTTAGAAAGTTTTGGTATTGATTAACAAACTACTATCAATTATTTCTGAAAAACTTCATCCCCAGGTCTGGTTTATATACTTCTTATCTAGTGGTTTATTTGTTATTTGTCCAGTGATTTGTTTCTGTGGTGACTGTTTTGTTGTTTTATTTTTTAAGGCGTGCAAAGAGTGATTGGAATATCTAGCTTTTAATGAGGTTTAATAAAATTTAGTTTAATCAAAATAATTTGAAGGTGATTGCATAATAATTAAAGGCATGGAAGGATGGAATCAATTAAATACATTAAGAAAAAGAATAGCCCAGCAAGATTTTACTTGTCCAAGTGCAAGTAAACTTCACAAAATCTTGTAGCTCTTCTAGTCTTTTTGGCAACAAAGCAACTCAGTAATGGAAAAATGTAAGTGGGATGGACAGAAAAATGGTTTATTTACTTTTAAAGACATATTACCAAAATACTAGGTTGTGTTTGTATGGATAGACTGCTAACAATAAACCAGGAGCAACTGCATTCATATTGGGAGGCAGTTCTAAGATTTTCCACTAGCTTTGACTTGATTGAAATAATTGTGAGAAAATGGTTACAGTGAAATACAGCTTCCTATCCAGTGAATGAGGAAAGATCTAGAAGTATTTTCTAGGGTGAAAAGAGCTTATTAATTTAATGGTGGGCAGGAGTTGGTTTTAGTATGTTAAGCCATCCTGCTTTTTTTTTTTTTTTCCCAAAATTTTTCTTGTCCTTAGTCTTATAAGGCTCCTTTCTGCCCAGCTTCAGTTATCTTATGATTCTTTCAGTGAGTAACAGAAAAGCTTCTCTGCATGTGGTTGTAGGTACAGTGGGTACATGAACACTGAACTTGTGCATGGATAAAATGTGCTTCAGGACAGAGGAACCTGTGGGATGCCTTGCTGTTGCCTTCCATGGCTGTGCTCTTTGCTGGGCATTAACCTGGTTTGATGAGCAGTGTGAAAGTTTGTTACAGAATAATGTTACTTCTAGATGAGACTAAATTCCTCTGTGTCAGAAAGGATTTTTGAGCTCTTTGTAAGTAATGCATTGCCATCAGTGTTAGTGTAATGTGCGTAAGCTACAAAGATCCCATGAGTTTCTGTCTTTCTCTTTTCTCCATTACTCCATTATTTTTACTATTCCCTTTACTTCATCTTCATCACAGCAATCCTTTTACACTGGATGGTTGAGTGTTAAGTTGATTTAAGAGCTGAAGGTCAGTAAAGACTTGGGAAAAAACTGGACTGTGTTATAAAACACCCAGAGAATTCTGAAAGTAATTGACCAAAGGTCTGGATGATTGTACTTAATCTAGTCAGACTTGTTTCAGGAAAGGTGTACTGGAATATTACTGAAAGGCCCGTGAAGGGGCTTTAAATATATAAATAAATTGTTTTAAAGAAGAAACAGTAAAGGCAATGTACTAAAACCATATAAAAGAAGTTTTGGATGATAGGTTTCTTCAAAGCCTCTAGCATTGTTGTAAAATAACTAATAATTTATTTTCAAAAAATTAATCTGTTAAAAATACTCCATATTATAAATGTATGTATGTATACTAATTTGTTTTCATTAGAAATTAGTAAGATTTAAACAAGAGCTACACAGAGATGTTATTAATTGATCTGTAGTTGCATTGTCTGGCTAGAAAATGATAGAAATATCCCATTAGAAAACACATCAACCATGAACTGCTTGTGGTTGCATAACTTTTTGCTGGATGTGTTATGGTTCCAGTAGTCCATTGAGGAAGGTCTGGACAAGGCCTCATTTGAGATACTGATTCTAGCTGCACAAAGCTCTCTGTGAAGCAGGAATATTTAATTTTCTGTTTAGAATAGAATATTATGTTCCATTTAGAGTTTTATCACCTTCAGACACATTCGTATTGGTGGATCAGACTCTTTGATTAGAGGATACAGCAGAATGCATGTAAATTTAGTGATGCCAGGCATGTCTGTCAGTAGATTTTGAGGTGTTTTAGACTGTCATATTTACCACAAAATACATTATTATACAGGTATTGAATTGCAGCTTCAAAGATGTAACATGAAGAATGGAATGAGAAAACATTAGAAGACACTACTGGATTTTTGGCTCTTGTAGGTTGTATCATGTAGAGTCTTTATTGCTACTGACAAGGGCTTGTAGAGATCTATCCCAGAATCTCCCACAAAGTGTGGTTTGTTGCTAATATCCCTGCTAAGATTCAATCCATATCCTCTCAGTAAGAAATTAGGTCCATGCCAGGCACATGCTTTATGTTTCTAGGATCCCTGCATTGTAGCTTGAAGGTCTTGGCTTTGGAGCAGCACTGGAATGCTTTAGTTTAGCAAAGGTTTTTGTAATACTTCTCTTGAGCCCTTGCTGGCGTCTGCCTTTCTCCAGAGTGTAAGAAGACCCACTGTTTCATTTGCCTCAGATTTCAGAACATGTGGCAACCATCCTTGTTGATGGGAAGTTGTGAAGATTATCGAGGCAGATGTTGTTTAACTTTTAAGAGTTTGATTCCTGGAATATCAAGCAGAAAAAAAGAAAAATCTGGTTTTGGTTCAAGCTATTTTTAATGGCAGGCAGTGCATCATAGAACATTAGGCAGTAGAAATCAGGAAGGTAAAATAAGAGATCTGGCTATGTAGAGAACTGACTTGCTGGGCTTGAGAGTATATGTAGTGAACACAACATAAAGCTTGGTGTTGCAAGGTAACAGATCTGTTCTAGCCCATATGTCAGCTTAAGTGAGCTGTTTTTAAGAGCTGTTTCACATCCTTGCATCTGCAGGATAAACATATCCGTTTGTAAGTATTAAACCATTCGTTTATATATGGTGTAAGCCCACCTGGAAGAGACTTGCTCTTATAGGCTGCTGGATAAATCATGTAAATCAAATTATTTCTTGATGTTGTTTGGTATTGTTGTGCACTTAGAAAATAGTATATCGTAATGTCATCAACTGTAGGGTTGAAATAGTGGTGTTTGCTTCTGTAGCCATTTCTTTTGAGTAACTTCTTGTAGTGGTAGAGTAGCTTGGATTTACTTTTTTTTTTAATGTGCAAACATGTAGTTGTATTTATTCCTCCATAAAGTATTTTGAAATAAGAAGTCAGTCTGGATATGCTGCTTGTAGCATTCCTAAGTGTGCTTGGCATGTGAGAAATTGTAGTTTTGATTATCACAAAATTTTAATTTGTTCTCAAATGCCAACCTCAACGAAGATCACTTAGTGGAACATCCAGATTCTGTGCCGTAGTACAGTACTCAAGTATGGTAATATTCTTGCTGTTTGTTTAGGGGTTTTTCTCCATCTGTTTTCTAGGAGACCTTTAGGCTGGCAGTCTATGCTTAACTCTAGCCCTTTGACTTCTGTTAACTCCAGTTCTCTGTCACTGTTAAATACTGGTGAAGATGGCACCCTGTACCTTTTCCCAGGACACATTTCCAATTTTCTTTGGTGCCAGAAAGATTAAAGCTTCATGTTCTTATACTGCATTGTCCTTTTCTAGACTAAAGAGCATCAGATACAGTTCTCGTTATTTTTTTAATGTTTTGTACATTAACAGTCTTATTACTTTGGTCTTACCCAGTTAAAAGGAAAACCTCTCATAAAAGGTCGCTCTGGCACAGTGAGGGTGAAGCAGTGTGCATTTAGAGAGCTTGTCAAGACATCTTGACTTCTACTTCTATTGTGAGGAAACTAATTAATGATGGGAAAGTGTTTTTAAAAAAAAAAAAAAAGAAAAGAAAAAGTCGGGGGAGTGGTGAGGGGAAGAGGTGAATTAGCCAAGCTAAATAATGCAGCTTGGTTAAACAATAGCAGCAGTATAACCATCAAAGAAAACTTCCACATGTGCTCTGGAACAGTTTCCAAAGCTGTGGATGGTATCTTAATGAATTGTATAGTTAAGATCCCCATTTGATGAAGTTGTAGCATACAGAGGAAACCAGTTTTGCTTCATCAAGGAGAAATGACCGCAAAGACCTCTTTTTCTTGCTAATTTCTTTACTGGAGGCTCATTGATATCTATCCTGCCTCCCTATAAGGTTCTTTTAAAGGCTTCAAATTAAGAAGTAGAAATTCTTATTTCTTAAAAAAAGAAAAAAAACTACACTTTGTTTTCGTTACTTCTGAGTTATAAATCCTTGGGTTGGTATCTTCATGTCTTCATGAAAGTTGCAAAAGGATATTTCCTTTTTATCCTTCTGTTTTGCTGTGTGTCTTTTAAAAGAAAAGCAAACTAAAGAGTAGTGGAGCACTGAAGAATATAAATAAATTATTTTGCCTTCAATATCATAATTATTTTCCTGAGAGAGGTTATATATTTTGAATTACTCAGACTAGTAGTGCGAGACATTGTGCTAGTAGTGTGTTACAATTTAATGAACCATGATTAAAGACAAGAAGGCTGAACTTAAAATATGAATAAGAATGACTGGCTTTTGTAACACTAGCTTGAACATTACTAGTTGGCACCTTTGTAGCATAGGGATTTTGATCCAGGTGTCAGTGTCACATTTGACAGATTATTCTGTTTTTATATTTTCAATTATTCACTACCTTGTTTTTTATTAAATACAACTCTTTAGAGGGTTGTAATTGTTAATATTTTATCCCCTGCATGTGACCTTTTATCAGGGGCACTTTTGTGCCCTTAAAGGGCAATGACATTTTGAGTGATTCTCCCGTTACTGCGATTTCCTTTATTCATAGCCTTGTCAAAACTTGTTCTATGATATCATTATTGATTAAATAACTTTCTACTTGTCATATGTTTAGGTTTCACTGCATAAAGGAATTAAAATAATAAAAATTGGTCTGTCCCTATGGCTTTTTTTATTTTCAAAATGGAAATATATACCTGTATGGATCATCCAGGTCAAGCAAGTATTACCCTTGAAGAGGCAAAACTAAACCACCATTCCCTTGAATTCATCTTCTTCCTTACATATTCTTGGAGTGACATATTTTTAGAGTGTCAGCAATTCTTGAGGTGCTGAATAGGTACAAAAATGCAAATTTCTAGCTTTGTTTATTCTGTTACAAAATTTTACTTTGTTTATATGCTGATAGAGTCTGGCCAGAAAAGCACTTGGCTGCATAAAAGGCAGTCAACTGACATTTCAATACTTGATTCAAGTGATAAAATAAAGAAAAATCCCTCATAGCTGCTTGTATGTGTGAGAGTGTTGGTCAATTCTGTATTGGCTACTGTGCTCATTCAGGACTGCAAACAGTCTTGGGCTTTTTTTATATTTTCACTGAAAGGTATATTGACAAGACCATTCAAGAAAAATGGCAACAAAATCCTATCTTCTCTGCACTTGTTTGTCCAGGAAGCAAGAGATTTGGATTTAGTAACCTTACCACCTAGGAGCTATTCTCTCACCTTCCACCTCCTAAGAGAGGAAAACACACCCACCGTCATCCAGGCTAAAGCAAGACAACACATGCTTTTTGCAGCAGAGCTGTATCAGACAAAGTGAACCTGAATGTAGAGAGTAACACCCAGATCAAAGGGAAGGACTGTGATGGGACTGAAAAATGTGCATCTGATGTTCAGAACAACAGCAACATAATGCATCTTCACCTGGGAGTTTGCTGGGACCTGCTCAAGGCTAGGAGAACTTCGTTGTGCCTTCTTTACTTAGTCTAGCATGTGTATTAGAAGTGGAGTTGTGTTCAGACCTGCCGACCTGTTTTTTAGAAGCAAGTAGCATAATATTGGATAGGGTTGGGGTTTTTTTGATAGTTTCTACTATCATCTGTTGCTTAAATTGTTTTCTTTCTTGTTACTAATTCGTCATCAGTGACAGAGCCTAAAACAGGGAAGTTCAGATACAGAAATAGATATGATACATGAAGAGTTACAAGGTCAATGAGTAGTGTAGCTAAGAAGCTGACAACTTCCCACAGATAACTTGGTCTGAGGTTGATGTGTCAATAATTGAAAATTTCTTAATTCAAAAAATTCTTTAAATGAGAAAGCAGGAACACTTTGGCGTGTTGAATCTTAAAGGACTGTGCATTAGAGAGCAGTAAGTATTCAACAGGAGAAAACATTCTGCAGTGAACAGAATGCCACACATGTATGCAGTTGCTATTCAGCATACTAACCTACACACCCTCCCCATATTTCTGGTCCTGTGTGTGAAATTGAAGTCTGGAAAAGAAACATCAATTAATTGTATTTTCCCTTGATGTTTTCTATTAAGTTCTTTATGGTGCCTTGACTGCTGGGATTTTACAATGCTCATCTTAAATAAATCCACATAGGAAGGAGATCAAAAGATTAATAGTGACACTGGGCTTTTCAGTGCACTGGAACTCTTATTATTCTAGTTTTCACATAATCCCTACCATTATAAATTAACTCACCTCTTTCACATTGTGAATTCATTGATATTATTTGATTAGTGAGCCCTTTTTACTTTGGATAAATTGTGCTAAACAATGCAGTACATACTTGAACTGTGTGTCATGGCAGTGATGGGCAATATGTATCACATGTAATTTCTTTCAGTCAAGATTTTAATAGAGTTGTAGTTTTAAATAGTAACCAATAAGGATTTCTTTTAAGGAGTGTCCATTAATAGAACTCAGCTGTTGAAGGTTGACTGTAGCATTAGGCTTAAGTTTAATCTCCTACATACTATAATTTACAGAGCTGTGTTTAGTGCATCAGTCTTTTGGCTGCTTCATTGGTGGAGGGATGGGGGTTGTGAGCATGGGAGAGAGGAGAGAAGTGTAGTGAAAATTTTGTCATAATCTGTAAAAATAATTTGGACATAATCTGACAAAATTAAAATTTGGAGTATTTGGCTTGAAGTCTTCCATGGAATGTCTTACTGAGTGAGGTGCATGCTTTCCATCTTAGAGAAGGATTGTTTTTACAAATAATTTTAAAAAGACTTTATGGTCCTATTCCTGGACAAAGTCCAGGACAGAATTAAGAGTTTTTTGAAGTCACTGTTTGGAAGTGTTTTGGTGAGTAAAAGATAAGCAAGATCAAATTCTTCTTCTGTGAAATTGTGGTGTACTCTAAATAGAGAAAATTTGAAGTGGAACCTGAATTTGCCAAAATCCCAAATAAGAAGTCATTGCTTCTTCACTGCATTCAGAAGTACAGAAGTGTTAAGAGCAAGTCTTGTCTCTCTGTTACTTCTTTGTACTTCCTGCATGTGATTAGACAAAGAAGTTATGGTGGAGTTTTTTTGTGTGGAGCGTAGGATTTTTTGGTAGTAGTGTTTCACTTTACGTGTGTTACAGAAGGTAATTAAGATTTGAATTAGCTATCAAATATTGTAAGTTCCATTTCAAGTCTGTAGAAGTCATGTCTGCATATAGCCCTCCCCACTGACCATGACTTTTAGTAGTTGTCTGAATATTTTGGGTTTAGCTCATAAAGTTGATTCCTGTCTATTATCAGGCTTTTCCTTGCATAAACTGAAGCACTTTTTTGGGGTAGTGACTTCTCTGGCAGCTGAACATCTCCTGTGCCGTGAGTTGTGGTTGCTGAGCCTGCAGGTGAGGTGGCAGGTGGGGCTGGAGTTGCAACTTGTCTTGGGCGTTCAAGGGCTTCCTTCAGAGCTGGAGAGCTGTGCCTGGGAGGAGTTTGGATGACCCCAGAATACAGCTGTGGCCCTCACAGCTGCCTTGTTATGCACACTGGTGAGTGGAGAGAAAACTGGAATGGCAGTTCATTAGGTTCTGAAGTACTGCTTCTGAGAGGCTGAAGTGCTTCTTTCCAGCAATGTTTGTGTTCCCTTTCTAACATCTACAGGCCACTTGGGGTGTAGTGAGGAATACAAAAATTCCTTTGCCATGCAGGCAGGTGACAGGGCAGTCTTATGTTCTTGTTCATAGATGTGCAATGGAGAGCAATTAAATTAAATATTGGGTTGTATTTCAAGAGCTTTACATTTTTTTAAGCTGGAAATAGTTATATTAAATGCCTTTCATGGTTTTAAAAAACCTTATTTTTAGTAGAGGAAAATCTCAGCTGTGATAAACTCACTAGTGCAAGGCTTGCAAATTACTTTTCTCACAGTTTTTAGTAGTAACATTTATCCTGGATTTTATATACCTGTTAAATTTTTAAAAAATATTTCTTCTTGTTCATTTTAATATTATTTTGTACATCTAGTATGCAAACATGTTTGTCACATCCTCATGTTTAAAATCTATTGAGTTCTGTATATTTCATTGTAATAATAGTACACAGCCTCTTGGTACCTGACTAGTGCCAAATCTATTCAAAATATTTTATTTTTGGGCATACAATACTGTACTTAAAGTTCTCATAATTTCAAATATATCTGAAGCTCCTTGTGTTTCCCATTTCATACCCCTGTAGTGATTCATATAATTATCTTAATGGCTTATTACTATTCTCTTTAACTGGTGATATTAATGTAATAATTGTCACATTAAAATGTAAAATATTGAATTAGGCCTTGTTCTATTACTACAGGTAGGTTAGACACCCTGTAGGCTTCTGTTTTCAAAATAATTTTTTTTGCATTCATTTAGCAAGATTAAAAAATTATTACTCATGATACAGTGAAAGAAATGTTTAAAATGTTACACAAATGATGATGGACTACTGGTTCACTTTAATGGATGCATATTTTCATTATGATCAATTTTCAAATACTTGATATAGCTTTCTGCACCAAAATCTATCTATTGTTAAGATGCCTAAATCAAATTTAGAAAACTTGCCCTGGTAACTATTTATGTTTGTGAGATTAGTGATGCTGTTAACTAGGAACATTTTCTTTGACTGGTGTTCTGGGAAATAACATATTTTTCCACTTGCTTTTTTGGGCAGACTTCTTGTTTCTGCGAAATACTCTTTTATCATGCCTAGCATCTGCTGTGCAACTAGTGAGGTATAACTAATAGCATACTTACATAAAATATCAAGCATTGCATGTGAGAAATGTGCTTAAGGCAAGCATTAATGTATCATTATTTGATACACGTGCTTTCAGTTTATTCTCTCTGTCTTACAAGATATTCTTTTCATGAGTATGTCATCAATGTTGTGCTTTGCTAATTGGGTAACTAGATAATTTTGATTTTTAAATTTTTTTCCAAATTAAATGTAGTTTCATGTTTTAGGTTTGAGATTGGTAATTCAAAACCTATTTCACTTGTTAATTCAATTGGTTAGGATTGACTGGGAGGAGTCTCTTTTCGGTGCCACTTCTACCTAAAAATACTGAAGCAGGAATACATCTGTGCAAGCTGAAACTTGGACCAGCAATTGGCCAACAATACTGTAAAAGTCTATATTGATTATAGATGTTTCAGATAGATTTAGTCTGTATATGATAGTGATTGCAGGAACTGTGAAGACTAGTGCATCCTTGTGTGTTCTTTAAGCTTTCTCAGTGGAAGTACCTTGTGGAAGTATTGTGCTTCTTCTAATGAGGCTGAGAACAAGTGTTTCTCATTCTGTCATTCTAGATAGAAGAAGACTGTAAAATGTGAGTGGAGGCAGTGCTTTTGAATCTGGCTGGGACAACAAAGGATTCGTTTGCAGATTAAATAAATCTTTATGTCACTGTCTAATACCAGATGTATGTAGCAAGAATGCTAAAATGAGCAGTAAAAGTTAAAGCATTTTTGCATGGGCAGGAAATGCATAGTCAAGACCAGACATACAAACCTGTGAAGAAGAGCACAGTTCAGAACTGCATGTTTGGTTAAATGAGTATAGAAATGGTGCAGCAAAAAAGGAAACCTTGGAAAGAAAAATCTGGTATTTGTCACTGTGCTGCTAAACAACTCTGTTGATGCAGTGGGTTTTTTGAAGTTAATGGGAACTTGAGAGCTATGTGGTCCCTTGGAATGGATTCTTAAAACTTAGCTGCACACCATATGAAGAAATATCTTGCTTTTTGAATTGTTTCTGAAGAACAACAAATGATCATTTCCTGTCCATGTTCATAATAAATGTACACCATAACCCTCCTCTGTCATCACTTACCCAGTTTGACAAGTCCAAATTGGTCTAATTGTCACTTGTGGAAACTCTCGATGTCTTTCCTATGTGTTTTTATATCTTGTCTAACTCTTCTAAGCCATTCTTGAAGGGAGGGAAGCAGTGGCATGATGTGCTGTATTCCTTTCCTAACATTTGTTTTGCCTTCGTGACCACCACAGAGGTGATAATTTCATAGAACTGTTAGAAGACCAGTGTTCCATTACTGAGTAATAATAATTGAAACACCATCTTTTTATATATAAAGGGAAGATAGTTTTCTTCTTCCATGTCTGTCACTTTACACTTCTCCACCTTGAATTTCATTTACTGTTTTATTACTGGTAAGCGTTAGGTCTTTCTGCAATCTGTTGATTTTCATCTTTAGTACTGTAAACAATTATATACCAGAAATCTCATTCTCTCACTAACCACCACCTTTTTTTCAATAATTTCTGGGTATGCTGCGTAGTTCAGGCACTAATACAGGCTCTTGCTGCATGCCATTGCTAAATTCTTTCTTTGAGGACCATTTGTACCCTCTTTTCCTTGGCCTGTCACTAGTTCTGTAGTAGCCTTTGGTGAGAGTTGCAACCCTCCATTCTGTCTTAACAGGAGGTAGCTTTAAGAAATATGTATACATGGCCTCGTTTCACTTAGGTGTTTAAATAGACTGTGTCAGTTGGATTTCCCTTGTGTCAAGTTACTAGTTCAGTTGGTGCTGACTTTTCTGCATCCTTTGGGGCATCTGGACCATAAAGGTAATTTTTGTCATGACTATAAACAAAGCAAAGTTTTATATGTGCAATATGTATGCATTTCTGTATGTATTCACATATATTTTCCTGACCTGTCCACTGCACCCCAAATGCAGTTGTAGCCTTAATTCTGTAATAACTACTAGGGAGTGGTTTATTGCCACTTCCTGAGTAGATGCAATTAGTGAAAGAATAGGATTCTTTTTTCCTATAGCTCGGTGAAGAAGAAAACACAGAGGTTTTTCATATTAAAAAGTGGCTTGAGCATAACTGATCTTTCTCTCATTTTCTTACCAGAATAATTTCCATGCCCATAGAGGTGAAGTGTTGCACTTGGCCTGAGGTAAAATCTCTTTTAAGAGACTGGGGAAAAAAAAACCACAGAGGAAATTATAGAACAGTTAATGTGCAATGTGGGACATTCTCTTTACAGTTTTCTTCCCAAATCTGAGGGGCATTGAATCAACAGCACCTTAAGCAGGCTACCTTTTCTCCTTTCCATAAAGAAATGCTGATGAGATTTGGGTTTTCTCATCTGCTATGGTGTGGTGGAACAATTCTGCTTGTGAGGCTCTGCCTGCTTCTCCTGTTGCATGTTTTTTTGTATGGAAAAGGAATGAAAATGATTGAGAGGAACAGAATTACCTGCAGACTGAGGGCTTCTGCTATTGGAAAACACAAGTTCCAGTCTACACTGATTTTTTTCTTTCCTTTTGGTGTTTCTATTTTGCATAAAATAACAGCAGTTGAACAGAGTAAGAGAGGGAATTCATCCCTAACTTTGACAAGTAAGATACGTGGCATCCAATCTGTGATTCAGGAAATGTGTTTATAAAAGCCTGAAATAATTTCAGCAGGATGGAGAGAGATAACTCCATAACACCCTTCATGAGGCTTTATCCTTATCAGAGACCTTTTATGAAGAGGGGAAGATTTGGGTTCAGACAGATTACAGAAAGGTGAGTGCTTTAATCAGGGAAGTAGTCATCTCCCTTTCACCAACTTTGTCTCGTTTAAAGACCTAGCACTAAATGGCTTTCTAATAAAAGAATCTATTTAGAAATACTTATTATTCAATCTGAATTTTAGATATGAATCCACTCTCTGAACCAAGCCGAAGTAGCTGATTGTGAAGTAGAAATAAAGGCAGTTACAGAATTGTCAGAGGATCATATGTTGATATTTGAGGGGGCAAACCCATATTATATCAGCTGCTGTGTTTGCTGGTCCAGTGATAACTACTGATGTGTTGGGATATAAAATAATTTTGAGGACAGGCCAAATGCTCAGGCAGCAGTTACCAGCAGTGAGTTGGTTGACAAAGCCTGAGGGTTCCCTTACAATTCCATGACATCCTTCATGTCCAGTTGGTCCAGTAGAGAGCTATGGGCTATACGTACACTGAGTTAAATATTCCCTAATGTATGGCATGGTAATACTACAGGTGTCCTTTAATATTTGCCCTGTTGAGGTCAGTCTTTTTCTTGCAGAAGTGGAAGGGGTGGGGAGGTGGGTAAAAAACAAACCACAACAAAAAACTAAATCCCCTTTATATTGTCTCTATTGTCTCCCAAAAGCAGAAGGACAAGGTGCATAACGTTGTTAGACATAATCCCAGTATCAGAGTTCACATGTTCTAGCTTGGAATCCTGGGATTCATGAAAATTTCAGCTAGTGTGTGTTAGACAGCCATGGAAAGAACTGGAGTAGTTTGGCCTTTCTTCACTTCCATGGCCCAGATCCCTACTGCTCCATAAACATTATCTGGCCGACTGGAAATAAAGTAGCTCAAAATTAGCCTGTCTTTGCCTTTGAAAAGGGACAGGAATGAAAGGTCAATGGCAATCCTGCAGCAGGGAACACACTTAGGAGGGTTTGGGGGGTTTTTTGTTGTAACTAGGAAGAGGGTCAGGTCAGTGTATATGCATATCCAGTCCATGTTACATTTGCAGCTTTCACTCTAGTTTATTTTCATAAATTGAGAAACAAAACCACATAGACTGAACTATCATGTCTCACAGACATGAGTAGTTTTGAGATCACTATGATACTTATTCAGCCATTCTCCTATTTAGGAGTTCTTAGAAATAGACAATAAAAAAGATTTTATCTCATGGTTAGCATGGGTCAGGTGAAGATGCTTGCCTATGCATGCTCTGAGGTTGTTCCTCTTCGACACTTCGTGCCAGTATTTATCCATGTGCTTTCCTGCTTCTCATGGTGATTCTCTTAGCACTCAGAGCAAATAGCTGGAGGGAGGCATAAGGGAACAAAGCTGAATTTTTGCTTCTGCCCTAATTTGAGGATGCCCAGTCATCTTGAACTTGTGAGCAGCCTGTTCATGCTCTGTGTGATGGAAATTTGAAGTACAAAGGTGGATTTTGGAAATGCAGGCAGGAAGAAATGAATTGTCTTTCTCCTTCACATGTTCACATCTGTGTCAGTGAAACCAGGCAAAGCTGGCTTCAGCCTCTGCTTTGCTTTCATCAGCAGAGGAATCCAAGGTACTCAGTTATCCCCTGTGCTAGGAGAGTTTTATTTCCAGTTGCTAATCATGTGATGTGGTTATATTAAGGAATTATAAAGTTGTTGCCAGCATTTGTACCAGAAGCACTCCATAAGATAACTGGTGTTTAATTTTGTGGTTTAACTCACAGGTTTTTAAGTGACAATTCTAGCAAGATAGTATCACAGAGTTGAAACAAAGTTCAAATAAATGATAAATAGAGCTTCAAGTACCACACTTTAAAAAGATAGTTACAGAAACTCACTTCGCTGAACACTTAAATCCAGCTAGTTTAATGCAAGACTTTGGTTTAACTGTTATTCACTGATGCTTTGCTCCATAGTGTATTTTATAAAACAGAAATATTTTCAGTTTTTAAACTTAGTTTAATGTCATTTCAGAATTGCCTAATGTTTTGACTTTGTTTTAAACTTTAATGTTTAATTTAGGGTTAGACTGACTTTTTTTCCTCCCCAAAACATACATATAACACAAAAAAGAAAATACAATGTAATTATTTTCTTTAACACTTAGAGTTAGAATTATCTGTTGGAAAACTCTGACTAATGGGAAGAGAATATACCAATGCCAGCTGACTCTCTGCAGTCAGAGTTGCATAATATCAGCTGTTAAACTGGTAAAACAGGTAGTGTTTTTATGTGTGTGTGATCTAACACAACTGTCTCCTCTGCTGCAGCAGCACATCATGCCTTCACTTTGCAGCCTTTTCTTCTTCAGCTTTGGCAGATTGCAAACTGTGCTTCACTCGGATCTGTCCAGACAGGATTTTGAGGGGTCCACAGCTACTTCCATTTTTTGAAAAAGTATTACAACTTTCCTAGCTTCAATTAACATAACCATCTGTTCATTGTGGGTGTCTGTGTGAGAGTCAGCTAGCTGCAGATAACCTGGGCATTGTATGTCTATGAAGGAAATTAATGCATAAAGTATAGCTTAACTCAAAATTATAAGGCATACTATGGAGTTGCATGAGTTGCCAAGGTACCATTTTCTCCATGATATTCTTGTGTTTTTCTTGTAAATTTTGTAGCAATAATTTTGGGTTCTTAGGTTATTACAGGATCTGCTTAAAAAAACTGAACTAATTATTTATGAAGTTTAAGTTATGAGCTATTTCGTCACAACTAATGTTGTGAAGCAGTTTAGACAACAAAGATCTGAAGATGCTTGTTCAAATACATCCATCTTCTAAAACTGGATGGAATACAATATGGTGTCTTTTTTGATACACACATGTCTGTAAAGCTGATAGAATCGATGTTTGTTTTCCTGCCAGTAGAAAACATATTAAGTAAGTGTGAGGACTTGTGACACAGGAAGGGGTCAGACCCTTGCTTCATTCAAAGAGGAAGCTCCTTGCTCCTCAGTATTTGTGTTGCAAATTGTTCTGGGCTTTTAAAGGCTCTATTTCACCCTGTCTGACCCTTCTATTTTTTTTTCTTTCCCTTTCAAGTAGGATTCTTTTTTTAGTGCAATTCACGTAAGACATTTGCACTGGATAAAACAGCATCATTGTTGACCTAAGCTGGTTTTACTTGTTATGCTTTGCCTTTCCCATTTCTCTGATATGTTTCACTTTAATGCTCAGCTTCAGCTGAAACACACAGATCAGTCCCAATTGTGTTTTAAAATATTCCATTTAATGGTTAGATTTTGGAATGTTGGTTTATTCCTAAATAATTGAACCATCCAAGTGGAAGCAGAACCAGGGTTATAGCACAGGCATGTTATGTTGTGCAGGTATAGGTGACTTCTTTGAGATCCCCTTGGTTAGCAGGCTGTATACTGATTTATTTGGGAGAAATGGCTTGGGGCTTCCAAGTCTGCAACGTTTCTGCCAAGAACTTCTATGTAAGTACTCTAAAATTTAAGAGGATAAAGTGTGGTCAACATAACATTAGCTAATTGTATTTTTCACGTGTTTAGAAACTGCAGTAAGATGTAGTAAGTGTCTCATTCAGATTACCTGAAGATATTCCTGGGAGTTTTGAAACATTGTCTATTTTTATTGGTTTTTTTTAAAAAAGGCATACCTATTTAAAAGATCTTAAATTCTGCTTTTTTAACTAAGAACAAGAAGTTTCTTTACATCATCTAGAAATATTCACAGGAAGTGTTGCTGGGTAAAGCTGTAATAGTTAATAACTTATTTGAATTGAAGAATGACAGCTATGATAACTATTGTATAGGAAGCTGTACTGTGGCCTAAAATATTTGATTTTTGTGTAAAAAGGAAGAATTATGAAAATTTGAGAATCAGTATTATTACAAAATTTAAGGTTTTATCATGTGGGCTTTTGCACATATTATCATGTGTAGTGGACATGGAGACCTGGGCTTAATTTTCTTTAGGTGAATACAGTAGAGACTGACATTTAGCGGGTTTTTTTTAATTCTATTTTAAAAATTCTACAGGAGGAAGGGCTGAGCAGCTTTATTTGTCTTACTGCCCCGTTTATTTCCCTGCAGTACAAGAGTATCTGCTTCACATTCCCTGCAAGCGTTCCCTGGTATGCAGTGCCTCCCCCACACTGTGGGACTGAGCTGGCCGAGCAGCGCCTCTCCCCATTAGTCATCGCTGCCGTCCCTGGTGCTGTGTGCAGCAAAGTAGTTCTTTAGAGCAGTTGCTCCTGGTTCATTTTTTTTGGAGATTATTTCATAATACATCATTGCAGTAGTATCTTCTTGTAAGTATCAACCAAATCTTGGTCACTAAGCACAAGCATTTTTATATGGAAGGAAAGGATACGCTGCAAATAAATCACTGCTTATTTCCTTTAATCTAGTTTTCAAATTGTTTGACTTCTGCCATTCAAACACAGCTTCCATTCATGTGTTTGGGAGGCTTTTGAAAGCATATGAATGGTAATTTTCCCAGTTTTTCTGGAACTTTAGTTCCAGCAATGTCTGCAGCTGGCTGCCTAATAAAAATGACTTGCATTCCTAGAAACATTGGATTGTGCTGATGGTTAAAAAGACTTAACTGTTTTAAAATGTAACCCATGCTGTTACATTAAAATATGTTTTGGCTTAGGTGATATTAATCTAAAATAAATTGTTACCTGCAGTGATGTTTAGTAGTGGTTTTATTAATGTGGATTAGCAATTTACAGAAAAGGTCTCATCTTGTAGCAGTTTGCTTTTGTAACATTGATTGTGATCCATCTATTTTTACATTATCAAAAGGCTTCCTCATGTCTCTTGCTTTTGTCATTTTTATTTTCCTGATGTGTGGAATATTCATATAGTGTTGGAAGAAATGCAATAATCACTTTGTGCTGCCTATGAATATTGCTAACAGTTATACACTGTCTTGCACCCTGGTTTTTCTTTTGATGGGCAGCCTATGTTTTATTTATTCCATGTTGTCAGTTTTGGTATAGTGAAACTTTGTTTTAATGTAGAACTGAATTTTAATGTAGTGAGGTTATTTTTCCTTAATTCTTTTCTTTTAAAAATTATTTTAACTAAAAAACCATGGTTTAAGTAACTAGGAGAGCAAATAAATAGTACAACAGTTGTATTTCTAGTTCATATTTTACTTTAAAATTTCAGGGTAAATGAAATATGCAAAATGCTTTCATTTTAAAGTTTAGGATATAGAGAATTTTCATTGTCAGGATTAGTTTTTGGTTGGTTTTTTTTAATGATCTGTATTAGTCTCTCAAGGAAGCTGGCAATATTATAATACTGTTGAAGTCATGAAGAACGGTTATGACAAATTCCTCATACTTTGTATTAATTCTCTAATAGTTTTAGATATGCAGAAGTCACTGATGAAGGAGGTCTGCAGTGTCCAGTGTTCTGTTCTTGAAAATGAGGTGTGCTTTTTCTTGATGATACACAAAGATAGTGAGTGAACTTTCTCTCGTTTTTTTATCCAGTTCTTTACGGACCCCTAATCACATTTGTCAAAATATTAGAGTTATATATTAGTTACTCGTTCTCACTGTACTTGTCATGTCCTCTCTGCTGCCATAGCTGAAGGCAGATAACTAAGATCAGTCAGTGTGGTGCAAGTATCATGCAATTGATTCCAGACTAGCACACTTGCCATTGTTTCCTAGAATAACACTGTTTAAAATAGGACAGTGGTCAGGGATGTTTTGTGAGAATAAACTCTTGAGCTTCAGTTGGTAAAGACTGGAGGAAGAGAAGATGGCTGAGTGTCTCACACTCAGCTGTGAGAGCAGCCACAGGTCACAAGGTGCAGCCAGTGCTCTTTTACAGCAAGGACTGATAACCAAGAGCCAACCATGGTGCTTGTAAAATAAGCAAGAACCTGTTTGAACAGCAGCAAAACCTCCAGTAGCTTTAAAACATGATCATCTCTCTGGGATGTTTTCTCTGTTGGTGACATTAGTGCCCTTTGGGATGTTTTCTCTGTTGGTGACATTAGTGCCCTTTCTACAGCTCTGTTGACTATCACTGTGGCAGGGTGTCCCAAATGGATCTGAAGGCACGCTGCTGCAGAGAGCAGAGCACGCTCTTCACACCTCATCCTTCCTACTCAGTCCAGGGATCCTCTTCCTGCCCTGCTGCTTATCTCACCCTGTAGTGACACTATTCAACTTATTATCAAATAATAGGAGAAAGCTATTCACTTTGATTTATTTGTGGTTTAGCAACTTTCACCCCCTTTCTTTGGTTAGTTTTCTGCTGGTTTAGCAAACTAAGTTCACCCATTAGGGCAGCAGATGAATGCCAGAGATGGTGCAAGGCAAAAGCAGGGAGAATGCATGGTTCAGAGTGGCACTTGCACAGGGAACAGCAGCTGCAATTAATTATTAATTCAGCTCTGCCTGTCTTCTCTAAACTACTATCTTAAAAGCATATCTTTTGGAAAGGACACCTGACCTTGAAGATGAAAGATTTACCATTTGAATTTATCTTAAGGTGGTTTTTTCCTGGGCTGTGTCTGTTCAGATTTGAGAGTGTTTTTTTAAAAAAAAGTTGGTACATACAGACTGTTGACATAACGAGATTGATATATTGCCAGTCACATCCTTGGCTGCATCAAAAAGCAGCATGGGCAGCAGGTTGAGTAAGGTGATTTTCTCCCTCTACCCCACTCTCAGGAGACCCCACCTGGAGTACTGCATCCAGATCTGAGGCCCTCAGTATAACAAGGACATGAACCTTTGGGGCAAATCCAGAGGACAGCCTCAAAGAATGATCAAAAGGCTGAGGCACCTCTAGTGTGTAGACAGACTGAGAAAGCTGGGATTGTTCAGCCTGGAGAACAGAAGGTTCTGGGAACACTTTGGACCACCTTCCACTACCAAGGGAGGCTACAGGAAAGCTGGAGGAGGACTTTTTACAAGATCGTGTAATGAAAGAACAGGAGAGAATAGCTTCAAACTGAAAGAGGGCTGATTAAGATTAGCTCTTAAAAGAAATTCTGTATGGTGAGAATGGTGAGACACTGGCACAGGTTGTCCAGAGAAGTTGTGGCTACCCCAGCCTTGGAAGTGTTCAAAGTCTAGTTGGGTGGGGCTTTGGGCAACCTGGTCTAGGAAAAGGTGTCACTGCCCCTGCCCTTGGCAAGTGAGTTGGAACTGGATGACTTTTAAAATCCTCCCAACCCAAACCATTCTGTGATTCTATGATCTAAGAATTGGTGGCAAGATGCTTTTTTTTTTTTTTTTTTTCACCAAAAGCAGTCTTCTCTAACAGGAATTTGCAGTCCTAAAGAGTGATGTGGTAAAGAGTAGGTTTTAATGTGTGAAGTAAGCCTATTAAAATTACCAAAAGATGTATAAAGTCTAGAAGACAGCTCTAAAACATTAGTGACTGATTAGGATTAAAGTAAAAATTGTAAATTACAGAAAATGAGATTTAAGTAGGGGAAAAGTGGTGAGGTCTGCTGGATTCCATGTCCTGAATATTGCTTTCTGCAGCACCAAATTCAGGAGAGAAGAGATGACAGGTTGAATAGAAGTTTCTGCAAAAACTTTGTGAACATTACACATTGCTTATGGATTGCTTTTCTTGTACATTATGTGGGCAAATGTATTTAACGAGACTGCGCAGATGTTACAGTTTTTCCATGGCTGGGGGTCAGAAAAAAAGAAGAAATTTTTTATGTTTATAACTTTTTTTTAATATTTGTTTCGTTTTAGAAGTATTATTTTATAATATCCATTAAATGGAAAAAGAATTCTTGAAGTCTGAGGTGATGCATAGTCATCGAGCAAATGACAGACAAAGGCTGTAGTGTTTGATTCAGGAATCAAAAATGTAGCAATAAAACCTGTATTTCTTCAATGCATGGAGATGACTTTAAAATGTGTTTTCTCCATGTCCTTTTGTATGTTCAGATAAATCCACTCTGGACTATTTTTGAGGTACATGTCAGCAAGCAATTAAATACTGGTTTGACGGTTTCAATCAACTTCTATGTAACTTGCAGCACATTTTTGCAGTACTGTCAAAACATGCATACCCACAGGACGTGAAAATTATGTGAATTTAATTTAATCCTAAATCACTGATTCTAACGTGAGGCTAATTGAAATAAACCCTTTATTATCAGTAGAATTAAGTCATTAAGAGATACCAACCAGTACCTGTGATTGTGGAATTTCACAGCTAAGAAATATAATGTTGGGGTGCTTGTGAAGGTGTGTGCAGCATTGCACACATCAAGCAACAGATTTGTTCTTGTTTGCTATAGGTAGTTAAAGGATACATTTGAGGCCCTGTAAGGAAGGCACCTTAAGGAAGCAGTATGTATATAAGGACAAAAGTAATAAACTTCAGAAACCACTTCAAGGTATACAGCAGCATTGCTCCTGTAAGAAATAATATTTTTGTGTATTTTACTTGTGAATTCATTAACTCTTTGTGTATCATTTAGCATTATTAAATTATAAAATATTATCAATAAATTATATTAGTAAATATTATTTTAAAATACTCAAAAACTTTTAGAGACATAGAGCAGTGGAAAAAGTTGTATGACAGAAGTACTGAAAGATGTGTTTTCTCCATGAGCTCACTTGAAGGATTCAGGTTTAAGTGTAGGAAGAGGCGTGTACATTCCTTGTTGGATTAGTTTCATTGGTTATCCTAGAAGTACCCAAGTGAAGTACCTGAGGCACCTGCAGTGGTACTGCTGAACCATGGCACTGGTGAGGTGCCCAAGTTTTGAAGTCACTTGTAAGCAATTGAGAACAAAGACTGGGTTTTACGTGATTGTACAATATTAACTCTAGCGACTTTGGAAAGACAGTGGGATCACTTCTTGGCACTTCAGCTTGCCTAGATAGTTTTGGTTTGAAGGTTTACAGCATGAAAGCTGTGTCCAACTCAAAATGGAAACAGAACTTGTTCTTAATTTTGTTGCTATGATAGTTCATCTTTAATAAGACAAACTGGTCTTTAGGAACCCCTAGGGAGTCTGACCCAGAAACAAGAAACCCTGTGCTAGACATTAAATAAACACTTTCTGAAAAGATTATGTTTTCCTAAGAAAGCAGAGGGTAGATTGTCTTTTCTTATGCTGTTAGAAGCTGGTTTAAATACATTTTGATACATTTTGGCACCTCCTTTGGCCTGGATAGAGAATGAAAAGGGAGAGAACCCTGTTTGTCATAAATCTCTGTATGAGTAGGATGGAGCAAACTTCATGCAAGGACTGACTGAAATCAAATGAAAGGGAGTAGAGTAGCTGTTCCCTGCCTCAAACATGGATAAATTCTGATACATGGAGAGGATAAGCAGAAACAAAAGGCATTATCTCAGTATATGGATATATCTCAGTCCTTCTAGGCTTTCCCAAAAATAACAGTCTAATTTATAGATTTAGGAGTGCATTGTGCAGGACTAAGGCACTCCTCGAGTAAACCAGTGTTCCTCATTTTTCCAAGAGATTAAACAAGAATCCAGAATCCCATGGGGTTTCTGGAGGAGCTGCTGTGAAAAGTTGGGAGACTAAGGCATTAGTCTCATCTGTAAGGTATTGTAAGCATAACTGAGTGCCTGTCAAGCACCACTTGTGAGTTGGAGCTTTGTACTCTTCCTCAGTACAACAGTTTGATTTGTTTATGAAGGTCTGTAATGCTTTAAGAGTAAAAGGATTGTCTTACAGGCCACAATCACAGCTTTGTAGCGTGTTGTTCTGAAAATGGATCAGATGCTTGATTTCTTGGAGGAGTTGAGTTAGGATAATTGGAATTCATAGAAATCTGGGTCCCCTGTCTTCTGCTAAATGTGGTTTAGATAAGATGTCTGCAGAAGTGATCAGCTAGAGGTTCGGCGATTTCAGAAAAATAATCTCCACATGCAAAATCAGTACAATTTTGGCTTTCTCAAGCACTCTGACTTGCATTTCTCTAACACCCCTCTCCTGTCCTTTGGTGCTGAAATATCCATGGTACTGAAACATAAGAAACCGGATTTGGGGTTCAGAGTGAGATTAACATACAACTACAGAAAACACTTCATACAGCTGCCACTCAAATATATGTGCTGTGTTTTATTGGGTTAAAGTTTTTTGCCTGATGTCTCTTCTGGTTTTGCTGGTGTTGAATTGCCGAAGCTGTAGCCTTGTTTCTAGGTGGGAAAAAAATCCTGCATGTTGACCTACCTAGCAGTACAAGGAAACAAAATTAATTTTAGCACTATTTTAGGCCTCCACAGCTTTAGCAAGAACCATGCACTCCCAACAGATTGGACTCTTGTTTCTGCATTTTAAAGTTTTAGTCCCAATACACATTCCAGACTAGGCGGTCTCCATGTGCTGGATACTAAGAAATGTTCCTAGGTTCAAGTAGCTTAAATGTGCAAGCTGTCTGATAATGCCAGTGTCCATCAGGAAAGCACTTAATATTTAAATTTTCAGCCTCATGTTGAAAATTCTATAGGAGCATTTTGATGCACAACCTAAAAGAGTCACCATAAAGTGCTTTTGGCATATCGCTTTTTTCTTCAACAGACACAAACCTAATTTTATCAGTCCAAAACTGACTGTAGAGATTAGGTGCTTTCTTTTCAAGATAGGCTTAAAAGCATCTTGATATCCTAACTTCATGCTGACATCAGGCAAGTAAATATCTGTATCTAGGCTTTGGTAAGTAGGCAGTCTGATTAATGGTTTTATGTGTAGTATTACTATAACCAGGAACACATTTATAGCCTGAAAATAGGTTACAAAAGAATCATTCTTAACTACTCCTTATTTCATAGCCACTTAATTAAAGCTTGCAAGATGAGCAAAGAAGGTGATCCCTCACCAAAAAAAATTATTTTCCCCATATTACCTACAATGAATAGTTCTTTAACTATTGACTAGTTTTGTTCTTAGCCTTTCTGCAGATTGTGGGTTCTGTGCAGAAATTTCTAGATTCTAGAGTAAGAAAATAATTATTTCCTGTGCACTATTTTCTTAATATGATTGAATGTAGAACTTGTTTGTCAATTAGCACAAACTGTCTCTGTTAGTATCACATTGTATAAAGATAACTATTTACAGAAGTTAATCTATAAGCTAAATGTATGTGGTCTTCAGCTTAACTGTAGAAGTAATTTCCTATTAAAATATGTGTCTTAATATTATTGATAAACTTCCCACTTTAGATTGAAAACTAAATGTTTCACTTCCTGAAACATTTGGTTTAGGTTATTTATTGATGGATTACTTGAGATGCCCAATATTGAAGTAGGAAAACTGTCAACATCCTGGTTGTGTCTTAAACAACAGCTACTATCAGCCTTGGTTTTCAGGAGATGGATTTTTATTTTCAGATAATAAAAGCATTGCTTTGAATTTACTTCTGCGAGACTTTTCCATGGTTACTATGCATATTCCCCATCCCGCCCCAAATTCTGATGCGTTGTTTTGGTTTTTTTATAGAAGTTAACCCTCCCTTAACATTACCCTGTGTTATATTCTAAATATTTGTGATCACTCAATGCTTTACTGGCCATTCAAGACCTGTGATATGACCTTTATCACATGCTGACGTGAGGCAGCAATCACCTCAGTTTGCAGCGCTTGCAGCCCTGTGGATTCCCAGGATTATGTGTTACAATATGCTTTGACAGCTGCTCCATAGGCATGAATCTGAGATACACAAGTAGGTGTAAGCAGTGTGTAATATCTTCACCATAAGTGATGGTGGTACATGACACAACCAGTAGTTCCTTTCAACATTCTATTTCTCAGCTTAGCTGGAGCTTTTTATGGGCATACATTTTTGCTGGCTTTTTTTTCCCAGTCAATTTTAAACATTTTACCTATTTTTCTTGTTATTTATTTGCATGTTGATAATACCTGTCTATTATTTCTATACTTATTTTTTCTTCTGCTTATTTACACTTCCTTATTTTATTGTGTCTGATTATTCCTTGGCTTCAGTGATTGCCTCTTCTGTGTGGCATGTACACCTGCAGTGAATGATTTCCTAGACAGGAATCTCAGAAGTATTCAGGGCTATTTTGTGTAGGTAGGCTTATGCCTCAAAAATATAGTGTTTTATTTTTTACTACAACTCATGCTCAAATTAAATTAAAAACAAAGCAACCAAACAAAGCCACAAACTAGCTGGTTATGCACCTTCAAAGATCTGTTGACTAAATTTCTGGGCTCCATTTTTGAGTCCAGTGGGTCAGGATGTCTTGAATCCAGTTATCTCTTCTGTCCAGTTGAAATCACTGCCAGAAGGATCCACACTGCTCTCTGAAGAGTTTACTTACTGTAAGTAATCTTTGAGAGTTCTGCTTCTGTTTTCACACTCGCCATCTTCTTCCAAGGCCTCAGGCAGAAGATTCTGTGATTAAGATACAAACTTGAATAAATTAGGGCTGTTCCTGCTCCTGTCCCACTGGGATTCCTGCATAATCAGGAGGGTGCACAGCCAAGGAATGCAGCACTCCAGAGAACATCTTCCAGCTTAATTTCCTGGGGAACACCATTCCATGTATGTGTTCAAATATATGGAATTTAATCCTGAAACATTGTAAAAGACCTTGTGGTGTGAGCTTGCATTTGTTGGTGTGTTTCATGTTGGACACAGCTGTGAGAATAAATTTGCATTTAAACTGAAGTCCTGTGCTGGTCTGCTGCAAATTGCTGGGTTTGGCTGGGTTGAGTGGACAAGCCAACAACTGCAAGAGGAGTTGCGTGTATGTGAGAAGAGCTGAGTGGTTGCCCATTTAAATATAGTTGAAACAAATTACTTGTAATGGTATCAGGTAAATATTAAACATACTGCCATTTGAAATCTTGATAATTGTGCCAAAGGAAGTATTTCTGGTTATTGGAGAGCCCACCATTTCCAGCAGCAGTCAGCTGGCTGAGGGTTTGGCACAGGGATGCTTTAACACGAAGAGCTGTCCCACAGCAAAGCTCAGCTTGTTGACTGAACTTTTTATTTTGGGTGGTGACACCGTAGCTCTGATATCTGCATACTTGTGAGTATGGAGTACTAGTAAGAAGAAAAATAGGTGATAAAGACCTTTGTGTTTATCCAACAGCGGACTTTAACAGGATCTTAGTCCTTGTATTTCACTGTGTAAAAATCAAAGATAATCAGATCCTCAGAAGCTTCGTTTTTTATTACCAATTACCAATTCTGTGGAATTCAGAACCTGAATTTGGAGTTAAGGTGGACAGTGTGAGTATGCTTGCCGGCAGTGGCTGAAGCTGTGGCAGTGTTGGTCAAAGGACTGACTTTCCCTAAGCTTTCCAAAGCTAAATTAGAAGTTTGACGAGTTTTCAGGAGAAAAGTCGTGTGATAAGTGAAACGAGTTTTGCATTTAACTCTGCTGATCCTGACTTTTCGCTGTTGGGGCTTTCCCTGCTCGTCGCGTGAACAGGGACGGTACGGAGCGGAGAGACGGATGTCGGGAGCGGCGGCGGGTCCGGGAGGGGGAGCTCGGGGCCCGCCGCTTTCCCCCTCCCGCTCTCTGCTCGCCTCCTCCCGGCCCTCCGCTCCCGGCAGCCTCCCGGCCGCTGACGGCGCCTGCGGCCCGGCGGCCCCGCCGAAGGACGGCCCGGAGCCCCGCAGGCGAAGCTGTCAGCGCGCCCGGGGAAGGTGCTGCTGGTGGGCTTTGCAGCGGCGGGCTGAATGTGAGTGAGGGTCGCTGCAGATCCTGCCTTGCTTTGTTGCTGCTGTGGTCGAGCGGCGTAAGGAGCCCGGTGTAGGAGCTGCACGAGGTTCTAGGACGCAGCTGTTGCTGGAGAAAAACATCCACAGCCTCACACATACCCGCGCGGTGCGGAGGGAGGTGACACGCGTTTGAGGGCTGTCGGCAACACCTGCGGTCTCCGAAGGAGCTGTGGCGTTGCAGGGTGCAAGGATGCCATCCAACTCCCGCCCCGCTCCGGGAGGCTCCTGCGCCGAGCCTGCCGCAGGAAGCCTGAGCGCAGCCCTGGCCTGCGTGACCGAGTGTGGCAATGCCTCTCGTGCACCGAAAACCATTTAAAACTGACCTAATGTTCACAGTAATGTAAGTGAGCAAATCAGGTATAGACAGATGAAGGAGGGGAGAGTACAGCAGTTCATTACTTCAGCAAAGAAGGACAAAATAGATTTAATTATGAGTATTTTAGACTCAGAACAGGAAGTGCCAATACTGAAACTTCATGCATAACTAGAACTTTGACCCTTGGTTATCTGTACTGTGATTATTTTTACTTTTTTTCCCCAACTATATCAGCATGCTGTTGTGCAGATATGATAGTTCGTGTTGCTTACAGGCTTGGAATCTAATATAGTCTGTGATTTTTATTTTTATCTGCACAAATCTACACAAATTATAGCAAAGATTTTTAGCTTGAGAGCAGACACTAAGCTCCATTTGCTGCATCCTCAGAAAGGTTAAAGAAAAATGGATGCAGCTAACTAGAAACTTAGCAAGACCCATATTTTCAAGAAGTCACCTTGATTTCTCCCTTAAGTATGTGTTTGTATGTTCTGTGGGGGGTTTTGCCATTTTTGGGATATATTTCACATGTGGCAATGTGGTTAAAAAAATAACGCGAACTATGATTACATTGGTAATGGGTAGTATTTTAGAAATATATAATTCATTGAGTTTTTTTTAAAAAATTTTGATTAATGACATTGATATCAAAGTAGTTTTAACAATATATGCCAGTGGCAAACTGCTGACTCTTGAATTGGCAGCTGTCAACTTTTTTATGCTCTGTTTTATATGTATTCCATAGAGCTTTTTAAATCAAGAACAAGGCAGTTGCTGAGTGTTTACTTTTGGAAGCCTCAATATAGCTCTAGATGTCGAAGCTCAGTTTAAATTATTTCATTAAAAAAATTAAATTTCATTTAAAACTTCCATGATACTGAATTATTCTTTAAATATATCTGATTTCTCTCAGTGTGCAGTTCTTGGAAAGAGAGGGATTACCTGCAAGCTTTAAGGGCTAAATAGTATCAGGTTTAATGTCGGCATTACCGCTTTACCTCTACTATGCTGTGGTATGAATTACAGCTGGATTACTTGCTGTGTGCATGGATTGCATTCTCCCTCTGTTTGTTCTAATGAACTTAAAAGGAGAAAAACATAAGGTTCTATATCTCTGTTACATTTTTCTAAATGGTTATAGATCTAAATGACACTAGGAAACTTCATTAGACTTTTCAGGGGAAAAAAATAAAACCTGCTTGTTTACTTGAAACCAGTGTCATCTGATAGAGGCGTCTGTCTAAGTCTGTGAAATACTGTGGCTGTTAAATGAGCTCTGATTTCTGTAAAGTGAGAAATGTCCCGAGGTATCTAACCAGTGTTGCTTTATATTTAATTAAAATTCAAAGCCAGCGTAGATTTGTGTAAAACTCACTATGTACCAGATTTTGACAGGTAATTATAAGGAGGAAGACAGAAGTCCTACAAAAGTAATCCATGTAACTCTGGTGTGTAATAATTTTACAGTTAGCCAGGAAGGGGTGGGAGAGCATGTAATAATTGTAACTCCTAAACTGGCATAAAATTACTAAGAAGAGAGAGGTCTCTGATACAGGATGAATGAAGATTGCTTGTGAAAGAGGGCTCAGCAGGCCTTTTTCAGTGTATTGATTCTATGAGGCTACGTCTGGAGACAACAATACACACTGTACTTGCAGGGTGAGAGCAACCTATTCTAGGAAGCAAATGCTAAAAACTCAAGGTTGTGTTATACAATGTGCCTGAACTCCATCCATACACTGTAATTCAGCCGTGGATTAACGCCAAATTGAAGCCAAAGGTGTGCCAGGAATGTTCTGATAGGGAAGAAGAGCAGAAAAAAAATTTGCATCTCTTTTTGATTCATGGTATGAGCGCAGCTGTAACATGCATTGCCTGATGCCAGCTGCCACACTTTGCTCTGGGGCTTTCAGGCCATAAAAGTTCACTGTCCTTTTGTAAGTGCCACCTCTGATGTTCTCTGAAAGCGTTTCATAGTCTGTTGCTAATCAAGTTCTTGGCTAGAATTGATATCTTGGAGTGGGAGGAGCAGTAAGGGAGCAAAAAGTTTATGTAAGTGTGGTTTGCATGTATGTGCTAGACAGATATGCAGCCGATTAGCTGCAAGTTACAAGCTGAAATTTACTGTGGCAGTAGCCCCCGATTCTTTGGTATCTTTCTGATACTTTGAGCAAGGCAGAGAGTTTTTTTCAGTGACTGAGTTAGTGCAGTGGTTTTGGTTTTGTGGTCTTCCCTAGTTCCATGAGGCTAAGAGGCAGAGGGGTGCATTGACCTAATCTTGTTACAGTAAACAAGAGGTAAAGACTTCTAAACCTTGTTGATGTGATTGCTGAATGTTTAACAGTATTTTGTTCCCAACTGTTTACAATAATTGAGTCTTTTCCCTTCTAGTGCTTGTGCTGCTGTCCTCATTAGTATGTATTCCAAGATAAATACCATACACGAGACTTGCAAATACTGTACAGCAGAAGATTTGTTCTCTGGTTTTGTTTGCTGAATGTTACACCTTCCAAAAAATGTTGATCCCTAATACTTAGAATAGACCTCATATCCTTAGCTAAAACACCAAAAACAGACAGCAGACCTTTTGTAACTGCCACTGCTAACACCTTTTAGGCAGTAGACATTTAGAAATCTGAAATGTAAGGAGAAATAAGAACAAATAAAACTGCCAGAGTTCTCTTATAAGTAATATAGGCACATAGTGAATGTGCTTTCAAAGTGTTTTTGTCCTTGAATTACTTTTTTTTCAGACCTTAAGCAACTTCAGAGTCAAGGAATTTGGGACTAGGGAGGAGGAAAGAAAGAGGAGTAATAAGGTTGTAGATTTAGGACCTGCAGATTTCCTCAAGTGCTACAATGATCTGATGGGACAGATAACCCTCTTCCTCTATCTCATCCTGCACTCAGTGTTTCTCTGTTTCCAGCTATCATTTGAAACTGCTTGAGCAGTTCAGTGTAAATAAACCTTTCTCTCTCACTATTTAGATACAGTAGGCAAATCCCAGGGATGATAGCTCAGGCATGGTTAGTTTTGATTCACTTGTTAGCCATTGCTGGTTAAATCTGCTGTACTGTCTAGCTAACAATTGGCAGACTCAGCAAAAAGCTTTAGAAAAGACTTGTTCTGTGATCCATTTGCCAAATACAGAGTTTAGTTCCTCCTCTGTAATCAAGCTGGAGTCAGTTGATTATAGCTGAGATTCATCATGACAGTGTCCTGCTTGTTGTCCTTTCCCTGCCTCTTTGGTCAAGTGACTCCCATTGCTGGAAAAAAATTAATTCAATGTCAAATTAATTGAATTAATTTAATAAAATTCCTCCAATTTAGGAGTATTTCTTGTAATCTCTAAACAGTAGGATTTCTTTCAACTATAGAACGTGAACTTGATTAGAAGGGACAACTTCCAGAAGATTGTAATCTCTTCTGGAGTTTGCTGTGTCCTGACAGATGGAGAAAGGTTTCAGTCCTTGAGCAAGAGCACAGATAGTCTGATTCAGAGGAAGCAATTGTTAGGTAAGAAATGTCATGTTGGATTTTTTCCATTTCCTTCCCTTTTTAAAATCTACCTTTGTATTTCACTGTCAGTTACACTTTCGGCATTGTGGCCAGGAAAACACCTTCAAGCTCGGTTGATATTGCTGTGGCTCTGTTTTTCTTGAAGTTAGAAAAGTACTTGTTTTAAATTTTCCCTCATTTAAAATACCTGGTTTAAATGACCTAACGTTAACTTGTAATCTCACAGCTCAGTCCCTCTGCACAGAGGCCACCCCAGGTGTATGTGAGGGGCCTGCTGTTTGCCATGCTGGCTGGTGCCTGGCTCCTGCCTTGTCACAAGTATCTGGTGCCTGTCTGCACCCAGCTCCCTGGCGGAGGCCACAGCCCTGACACAGAGCACAGGAGTGCACACAGCCAGCTCGGGCTTGACGCTGTGTCTGAGTTCAGAAAATTTCTTGGGACCCAGAGCATGGGGGTAACACTGCCAGGTGGTGGCTTTGTCTGAAGTCTTGGCCATTTTCTCCAGTGCTCTTGCCTTCGGAAATGCTATACAGAAACAACAAAAGTGACTCAATTTATGTTGAAAAAAGGACTTCAGTCTTATGCTGAAAAAGAGAACCTGTGTAATTTTTGAACCCACAATGTCCCTAGAAGTGTAGGGACATTTGCACCGAGCTACACTTCTGCTAAGGAGCCCAGCTGGAGCTGATTTGTTTCTGCATCTCTTGTAGGTACAGATAATCTGACCATGGATAATTGAGTGTTGACTCTATAAATAACCCACTTTGAAATCCTTGTCTTAAAATTGTTTTCTCTTCTTCCTGTTAGCTTCGAAGCTTACTCTCTATAGTCATTTCTTGGCTGACCAAGGGTTACTCTCATCTCTTGGCAAACATATCTCCTATTCATATCTTCCCACCTGAAGTGAAATGTTACATCAAGCATGGGTAAAACCAGATTCTAGCACTATAAAAAAACAGATAAAGTCCTAGTAGAAAATAATCATCCTAATATTTTACATATGCTCCCATTGACTCTTGTGGTTTAAACAAAAATGACTGACACACATTGAAACATTCAATACCTTGGAAAGATACTTATTGCATGCTTCTCAGAGACATCCTGTTACATATTATAATAGTTAAATGTCTTCAGGTAAAACTCATTCACTTGTACGGACTTGCTTCAAGCTGGACTTCTAATCATCTTGATTTGTTTGCTTACCATCCGTGTTAAAACTCACAAGAGTTGTTCTGAGTTGAGCTATGCCCTGCTTTAATGAGACTGTACTTCTATTAGCTTATAGAAGTAAATACAGAAAGTAATTAGAATGCCTCAAAGGAAAAATATTCTGTGCCTTCAGCTGGTGAGCACCTTTTTTTACCAAAAGTTTTTCTAAAATACGGTATTTCTGTGCTTCTGAGAAGATCCATGGAAAGTTGGAACCACCCGTACTGGATGACAGGTTGTTCAGGGCATTGGAAGTGGGAGAAGGGAAAACAGAATTGAGCAGCTGTGCTGTCACAGCAGTTCATACACCTTTGTAGGTAGTTGTACTGGAAATCAGCTGTCTCTTTTCCCTGTGTCATTCCTGCCCCATTATTCTATAACAGAGGCAACATCAATGGGTGAATAAACTTGGAATGCTTTAAATTCACATCTCCCCTCTGATGTGGCCTTGGAAAATGCCTTTCTTCACACAGCATCTGAAACACTGACTATGCTTCAACAAACTTTGGAAGACTCAACTTGAAAAAAATCTGAGAAAAGATCTTTATATATATATATATAGGTATAGCAGACATTTAATATTGTAGACATAAAAAATTCTCATTACCAGCAATGATGGGAATTTTTTTAAATTATGAATGGAGAAATAGTTTATCCAAAAGAAGTAATTTGTAGTATGAGTTCATTGCAGTGATGAATGGTCAGGAGGTGCATGAAGAGACAGAATATGAAGGAGTTGTCACTTGGACTCTCAGAGGTTGATTGGCATTTATTTCATTCATGTGCAGTTAGGTCTGAGTTTCTTTAGTTTGCACAGTTAGAAGTCATAAATGATGCAAGTTAAAGTGCAATCCAACTTTGGAATTAAGAAGCTGTTTGTAAATGCAGAACTAAAGAGATTTTTAAAGGGAAAGGAACAAATTAAGAATGCCCTACAAACACATTTTTGTATTTGGGTTTGTTTTTCAGTGTTGTCTCTTGATTTTTTTTTTTTTTTTCCCTATAGAAGGTTAAGAGTTTGGTTTCTTGTTTGTAAGAGCTGTTGTATGTAATGAGGGAAACATGAACAAGTGACCTCTTCAGGAAGTGATTTGCACATTCACTTTGGAGGCTGTGTATTAAGGGGTTATCACCTGTGGTTATTCATGCAGCTTTCTAAATAATAGATTTTCTTACCTCTGGCAAATAACATGCTTGAAAGATGAGTGAACTGATACATCTAAAATGTCTGGAATGAGGAAATACTCTGAACTGACAGTTATGCTGCTTTTGTAGTAGGTTTTGATAAAGCAAATTGAAACTTAAATGTAGACTCATTCAATCTTCAAAACAAAACAGTGTCCCTAGCTGGGCAGATCTGTGTGGCTGCCTGGATTTTGAAATGGTGTCAGAATATTCCAAGGGAATTAATTTGATGCCTTGAATACCCATGAGGAGTAGCACACTCAGAAAAGCAAGTAAAAGACATCATATATAGCTTTTAGCTTGGATTTCCTAAAATATTATAATTTTATAATAATGCTACTAGTAATAAAAGTAATAATAGCAATAAACCTTATGTGATTGTATCTATTTTCTATTTTGTCTGAGAATTTTTAGCTCTTTGGTAATTTGGTTCAAAAATTCAAAGTCTCAGCAGTCTTGTGGAAATCAGCAACTGTGAGGAGACAGCTTAAATAATGTGGCCCAGAGAACAGTATTCCATGTGGCAGCAGCACATTTGCAGCTTGTACTGACAGCTGGCACATGTCTACCTGCAGACCAGAGTTTATCCCATCTCTTTGGGGAGAGGGACGAAGGACCACGGACACAGGATGAAATTATGGGGCTGCTGGGGGACAAAGATGCTTGTGGTAACAGAATGGAGCAATTTACCATTCAAACTTGCATATTTTTAGGAAAAGTATCGATTATTTCTGTGCTTAAAGAACAGCTTGTTAAGAAATACATTGATTCACCAGGTGCTGGGTTTGGATCTCAAATAACAGAAAAAGCCAGAAGGTTTAAACAACAGATTATATGCAAGTCCTGCAAAGATGTTATTCTGGGCTAATTTCAGTGAAGTTACTGTTTCTCTAGAAGTCATCTGTACAGAATGATAAAATTAAATAGTGATATGTGATCTTGATATTCAATAAAATCTGGTGTCGAGTTTTTCACAGAGCCAGATGAAGAACATACCACCTAAAAATGATAGCTTGTTTTCTCAGAGTCATTGTACAGCATTGTTTTTTCCCAAACCATCTAAGTCGTCCCATCTCACTCTGCATGGCTTAGCTTTTCTTAACAGTAAAAAGAAATGGCATTATGTATTTTTGGATTAAGTAAAACATTAAATAAACATTAAACATTTCTGGTTTATGATAGATGAGGAGAAACATTTAATTAGTTATTAAAGCAATAATGTACATTAATTACTTTATTTTGTTATTATTATGTAAATATAATTAAAGATGGAAATAGAGATACTGTGAAATATTTTAGCTCATAAGTATAAATAAATAAAAATGTGTCATTGGATGACCTAGAATGTGGAAGATCTGCCTGAGGAAACAGGTCTGTTACATAGTACAAAGCATGAGAGGATGACAATACTAAATTTTCCTCTATTTTGCAACAATATGGAGTGTAATTATTTAAGTTGTGTGTTTGAATAAATGAACAAGTGAATTGTTTAAAAATATGTACATTTAGTCAAATAAAAGATTTCTCTTCACATATAAAATCACCCACAAAATGCTGATTTGTTGGCAGCATTTACCTTTGAGAATACTGTGGCTTAATTGCTAGAAATATTTTAGCCCTGATGTGTCTGTCCAGAGTTTAGGGCTGATATTGCATGTCCATCCTTTGAGTACAAAAATGGTGGGAATGTGGGTCAGCAGGTAGTAAGATACTATTGCAAAAGGATGGTGAGGGCTGAGTTTGTGGTGTAAGCACTGGCACAAGGTCTGAGGTGGTATTTCACTCAGACTCTCATTTCATGTTGGACTTACCTGAGCATCTCCTCCAGCAGAACGTGAAATTTCTGTACATAAGCTTTCCTTGCTTTTCTTTGGTAGGCTGTCACTCAAAAAAGTGTGTAGCCAAGATTCGCTTGCTCTGTTACTTCTTTTTTGCCGGGGGTTTTTGGCCTTGCTGAGCTGAGAAATATAGAGTTGAAAATTGTCATTTTTTCTGCAGTAGCAATGTGTCAGGTGGCAAATGCTGGTTACACGTGTGGAATTGTGTCATTACAGGAGTGATGAATTCCTACTTAAGTCTTCAATTCCTTTTTTAATCAAGTTAATACCCTAAATCATTAATATCCCCTTTTATAGCTGTAGAAACAGGCCTTGACACTACAGGTAATTCTAGGTCTTCCTGCTCAATGATGTGAAGACTGACATTGTCACCAGGGCAGGATATTCACACTTCTATTGTTTTGCTGTCTGTCTCATACTTCAGTGATACCTTGGAGCTTCATATTTATATCTCAAAATCCTTATAAAAGAAGCAGGCAAGTACTCAGAAGCTTCAGTTTACATTTAGGATAATTAATTGCACTATTTGAAACATTTTTTTGGAGTTCCATTTGACCTTTCTTATTCATGCTTTTTACTCAAGAGGAAGAACTGTGTTCTGAGAAGTGCTGCGTGTGGCTCTTTATGGAATTTTGTCATTTTAAGGATATTTGGCCACGTAAACGTAAAATAGTGATAGCATAGAGGTTATTTCTCATGTCTTTTATAATTATCCTGACAAATGCCAGGTTATCCCATAAATAAAAGGATTTCCAGGCAAACATCAGGCTCATCCTACTGTGTTATACACAAACACTCTCCTTCTTTCCTGGATCAAGGAAGTAAAAATTTGGTGTCTTCTTCTAAATATACACTTGTGGGTTTTGCTGCTTTTAATTTTGCACTTTGGTTCATTTCTGCAGTTACTTGAGTTGTATCAACAATTATTTAAAAAACCCAAAAAACCAAAACAAAGGCAAGAGAAAAAAAAAAGGAAAAAAACCCCTGCAGCTGTTTTCAGCTCGTGTTGTTCTTGGCATGGGTTCAGTTCTGGTGTCCAACTGGTAGGACCGAAACTTGGTTATTAACAAGTGCCTGTAGTCAAAACAGTTGGTGTGTGCGAGCACAGATCTGGTATTTGCTGCGGCAGGTCATCTGCCGGATTTTTCCCCGTGTGCAGAATACCTAATCACGTTGCTGTGTTTCTCTGACGGCATCTGTGGCAATGTGAATCGCTTCACGTTCCAAAAGTACATGTTTACAGTCGTCGTAGAATCAGATTAAGTTGGCAGCCTGCTCCTCTCTGTAAGTGGCTCAGTTTACATTTCTTCTTCTAGCAGGATGTTTTGCATAATTTTGCTGATCCTACTCACTTGTAGACTTTGTGAAATGGAGAATCGTTTTAGTGGGTTTCTGTCAGAAAGCGAAGAACGGTGGTTATTTTAGCACTTGATAATTTCCCAATTATGTCATTTGACCTGGAATGAAGCTTGTGATTGTTGAGCAGTGTTTTATGCAGCAGATCAGTCTGGGGGTTGGAGCTGGCAGTTTATTTCCTTTGTCGGTTTACAAGAAGTATCAAAATGAAACCGACTGTGCTGTTTCCTTTCCAGTGCGCAGTGCAAGAAGGGTGGAACTGTTTGCGGATATTATTTCCAAACTTTTTCAGCTGGACTTGGAATAGTGTTTTGTCAAAAAAGCTGGTAAAGGTATCCTTCAATCTTGCAACGATATGCTGTAGTTTGCTAACATCAAATACAATTTTATTTTTGTTTAACTTCATGTACCGGGTTTTGCCAGTGTTTTTTCAGACTGTGGCTGCAAAATGAAAGTGCTTACAAGGTGTTTATGAATTCTTGTTATGAACCAGCTGCCAGTTCCTGCAGGATGACACATTTCTGCAAGAGTCTAGATTGTTCATTTTCTGGTTGCTGGCTGTTGCTTTTTGGGCATGTGTGGGGTTTTTTCTGTTTTGGTTTTATTAGGATTAATGCCAAGTACATTTGCAAACTTTGAACTGGGATCAGTACAAGGTGGTAGGTTTCATTTACCATTTATTGCAATTGTAAGTATACATTGCTCAACTTTGCACAGTGAAAGGCTGTGCAACAAAGCACCTCAGGATATAATGTAAATAGAAAAACTGTAATTTGTGCATAGGCGGTGTATGAGTTACCATGAGTAACATCTTCATCAACAAGACTATGAGATACTAAATTTCATTACAATCTGCTTAAATATTGTAAATGGGGAGTAACAGTATTCATTTTATGTTAAGGGCACTTGGATCAGTTACTTTATGCTATTCCAAGTAAAAGGACTATGAACGCAAGTGTTGTGATGAATACAAGCTTAAAAAGGAGTTTTATTATTCTATAAATGTTTACTAGCAGTAAATAGTTTTCTTACCTTTCTGAGTTTTAGCAATTAAATTTTGTTTGTTTTTACCAAGTATAATACCAAGCTGTAATCCATAATACTTGGTCTCTGAGTTATTCAAGGATCAACCTAAAATTGATTTTTGCTTTAGGCCTCTTGTACACAGGAAGTCAGATCATGCTAAACAAGGGTAATGTTTCAAAATTACTTGTGCTGACAAAGTTTTATTATCTGTCTTCTGACAACATGAAAGGGTTTTTTTTTTCTTGTTTTGTTTCAAGTGTCTGGGGAAAAAAGCACTGAAAGATGAAAAAATTTCTTTATTGTCAAACTGTATCATTACATTTTTCCTCCATGATTGTCTGTCATATTGATGGAGAAGACACTAACTGGGCAAAAACTTTTCACTTGATCAATTTTGATTAGCACATGTTGGGTGAGAATGTGGATGCAGGTGGGATATACTAAGAAATGGGTTTTTGTTTCTAGTCCAGATTAGAGATATCTGCAGTTTCAGGATCATATAAAGATCTTTTTTCATAGGAAACTGCGATGTCTGACATATTTTACTGGCATCGTATTTGCTGTAGTGTCATTGTAAGGTTTGCTGTGAGCTGAGTGAGTGCTTGATCTTGTGTATAAGAGTCGAGGCAAAAATTTGAAAAGAGACTTTCTAGTCAGAATGTGGTTTTGCCTCATTTTCCCACACGCTGTGCTTGTGGCTCTGGAGCTCATGTTGCCCCTCTATTGCTTTGCTTTTTTTGCTTATGATTAGAAGGAGATGTGGCGTTTCCTGCAAAACAGCTGCTAGTATTCCCTGGTGACCCATCAGAGAGGATCCAGTGGAATTACAGATTTAAAGGCAGACCTAGAGGACTTTGGCAGCTGCAGCAGAGATTTGGGGAAAGGCAGGGCGTTGCATTGTGCAGGAGGCAGGAAGGAGGATTAAAAATGGAGTATAAGGGCATAGGAGAGAAGCTCTGGAGATTCAGGGACTGTTAGGTCTCCAACAACATAAGGACTTCACATCTACAAACAATTCAGATTTGGCTGAGAAAGCTGGACTATATCCATGTTTCCATAGGACATGGAGAATCTCCTGGATAGTTTAAGATCATTTGCAGTGCTACTGATGCAGTTTGCAATGCGTCTTTGCATTATATGGAGCACCAGGCTTTCAGACACTTGCCACTGAACAGAAAAAGTAACAGATATTGATCTGAAATTGATTCTATAGAAAATGAGGTAATCCAGTGAGAGTTAAACTTTCCTCTGAGATTAATGCCATTAATACATTAACTGTTTGACAGCAGAAGTCACATGTTGCTTCTCAGTTGCTTGCAGTGGCTGCGCTGAGACAGCTGAGTGGTTGCAGAAGGATTAATGTGGTAAAGAGGATTGTAACTTTGTGCTCCTGTGCTCTTGGATTTGACAGCACCTGGTATTTAGAAACAAAATAGAATATGTGTTCTTATTTGTGGGGAACATAAACATCAGTTTGGAAGTATTTAAATGAATCAGAAAAATTATCTTCTAAATTGGAGCACATATTCATAGCATTGCTGAAAAGTGTGCAGAATTTAGGTTAGTATCTTATCAGTGATGATAACTGGTTTTCTAGTTGTCGTGCTGCATTTTATCATTTCTAGGGAGAAACACTTTCATTCTTCCTTAGTTTCATCAATGTCCACTGGCTGTATCACTGATGTGAACAGGGACAGCCATGTCACAGCTGTGTGAATACAAGTTCACCTGTTCTACTGGATCTAATCTGTCTATAGATGCAAATGGCTGTAGAAAGTGTTACACAGGTAGTTGTTTCCTGAATATGTCAGTATGTGAATATTTAATTTTATCACAACTATTTGATGTGCAAGTGTCTTTTATTTGCACATTAATTTATGCATAGGCTGTAAATAGTAGATTTGTACATTGTGTGTCATTCCTTGTATATATAAAGACAGCACTTTTTTGACCACAAAAGTCAATTTGATAGAGGAGGCCACCAGCACTCTGGTTTAAGCAGTTGATTTTGACAGCTGATGGCCTTCTTTTTTTGTCATATATTCCCATTATTTCTCTGAAACATATTATCAGTGTCCAAGGGTGATTGACTACCACATACATTGTAAGGAATGAAGAATCAAGAGGCAATTTGAGGAGTTCTTAAGAAGGAATATACCAATATTTAGTTACAATTTATGCCCTCACCATCGAGATTTGTATGAGAATTCATACCTTTGTCAAATACAGCCTCTTGCAACTATGCTTGCCCAGCTCAAACAAGGGATTTTCTGCCCCTTTGGAGGGAATTACTCTTCCAGCTCTCCACTGTGCCATACCTGTAAGGGGTTGCTGCCATCTTCTTCTGCTGACACTGAAGTGACATTAACTTTTGTGAGGAAATGGGCAGATTTTAGCAGTCCAAGCAGTGTCTCAGAACACTAATAGTTGTGTGACACTGGCTATTTACATTCTTTCTCCTGTATGACTTTGCAGAGGTCACATGTTTCCATCCATTCTAAGAAATTTGAAGAAAAGCTGGGTAACGCTGATGATACTCAAATGTGTATTGGAGTCTGTCTAAAAGGTGGAAGACTTTTTGTAGCCATGTTTTGGGGGAAGAGGGGAATTTGAGGAGGTAAAAGGAAATGCTAATTATAGCAGCTGGTTCTGATCACAAGAATGACCATCAATCTGACACAGCTGAAATTAGTGGTTCTTTTCCTTCCCTATCTTTTAAGTAAAGATCTGCTGCCTAAAGTAGTGGGATGCACTTTATTATATTGTCTAATTACAGCAGTGCATCTTCCACCATATTCTATGTTCAAGTAAAAAATCCGAGGTTAATGTACTGGTTTGCTCTTGAGAACTAATAAATTGAGACAGTTGTCTTCGGAAAAGCACCAAACATTTAGCTTGACTAAAAATCCAGTACAAAAAGACTGTTATAAAATAACTTGCTATGGCATGTGATACTTAATGACTTTAAAATATAAATTTAGAGAATCAGTATCTTGAATATTTGTCTTTCCAGAAAGACGTAATAGTCTTTCCAGTAAGAGTAATGTATTTCATTTCCAAACATATCCATAGGGCTGATATTGATGACACAGTTTACTAGAAAGCAGTCAGGCTTAAGAAAATCAGTAGCTGTGATGAACATTGGAGTAATTAATCCTAAGTTTATATAGTATGTGTGTGGACAACATGTTTTCTCCCAAGTTTTACTTTATATGCGGCTTGATTTTGTTGGTAGCATAGCAGTTCCTTCTCATCAGTCCCCAAGTAATTAATGGGAAAGTTGCAAATTTTGATTAGCCTCTTAAAATAGATTAAATAGATGCTGAGAAGGTTGGTAAATCTTGAAACAATAACTGTTATTTAATAAAATAAATAGTCTGTGAATGGAACTGTGCAGTTTAGAATCAGATTTGTAGCTTACACAGGTGTTACCACAAATGTGAAGTGAAATGAATGTAAATCCACTGCATCCTGCAAAGGACTTTTAAAGGCAGAGGCTGCACACTCAAGGGTGTGGTGGGATGAAAACTGTCAAATGATAGGAGATATCTTGGGAGTGAGGATAGATACTTTTTTATATGAAAAAAATTAAGACAGTTTTGTTCTTCAGTTGCAGGAGAATCTGGAGGGAATTCCAGCATTGGTAATTAAAGCTGTGAATGTGAAGATACGGAAATGCTTGATCTTAAATAAAAAAGTCTTTATTTAGTCATTTGAGATCTAATAGAAATACTTTGGAATATTTTTTTAAGCATTTCTCTTTGTTCTTGAGGTATTTGCCTATTGCAAGTTAATCATGGATGAATCCTTCTGCTACTGGCAAGTTTTCGCTTGTGCGGATGCCAGACAAATTGTCATGTTTTGATTCTCTGTGGGAAAATTTTCCTTAGTTGTCCTTGAAATATCAAATACAAAACCTTCCCATGTATTAGCAGGTCACTGGTGCTTCCTTAACCTGCTCTTGGTTGACTGGGTGATGCTGGTCAAGCTTAAAGAGTAGCACCCACTTGGATTCTTCAAGTTAAGCGCTGAAGGCTTTAGACGAGGAAAAATTGCTGCATGTTGAACGAGAAGCCCCAGCTTGTCCAAAGTACTCAGTCTATTACATTCTGCTCAGTCTATGATTACATTACCATGTTGGTTGTGGGGGTACCTGCCTGATCCCTACTGTGATCAGGCTCTTGGTGTTCAGGCACCAGCAAACTGGAGTCAGTGCCAATGAGCTGGGCCCCGCTGACCGGAAAATTCCTCTTCCCCCAGCCCGTCCTGCCACCCGCTGCTGCCTGGCATGGGAGCACCGGGGCTGGCTTGCTGCAGGGCAGCAGGCTGGGCAAAGGGTGTCTCACAAATGGGACCAACAGGACTGTTTGAGATTCACAGCACCCCTCAAAAATCTTATAGCAAAGATCAGCTCCTCTCTCATGTAGTATTTTGTAGTTGTGCTGAAGTTCACAGCACAAGCCTGTTGCTTGCTGCACACTGCTGCAGCCGGCTGGCCAAGCACTGGCACTTCTACCCTGGAGAAAGAGATGGTTTGTAAAGAACGGCCAAAAGAGTCTTTTTACTTAACAATATGAGGGATAGGACATTTGTATTTTAAAAATACTAATAACGACCCAACCAAAACAATGTCACTGAAGCCTGTCTGTCCTGTGTGGAGTGAGCCAGGCCTTGCTTTTTTTCAGTGCTTGAGAGGCCTCTGGTGTGAGCGTGAGCAGTGCTGACCTCCAGATGCCACATTTGTTACTGAGACATAAACTTTCTGGGTTTTTTGCACGTGCCATTTGCTCTGTGTGGAAAAAACCCCAAACTTTTGCCTTGAATGGTGCTTGGAGATAACCAAATGAACCAGGCAGAGCCCGCCTCTCTGGAAGGGCCAGGAGGAGTAGACCTTTTGCTACTTTTCAGTCTTCCTGTTGTTTTCCTTACAGTTTCTCATTAAAATTGAAACAAGATAGTCATAAAGTAAACTGTCCAATAACCAGGTCAGATGAATTCATCATAAACTGTTTTAGGAGCAATCACATATCTGTCACAGAGCATTTTACTGAGTCATCTTAGTTGTTACATACTCCCCTTTCTTCTTGGCATGAAAGAGCTGGGACACGAAGTGCACCTTACACATATTTTCTGGTGGATTATTGTCATTTATTTTACTATTTCTTATATTTTTTCAGAGCCCTTCATGAAGCTGATTTTGTCTAATTGTCATTTGGCTTGATTATATTCATGACAGTAATGAACTGGTGTTCTTTGGAGTGATGAAAATCATTGTAGCTAGCATAGAGAAGAACAATTTCTTTTTTCCTGACTTCTATTTTCAATTTTAGCCTATGACACATTGTAAAAGTCATTCCTTTTCTGTTACAGAACGAAGACACAGTTCAATGTGTAAACCTTCCCCTTCTCCAGCTTCTCCAGCCTGTAATTCCAGGACATCCCTAGTACAGATGAAACCGAAATCCTGTATCAGCGGCCATAACCCTGTCAGCAGCAACTCAAAGCCATTCAAAACGCCCAAAGACAATCTACTTACCTCCAGTAGCAAACAGCACACAGTCTTTCCTTCAAAAGTGTCACGGGATAAACCATGGTAAGTACCAAAATAACACTTACCAAAGATGTAGGTATAGCTCTCTCTCCCTATATATATATATCACAATCATCACAAAAATCTGTATTCTCATTTTACCTAAGTTTGCAGTTTAAGTCTCTATATTTCTAAGGGAGGAAACGGGGATATTTTTAAATTAAGAAAAAAAATTATATATAGGAAGAGCAAGAAGGACCGGATTACTTTTTCAATGTTCCATCAAATGTGTTTTTCTAAGATGCATATAGCAAGTGAGGTATTGACCCAGTTTGCTATCTTTAAGGTCCATCTTCTATTACACTATCAGCCCTTAGAATTGATGCTTTTAAACAGTTTAACAGGATAATTTTTGCAGAGTTCTTAATATTGGCTTAACTGATATTCATGAAAACTTACTGGTTATAGTCAATTATCTTCAATAGCAGCTGCTGTTGGAGTTCATTCTGTATTTTGATAATGTTTGATGCCTTATAAGATGACAAGAAAATTCTGGCTGCAAAAGTCACTATTTTGGGGATGTCTGACATCATGTGATACAAGTGCACGTGCAGACTTTGAGACTGCCGTGCCCACCTTCCTGTGACTGTGATGGTAGCAGCAGAGTTGCAAAAATATAAATGACAGCAGAACTGGGTCACTATTTTATCCCTTAAGAGGCTGTTTTGTCTTCATTATCTGCAGGAAAGATGCTTTGTGATTAGGCCATTAGGCTGGTGACTTGAGGTCTGAGTTCAGTTCCTCATTGTGTTATGCCTTGGTCTCTTCAGCTTCAGTTCTCAGTCTGTAAATTTGAGATAGTGAGACTTCCTTTTCCTTAAGATTTATCTACTTTATAAAGATCCTTCCCTTTTATATGTAATACCTAGCAAAAAAGGTCATGATTTTAGATAGGGTTTCTGGACACAACTGCCTCAAAACAGTCAATCATTTAATGCAAACCATTCACTCATGAGACAAAGAATAAACTCAAATTGTGTTAAAGGCATTGCTCATGCTTTCTGCCTGAAACGTGCACAAGTTGGCATGATTTCAAAGACAGCAGCTTCTGCCTAGCTGTAGAATTTACCTTGCCCTGGAAAAATATATTCTTTTTATAAATCTGCACCCACCATCTTTTTAAGCATGATGAGCACTGTGGGCAGTTATGGTATAAAATTCTGGAAATGGGAAATCTGATTGGTTAGACTATAAACTCACATGTTAACTAGAATAGCTGAATAGCCTCTGTCTCATTTGTCTGTAAGTACCTTATTTACTACTTGAAACCAAATATTGACTGAATAGTGTCTTTTTCTTATGAATGTTGGAGGGGAATTTTATACAAGAGAGGATTGTTTTATAGGTCAAGTTAAAAGGAAATCAAAAAGGACTTCAGAGTATTAATGCTATTGACTATAAACCTATTTCTCATCCCGTTACAGACAGCAACTTACATTTCCACATTTCAGCAGGCTCACTGAATCTATAAACAATATCTTCCGTTCTGGCAACAGATGTCATTCTGGCAGTCAGTAAAAGCTGGAAGGGAACAAAATAACTGAGCATTTCCACCAATCCCTTTCCCTTTATTGGGAACATCTTAAATATTTACTGATGATTAACAAGGTAGATTTAACCATTTAAAAGTGTTGTAGTGCTCTGTTGATTGTTTGGCAATAGATATGACAGAAGTTGTACCCAAGAATTACGTAATTCTTGCAGCCGTGCTGGGAGATCATACTGCAGTTCTGTTTTGTTTGGGGAAACATGAGGCATATAGTAGTTAAAGATACTGTAATTACCACATAGCAAATCACAAACAGTCTGAAGCAAAGATCAATGAAATTCTCTTGCAAAATATAATATTAAGTGCCTTAGATTACATGATTTGTTAAAGAATAAAATCTGTCTGCTAATCATTGCAGGTTAGAGAGAGCTGACAGCTGTTACAGAAGAAAGTGTTTATTACTATTCCATTAAGGGATTATAATATTTATTTAGAATACTAGAAAATATTCAGCAGGTCTGATTTAAGGTGAAATTATTAATAAAATTTATTATTTTTTAAGATTCTGTCATCCATTGAACTGCTGCAGAATCCATAGAATTTCTTGTCTTAGCTTTTAGAAAGAAATACTCAATTAGCACAGAAACATTTGTCTCAAAAATGCAAATAGGATTCATGGTGTATCCAAGTGTGTTGTGGTTTATCATCCTCAGAAGTTTCCAGGTCTTCACTGCTTTTGTCTGTTACATTGTAATCTCATACCAAGCATTTATTTGACATACGTTCTTCCAGACAGTTGTCAAATCAGCTTATTTCAGGAATTATATCACTTTAATGATTGCTTTTCAGGCCTGGAACAACCTTTGTTGGGTTTGCCTGATTCTTTTGTACAGCATCTCCTTTAAATTTTAGTTGCTACAATTAGAATTTTGGGAATGGCCTCTGCAACAGCATAGCCCAGTAGATCTATCTGTTGCTATGCCTGCCTTCATGTAGATTCAACATCTGTTGTTAAATTTGTTATAGTTTTAGTTGAGGCATCATCCTACCCATTGAGCAAGTAGCTCTTTCTCTTGTTCATGTCCTGTGTTGTTCTAAGATGTGCTCCAGAGGTTCAGGTAGCTCCATGGCTAAATGCTTTAAAAATCATGATTGAAATGATCAGACAAAAGAGATCTGGAACTGTTTCATTTTTTAGCTGCTGTTTTAATACTTCCCTTCTTGTAGTTGGAATATAAAGTATTATTCCGAATACATCATCCAGAAATATCTGTCAGTTCTGATTTTTTTCCCCTGTATCTCTACCATCGTTGCTATTAATACAGCAGTGCTCAGAGATGGAGCAGAGCTGGAGCACCACTGCACTGTGCACAAGATAAATGCAAACCATCATTTTCTGCAGCTTGCAGTCAAGGTGGTAAGAGGTACAGCAGAAGAGTAGGAGCTGGGGAGCAAAAAGCAAAGAATTGGTAGTAATAACAATAATAATGAACAAGTGATCATAATTGGTAAGCAAAGCTCAGATGTTTTATAAAAGGCATTCCTGCAGCCAGGAGTTCTCTTCCTCATTGCTGACCTGCCCAAAGGGTGCTGCTTTGCTTGCTGCCATGGCAGCTTCTGGGTGCTGCCATGGAGGATTTAGGTGCTGTGATGCTACAGGGTGTTCATTTCCAGATGGAAATTATGTGGTTTTCATCAACACAGAGAAAACGGACTCTTTCTGTAAACAGAAGAAGGATCCCAAGGGTATACCTGAGGGCAATCTTTTAAAATTTGTAATATCACTTTTCAAAGTATTTTTTAATAATCTCTTTCTTGGCCTTTATTTCTTTGTATTAGGAAATATGACTGTTCACACTGAGGCTGAGAAAGTGAAGATAGTAATGATTTAAGGATATTTCTATTGCAGCATGGAAGCAAAACTCAGCAGGGTTAACTTGGACCATATAATATGACATTAAATCAGAAACATCTTGTACATTGTAGAGGCAATCCCAGCAATATAGAATAGAGCAATGTTTTATGTTTTTAAATGTTTGTGAATTTCATTTCTCACAAATTTGAAGAGATGAATGGCTCGGCTTGTTAGAATGAATGTATTTACAAATGACCAAAACATAAACCCAGCAAAATTACATAATAGGAAGGAGAAATCATTTTTAAAAGCCAAGAGACAGGAAAAGAGAAGTAAAAGGAGCTACAAGTACGAAAAGTGTTGTGACATGCTACAATTATTTTTCTTGCTTGCTGCAAGGGATCTACAATGATCATCTAGTCCTGACAAAGTGTGAGAAAACAGAAGGAAATATTACCTTATTTGAAAAAGAGAATGAGTTTCTGAAGCCTTCAGAAGCTTTGTGACCATGCTTTGGTCCACTTTGTGTAGTCCACTAGCACTTTGTGCAGACTAATTCATCAGCATTGGTATTGTACCTCTGGTCAGCAACACTGGAAGCCATATTCCAATATCAGTATAACCAGGGACATGTGAAAACTATTTCTTACTTGCCATAGCCCATTTTTGATAGAAGCACAACAATACAGTAAAACCTCATACTGCTTATTCACTGTGACCACTAAATGTTTTTGTCAGTATTTCTAGTGTGTTGTTTCCCTGTATTTCACTGCAGACTGTACAGCTTGTTATTTCATGTGTAACTTTACATTCATTTGTATTAAAATGTCTCATTGAGTTAATGAACTTTACCAAACGTTCCATACTGCATTTTATAACTTCATCTCTTCATTATTTAGTTCTCCTCAATCCTGATTCCATCAGCAAATGTTACCGCCAATAAACTTATCTTTATTTCTCCAGTCCACTGAAGTTTTTGGTTGTGTCAGATTTGGTAATGGTGGCTAAAAATGTACCTAGCAAAACACCCCCAATGGATCATAAATATCTGAAAAACTAGATTTGAATTTCATATTGTTTAACGTTTGCTTTTAAATCATTCTTATTTGTGCTTTATAATGCTTTCAAAAACTGGAACATTTTGATAGTTATCTTTGTCAGCTTGACTGGTAACCTCATCAAAAAGTAAAATATTTCTTTGCCAGAATCTGATCCTCAGCAAAATCATGTCAACTTATTGTTTATCGGTTTATTTTTATTAGCTTTTCCAATATTTCTTCCAAGACACTTTGGTTTGGGTTTTCAGCATGGATGCAAGAGCAGCACTCAGCTAGCTTCTCTAAGATTCCAAGGTTCAATTAGAAATTAATATGCTGAGACCCAATATTGCTCCAACTCTTTTGCAACCCCCTGGCCACATTTTGCAGATTCCTTTGTGTAAAAAGGAAAAAAAAAATCATTATTTTTCAGCTGGCACTTTGCCATTACTGAAGGAATCAAAAAGCATTTTTATCTGACTGGAGAGAGTTACCCAATTTCCTTCTTAGTGCAGAAGAAATAATGAATGTTTCTGTTTGTGTTTGCTTTGGTGGTAACTTTCATTGCCTTTTAGGTAGATATTGCTATTCTTATTAGAGTTTCTTTTGTCAAAAAAAGTAAACTTGTCTTTACTGAATACCAATTTTTTTCCTCACTTTTTGTGTTTGTTGCATGTTGTTTTTCTAATTGTCCCATTCAACAGGTGTCTTCAAAAAAATCTAAACAAGCTTATTGTTCAAAAACTCATTTTAAAATACAGTAAATAAGACTAAAAACCTGGGTTTTCTTTTTCTAACAAACTTCTGAAATAAACCCTCAATTTTTTTACTCAAAATAGAGTTTGGGAAAAGAATTCTTTCTAACCATCAAATATAAACATTCGTGATTTATTTACTTTTTAAGACCTCAGCAGTTGACTCCAGTCACTGGTCCTGTGGACCTTGCAATTTGTGGTTTGGTTATAAATTCATCTTTATGTGTTATGCTAAGACTAAACTAGAGATCCTCACTGTTGAATGCAGTAAAAGACAGAGAGAGATTATAATCTGTAGCTTCTGAAATCATAAATAATTTACTCTAGAGTACCAGGAATCCTATAGAATGTGTATGTCCACAAATACAGGAGTATTTTTCTTTTTTTCTTCTACAGTACAATGAAATGCGTAATGAAGGTTGACTTGTTGATCTGTAACAAAATGAAGCAAAACCATTCCCTCCCCTGGGCATTTTCCATTATCACAGTGATCCTTCCATATGTGCCTTAGGATCTGAGATTCTGAACACTGCAAAACAGAGAAACCCTCTTCATTTTTATTAACAATATTTCACTACTAGACCAGATAATACACTTGATTTTTTCACTGAATATCAGTATTTTGAATTAAGATAGTTCTCAAAAACTGGGCATGAAGATTTGCTCATATGTTTTTATATAGTTTATGTATAGTAGAACAGCTTAATGTAAAATTCTCCTATTTCAGAAAATGTAATTGCCATCTGTTTAAAGATAAAACCAAAATAATTCCTGTGCTGAGATGTTACAGTTTTTGCCTGCCATTTAACTTAATAAATTCAGACCAGTGTAAAAAAGGAGAGGATCAAATCCTCCCTTTCATAGCTACATTGTTTGCATTTATTGAAATACTTAATACAGTTCTGATTTTGTGAGTAAGGTACATTTTTTGCTTAATTACTGGCCAGTGCTCTACACTTTACTGTAGTTGCTTCTGTATTTGACTACCTGCTATGCTTATAGTACCACAGGAGATAGAAGTTTTAAATAATTTCATTCCAGCTCCAGAAGATGTTTTGGTATCTAAATCTCCTTCATAGTTGTGTATGCTTATTGTTTATATCAATGTTTGTACATTTTCCTATGTTAAAATACCCTTAGAATAAAGTTTATCAGCAGCTACAGAGAAAGAGAGGTTTGTAGGAGCCCAGGAGAGTCAAGACTTGTGTTATTTTGGACCCTGCTTTGATGTTTCCACAGTGTGTCCATGGAGGATGCCATCTCAAAGTCATCTTTCTCTGTGAAAACTCCACACCTGTTAAACATTCCTTCTGTAGAAAGGTGCAGCAAAGGTGCCATTTTTCAGGCACAAAAGACTGAAATTATGTGGGAGTTGTGAATGGGGGGATGTCCCTAACCATACATGCATTATGTTGTATTTTTTATTTGGGTTTGTTTCAGCAGGGAGAGACTTATAATTTATATATTAACTGGTAGTCACAAGATATCCAGTTTTGGAGTTGTTGAGTAGATAAAAAGCTATCATTGGATATTTCCTCATGCAGATAGAACCCATAAATGTTAAAATCATTTGTCTCAATCATTTTTTTGCTGCCAGATTGAGAAGGTAACCTTTGTTAGTGTCACAAATATGCAGTGGTGGTAGTTAAGTAAGAGTAAGTTAGCTATTGCAAACTTTACTCTGAAAAGGGCCAACTAAGGTAATAATTATAATGAGAATTTTTATTTTTAAGTCCCTAAGATTTTATTATAATACATTGTAGGAATGCTCAAGTCATCAAGGATTTTAATTCTTTTAAAGGGACAGCTGTTAAGATTTCTGTGATTAAAATCTCTTTCCTCCTTGTTTCCAGAACTTGTATGTCATTCAGACACATCTGAGCAAATGAATTATTTTTGTGTTTGTTTAAAAATATTAATATTATTAGCAAATTTGTTATCATGGTGACTTTAGTACAGCATACACGTATCTGGTATGTCCTTGTGTTAGAGGCATGAGACCTTTACATGCCATTTGTAAGGGGTATGTTTTGCTTGGTACAAATACTGATTTTGCTTATGAATAGTAGGGGTTTGGGTCTTAAAAAAATACAAAGGTTCATTTTCATAATTCTCTACAGGCTTTACAGATGCCTGGCTTTGTAAATGCTTGATTGAACAAAAATAGTCAATACTGCTACCAAGTATTTAGTTTTAGTCTGGTCTTAAGGTACTGTGTCACTTGCATCGTAATTTTTTTATCTGTGGAAAGGGATTAAGTAACCATAAATCTTTGGTGCAGAAAATAACATGTGAATATATTTTTTTTTGATCTTGCAGCGTTCCTGTTCCAGTAGTCAGTCTAGAGAAAATTCCTAACCTAGTGAAAGCAGATGGTGCCAATGTTAAAATGAATTCTGCAACCACTACCACCATCACTTCCTCCTCAGCTTCTTCATCCACCATACCTGCTCCAACTTTGGTTAAATCTGGTTTGACATCCAAGTCAGTGCCACCATCACCAGAAAAGATTCTGAATGGCAAAGGAATTGTAGTTCCATCAATAGACAAGAAACACCAAAATGGCACTAAAAGCAGTAACAAGCCTTACAAAAGACTTTCAGGTAAGTGATGTTGTAGTTCACCTTTTGTTTTTCCTTCTTAATGCTTCTATAGCTCATAATGCACCTAATAAAATGCTGGGTTTGGTTTGATTTGTTTTTTGCTGTAAGATGCTGGGTTGCATGTATGAGAATGGAAGCTTTCACACTCTTAGCATGTGTAAATTAGTTTCAAAGTACACATTCTGTTTAGCTTGAAATTACTGGTCAATAGGCCAAATACAAATTTTTAAGGAAGTAAAATCATTAAAACAGAAAGGCAGAAGACTTCTTCAAGCCCTTATGGGATTTGAGTCTGTTTGCGACAAAGGAAAATATGCCTTGGTTAGGTGACTTCAGTCATGATCAAGTTGAACAGGTTTAAGACATTGGTTTATCCTCCAAGTCATGATTTTTTTTAAGACTCTTTTTTGTTTGGTTGGTTTTGGTGGGTTTTTTTGGGTTTGGGTAGGGCTTTTTTTAGATATGAGAAAATTCTTAAGGAGATAAAGGAAATTCTGGAAACGTGTTAAAAGTCATAATTTCCCTGCACCCCTCTCCCCCTGCAATTCACATGAGTGGCAATGTTTCCAGTGTGAGGATCTTGATCTTTCTCAGGAAGACAGGACAGTGTAGCTGAGAAAATGACATTAAATGGGAAATGCCCTGGATGACCTTAGGCAGGGTAGTTTTGAGGATGTAGATCCCTGCCCAAACCTGCCACCAAAGCACAGAAAACCACATTATGGGAGGGCAGAGGCTCTGTTAGAGAGGTTGCCCTCCACTGGGAGGAAGAATTCTTTTCTGTGGAGTTCCTTAGAGGTGACCCATGCCAGCTGTTGGGCAGTGAGGAGAGAATTTGCCCCTGAAAGCAGAAAACAGATTTTTGCTCTGAATGGAAGGAAACTAAGTGTTTTAAGGGGTTTTATTTTATGAGTTTTTTTTAAAGCAAAAGTAACTGACTCAAGTTTACAGCTGAAGAAGCTGTGCAGGGTCTATTCATCAGCTGGCAGTACTTTGTGACTTGGGCAGGAACTTCTTGTGTGTACTGAAAGGCTAATTTTGCTAATGGCAGCATGATCCGCATTAGATCGTCACTTTGGCACGAAGTTAGTTCACATGATTTCTAAATGTGCACTAGTTATGAACCAGTAGAAGTTGTACAAGATAAATGCTTTCATTTCTAGTTAATGAGTGTGTCCTATTTTTTGCCTGAATATCAGGTTTATTTTTTTAATTTTCTCAGATTTGGCAGTTAGCCTATGGTACTGCTACCTTGGCTGGATTTCAGACCAGTGTGAGGTGTTTGCTAGGGCTGTGTGGGGCATGGAACAATGCCATTGCCTGAAAGGATTCAGTACACTGATTGCTTTCTTAACTAGTTAAAGGTGGCATATAAGAAAACAGAACCGTTGTTCATTTATAGCTTTTCACAACATGAAAAAATGTTACAAGAGAGTAGCTTAAGATTAGGCTTTAGCCCTTAGATTTCACTTTTTAAGATCCAATATATTATTCTAATAAAGCCTCTTTATTTTACAGTTATTTTAGAATATTGCTTCCTTTTAACCTGTTATTTACTGTAATGGTTTAGATGCTGAATTTAGCTAATTTAGCTAATCAATTCAAAATTCCTCCTTGAGCAATTGAAACTGTTGGTGGTGTTCCTCATGTCACCACTTACCACTGCAGGGCTGCGGGTGATACTTGTACATTTTTGTGCAAGTGCTTGCAGAAATGTGTTCATAAAGGAGAATCAGTTCTGTAGGGCCTTCCTACAGCTTGCTGTCTCTTTCTGTGGAGATAGCTCTGGCACTGTTCTTTCTCTAAGCTCTGACTTGCAGTGTCTTCTAGGCTAGTGTGGAAATTTCTGCACAGGACTGATTGAGCACCTGGATTGGCATGTGTTTACTTTTATATGGTTAACAAATACACAGAGCTGAGACTTTTTTTTTACAGCACCTCTGTCATGATCAGATTTGTGATCTGTTCAATTTTACTTCCATTGCCTTGAGTATTGATGCAACAATGCAATAATTTAGGGATTATGCAAATTGTAGAAGTCCTGAGAGCACTGGAGATGAATTGCCTGTAGATTGTGTGTCACTATGATGTATTCCTCTCCATTATTATACAGGACTGTGCAAAGGCTGAGACAAAGATTTTGGAAGGTCAATGAGATGATTATTTGAGATATCCCATAATTTCATTCATTTCACATGAAAAGGACAAAACTGCAGCTAAGGGATGGATTTAGGTTTCCCTCAGTCCGCTACCCTAGAGCTGCATTTTTGAAGCTCCCTAATAAGCTTGGCCAGTTTGCATCTGTTTCTTTCCCTTTTTAGCAACCTCTACTGTCTCTCACACCATTTCCCTGACTATGATTGAAGTTTGTTTTTTTCTTTGCTGAGAGCTGGTAGTCGTTTGTGTGATGAATGAAACTACCCTCTTTTCAGGAGCACTGTCCTTGTTGAGAGAGAGGAAACAGCTTGTGGAACCACAAAAGACAGTCTGTAGCTGCCCAGTATAAGTGTTCCTAGTGTTTCCTAGGAAAACAATTTTCTTTTCCCTAAATATTCCTTAGTTCTTGTTCTCTTTGGGATGACATTACAGAATGCAGATGCCCAGCTTACACCAAGTAAAACTGTTCTGTTGCAAGCAGAAGTTTATGACAGTTCAGTTTTGGCCCTTGCTCTTCTGTTGGTGAGGTTATAACAAATGCTCTTCACTTTGTCCACTGAACATGAGGAAGTGGAATCCATTCCAAAAAAACAGCTTTCTCCAGCTGTGCCTGTGCACGTGGGTCTGGGGCTTGCCACACTCCACATTTCCTAACACAGCAGTCAGAAGCTGCATTTTGTTATTGATAAGAAGGTGGTAAGTTTCATGTAGTGTGTTGCCAAAACCAGGCATGTCTGTAGCTGGCAATTGATTTCTCTGAAGCAGCCATAAACCCTTCAGCCAGGAGAAGTGGCTTCCTGTTTGTTCAGTATTTTCTGTTTCTCAGGGAAACCATAATATTTTGTTGTTCAGTCTATAGCAGAGACTTCCACTCTTTCCTCTTATAACTCCTTATGTTGATTTTATCTGTATATGTTTTCCTAATAACTAGCTTTGTTATAATCAGTCCTACAAGTCTTAGTTGGTTGGGCCACTTACTGACGAGTACCAATCTGGAGCACTTTTGATATTTGAAGTGTTCCCCTGTTGGTCCAAAACAGTCCTTGCTTGGTGACTTTCAGAACACATTCCATAGCCTTATAATTGCCCTCAGGACTTTTCATTTGAAGGCATATTTATTAGTCCATATTGTTTCTTTAGTTTGTTTTTAAAATTTGCCTTGATGGTTTTAGGTGGGTTATTCAAGAGCCTATAATGGGGAAAATATTACACTCAAACCCCAGGAGTAACTAACTCCTTTAGTTCATGATCATGTGTTTTCATCTACTAAGCATAAAAAATAGTTCTTATATTGAGTCATGCATAGCTACTTTTGTCTTTCTGTTGTGCTGTAAATGCCAAAGAAACTACAACTACCTATAAGATATTTCAGTCCCTTTGTAGATTTCACCAAAAAAACCTGCTCCAGCTGGTTTTTCCAAGCTCACTTTTTTGTATTGCTCTGCTAATAGGTTAATAATATAACCATTTAATATTTGCATAAGCATTTCTAAGTCTAGATAGCAGAATACATAAATCTGTTAGAAATTGTGATATCTGGAGGCTAGTTGGTGTCTAACATAAGCTACTTGTCCTTATTTTTCTTATTCCAGCTGTTCTACTTGCTGTGATGCTGCCATAATGTTGTAACACACATGTGAATCACTGTCTTCCTCTTAGCTCCCATGTTTGTTTACAAAGAATTTTTAAATCCTCCGATTAAATGTTGTGTTTGAGTACAGGATGTTTATTGTATCTGAATGTAACACTGCTGTATAGTTAAAATAGGATTTGGCGAATAGTTTGTATTCCCCTACAAAACAAAAGCAAACCAGTCTGCCAGTTACACCATAATTTGTCAAAGTGTATGAAGGTAATGGTAGAGAGTTTTCATGGCATAAACTAAAAGTGTATATCCACAGTTTTGTTACAGCTCTTAGTGCAAACTGTAAAATTGTAATAACATAACCCAGAGGAGGTGATGCTATCTGTGGTATAGAAATACTAAAATATTAATGAAATTAAATATGCAGATACAGTGTATTAAATATTAATGCCGTTTTAATGTTAATCATGAGTAGAACTCATGTAAATACCTTTTTCCATAATCTCTGCTAACTTTAAATTCCATCCCTCCCTTCATGTGGGGAAATAAAAACTAACATACATCTAATTTTATAAGGATTTAGGGGACAGATTTAGATAAATTTTATTTTTAAAATGCCACCAGTTGTTTAGAGTACTTGTGGTACCAATTGTGTCTTAGCCCAGCTCTGGAGCCAGAGCTGCAAATGCTGTATTTAATGGCCTTGGAGGCAGCCGGAATCAGAGAGGGAACTGAAGTCACAGGGATTTGGTTTGGTCCTTTGTTTGGGCCACTCCACTGTAAGCAGACTTATTTCCATGAAGTCTTCAGCTGAAATCCTGCTCTAAATGGTTTTAAACGTGCAAGGACAAAAAAAATGCACAACTCTGTGAGTGGTGCACATAGCGCTGTTAGGGGATGCTGGAGTTGGGATCAGTGGTTCAGGTTGAGCCTGATTAAATTCTAACAGGCAAAAACTGTAAGCTACTCTGGTTAAATCTTCTTTAATAATCTATTTTTTTTCTTGTTTCCCATTCTCCCATCAAACAGAAAGAGAATTTGACCCAAATAAGCACTGTGGAGTACTGGATCCTGAAACAAAGAAACCTTGCACAAGATCGCTCACCTGCAAGGTATTTTTCTTAGAAGATAAAATATCAGATGCTTTGTTATAGTTTAAATCCTACCACAGTAGTTTGAGAGGTCATACCTGCTCCTGTCTTACAGACAATGGGTATGGTATTCAGGCGCTGTCTTCAGGTAATTCTTTTGTGTAATTCTGTTTCTTTGAATCAGAGCATCTGCATTATTCCACTGATATTTCTAAAAAGATGTTTTTCTTGTCATTTTATTATGCAAAAAGCATTAACGTTTCATGTAGAACCCCAAGTGTTATTTTAAATGCTTCTTTTTTGGTTCATGTGTGCAACAATGTTGAAGTATAGTAATTCCTTAGTTTAAAAAAATTACCATATTTTTGTATAATAAACTACTTGGAAGCTGCCCTTGTGATAGTAACAACTCCAGTGTCAAAAAGTCGCTGCAATGTGAGACATTTCTAATGAACATTTGTATGTGTATGTGCTGCCTGTCACTAGAGATGATCAGCTAAATTTGCTTTAAAATGTATTCATGTTTTTCAATCCAATGAAATCAGTTTTTCATTGTAAGTTAAAAGCTACAATGATTGTCTTAATATCTTAAAATTACTGGAATTCTATTTTTCATCTTGGAAAAGGTAAGTCAGTAGTCTCTATTATATAAAAATTGTTGCAAAAAGTGATCTTAGCCTTGATGCTGGCATTTCTTAAGAATGACTTTATAAATTATCAAAGATAATGTGGAATAGGAGCTTTTTTTCCATAACTGTGGCTAAAGTTGTTTGAAATAGATTTTATCTTTTAGAGTAGTGGTGTATCAGAACTATAGAGGACTCATAAACAATGTCATGCACACACAAATGCTTTTTAACCACCCTATTTTTAGACTCATTCACTTAATCATCGACGAGCAGTTCCAGGCCGTAAAAAACAGTTTGACATCCTTCTAGCTGAACACAAAGCTCGATCCAGGGAAAAAGAAGTCGCAAAAGACAAAGAGCATCCACCATCTGCAAGGGAAAGCTATCAGAGCCAGCCCACACCAGCACAAGACTCTCTGTCAGGATCCTCAGTGAACTCTGGGCAAGAATCTAAAGTAACATCTCCTGCAAAATCTAGACCACCAAATTCTGTACTTCCAAGGTAAGCAGTTCTCCAGTGTGGAATGTTGTGTTCTGAAGGTGCTGTGAGAAATTTCTTAGACTTTCACAGAGCTCATTTTATAAGAATTTAATACTTCCTTAGGCTATTGTACAATAAAACATATTAATATAAGAATTTCTCCTAGCTTATGTTAACCAAACTCTGTCCATGGTAGCCTGGGTCTAATTGGGAATGAGGAAAGGAACAGTGTCCACCTTTGGCTCAGTATCTCAGACTAACTGCATTCTTTTGCTATAATGGTCACTAATAATTAGGAAAGATTATATTCCAGTCATTTGGCCACAACTGAGAATAAAAGTCTGTTTACGTGAAACAGTGGTATTAGTGGTAAAATTCTGCACATTTATATAGAATTTTTCTCCAGAAATACTTTGCCAATTATATCAATGGAATTGTAAAAACAAGGTGTAATTTAGTGTTAATTTAAAACTATTGATATGAAACCATCCATAGTATGTATTCCGTTGTTTTGAAGATTTTTCCTAGAAAGGACAAAAACAGTCTTCAGAAGGACAATGAAAACTTCTGAAGGCATCCTTTTGCAAAAAACAATGTGAGGTATTTGATCTACTGAATTCTAATTATCCTCTGGAAAACTTCCCATATGTTTTGTTTATTTGTGGGATTTTTTGGTGCTAATTTTGGCTGGAGTGCATAGAGCTAAATTAGTTTGCTTTGTTCATATTTATATTTTTTCATCATTCATTTCTTTGCAGAAACCTTGGTCAGGATTGGGTGCTCATTTTGGGACTTTCCTAAACTGTTCCCAATGTTTTCTGTGTGGCCACCAAGCCTGAATGACGTTTCATTCTACGGTGGCAGAGGTGGGCCTTGCAGGGTTTGAGTGAAAAGACAATGAAAAAGTACCCACAAATGAATTGGGGCTCTCTGATTAATTTTTGTAAAAGCAGTGACCTTACACAGTCCTTCCATGGACAGGAGCACAGACAGACAGGTAGAAATGGGGTTTAATTGGTGTTACAGTCAAAGTAGCAAAACTGGAGTGCAATTCCATGAGAGTCAGCTGCAGAAATTGAAGAGGTAGAAGTACTCGAGGAGGAGGATTTTAGCAGTCAGACATTTGTTTGTACAGTTTGCGCTTCTGTTTCTGCTGCAGTGCCTCTGCTGGGTTGTCCTGGCTGTTTCAGAGCAGCCGTGGAAGCCCTGTGGCCTCTCTGTGGGGCCAGCAAGCCTGTGGCCCTGCTGCTGCCACTGGCCCAGCCCAGCCCTGCAGCAGCTGCAGCCTGAGTCCTGGGCTGATTCCATGGGGAGCATTCCCTGCACAGCTCAGGAGAGGGCTCCTGGCCACGGGATCGGGGATTGCGCTGTCCTGAGGGCATGAATTCGTGAGGCTGAAGAAGATCATCTACAGATTCTGCCCGGTGTGGACATCTCCTGCAGCCTCAGGGCTCTCCATGCATACTTGGTTGTACAGACTGCAATTGAGAACCTTTTCCACCCCCACTTCTAATCTAATCTGTTTTCAAACTACTTTTGAAAGGCAAGGCACCATCATGCCCTGTGGTGCAAAGGCATTCCTACTTTGTTTTATTGCATTTTAGACAAAGGTAAAGAAAACCTACATGTTGCGAGGAGTTCTCTCAGTTACTTCACTCACTAATCTACCTGTAGAGGGGGTCAGCTAAACACTGTTATATTTAGTACACTGATTTTTGTAGGATTTTTGTAACTGGACCCTTGGGATTAATCAAGTAGCACAGTAATGGTTCGGTGTAAGAAGATTTTATATACCTGATATTTTAAAAAAATATATTTTGTCTCTCTCAAGATCTGAAATCCAACTTCATGACAAATTTAAATTTTCAGGCAATAGACGGGTGCTTCTGTTAACATTCACTTGATGACAGCCCCACAATATATTTCTGACAAGACCAAATGTCAGCTATTCAGGGTCTTTTACTGTCCTTGTTTACACTGATCATTTCTGGCATCATTTGCTTTGTTGCTTGATGCCAGCCAAGTAGGTTTGTAGAACCTTTGAACGCTGACAATTTAAATGTATATTCTTCTTCCAGACCTTCATCTGCAAATAGCATAAATAGCAACAGTTCTTCAAACCACAGTGGGTATGTACCAGAACTGCCACTGCCTTCCATGGGAGGAGATATCACAAGCAGATTGTCCAGTGATGAAGGAGAAGCGGATGGAGCTGAAGAATCTGAGAAATTAGACTGTCATTTTTCTGGACACCATCCCAGACCTCTTGGGGTATGTGTCAGTCTCTGGCCTTTCCATTGTTCTTGCATAATTAGGGAGGGGAGAACAAATAAGTAATTGAATAAGAAGGTAAGGAATGAAGACCTTACATTCTGAAAACTGTTCTAAAGAGAAAAAATACATTTAACAGAAAAGGGTAAGGGTGGGATAAGGTAGGAGGAGACCACTGGTCAGTACCCATGATACATTGATGTAGGACAAGATGGGCAGCAGAAAATCATAAGTCCTAATTTTAGATTGTCCGCTCAGTAGACCTCAGATTGGATGTAGTTCTGCTAAACTGAGGGAAGTTGCCTTGCTTTAAATGTGATGTGAACAGATCTTCTCTTGATTATTGCAGTTCTTACAGAACTGTACCTTGCAGTTGGTGGCAGAAGGCTAGTACCGTGCTCCATTCATTTCTGTACTCTGGTTTAATGCAGCAATTCAATGTAATTTATCTGAGTGTATGTGGACTTAGAAACTATTGCTTCATTCATCTCAAAATGGAAAGGCTCTGGTGGTGGTTCAGGTATGTGTTTGAGCAGCTGGTTTTGTCTTTCTCCTGTATTAGTGAGAAATTCCATTGTAAGTAGTAAAAGCTGTTTTGTGGTATTATCTCTGCAGTGTGAATTTGTTTACACTGTTCAAACCAAGAAGCAGCAGAAGAACTCTTGAAATTCTCAGAAGTTGGTTCTCATAAAAATTAAGCCAAGGAATACACTTACGTGTTTTCCATATGATATGCAGAATAAAACAAAAATTGTGATAACTGGTAGCTTTGTTTGTATTTCCTAGAGCAAAGGAGAACTTGTCACTGTCAGACACCAGGAAAAATTATGACCCAAACATTAAATGACTGTCAGACAAAATCCTTTATTTGGTTCTTACTGGAAAAATGAGAATTACTGTAGTCCACATAACACTGTAATATGCAGAAACCTCCTGTTTCCTTGGTACTATTGCATGCTACTCTGGTTTTGCTGACTACTTTGCTATGAATTAAAAACTAAAGGTTCACTGCATGGGTGCCCACACAATTCAAAAAATAATCTAAGTGCAGCCAGTGTACATCTAAGTAATCTAATGTACACTGTAATCTAAGTACATGCCTCAGCAGTGAGGCATGGCTGTCAATAGGTTTAGGGTCCTAGTTCTGTTTCAAGGCAAACCCACTGACTCATCTGTTCTCTGAAATCTGAGCATCTCTCAACTGAAGCAGTTACTGGTAGTGAAACCAGTTCTTAGTCTGTATCAATGTGAAGTCAGAAAAGATAGTGTAAATCACCTCCAGTTCAATGCTAAATTGCTGAATTTAATATTCAAGTAGACTGTTTTCCTTCCCAAGTCTCTCTCCTGGCCAGGTGGTAATAATTGATGAAAGGGAAAGTCAGTAGCTACTTAAATTGCCTCTTGGTGGTACTTGATGTTAGTGGTAGCTCACTGGGAGGTGGTGGTTTCAATTAACCTGTTTAACCTTGTCATGAAACACACTTAAAATGAACAGTTGCTGTCACCACTTGCTGTCCATTAAGCTGACAAGTACTTTGAAGGGATGCTCTTCTACCAGCAGTACTTCTGCTGTCAGACAGAATTGGTGTGACTGGGTCCTTTGTATGATAGAGAGTTGTCTTGTTTTTTGAGGATAATTTGTAACAGGTTTCTCTCCTACAAACAAGCATTGCAGCAGATCTCTGCATCATGTAGATCAGTAAGACTAAGCTGAAGCAAGAGCAGATTCCTGACTGTAACATTTCAGTGTAGTAGGACTTTTCAGGAAGTTCTCCAGAAGTGATGCAAGTACTCCTGAGCTCTGCAGAATTCTCAAAATACTACTCCTCCATTTGTTTTTCATGCACTGTGAAGAGTGTATCCCATGTTCTGTTGTAGCACAGATGCCACGGATGATAATCTACTTTTTTACCGAAATGTCAAGGATTTGTTTATTAAGTAGATACTAAAGATGTTCCCATTGCACATTTTTTCCCTCTTCAGTTACATTTTTATTGCTGTCATGCAACTATGAGATTTAAGACACACAGAACAGTGTAAGTTGTCTTTCTGAGGCAGTAAGAATTTTTTCTTTAAAAGTACCTCAGCAGTTACAATTCTTCTGTGGCACTGATTCGTTAATGAAGTATGAAATACACTTTACACTAAGCTGAAATATTATGCACATACTTCATAGTTCTTAAAAAAACTATTTATGCTGTAGATAATGAAAACCACGTTTTAAAGGAAGTTTTATATGCATGATACAAATTACAGTGGTGTTCCTTGAACTATCAATAAATATTTCATAATGTAGAAATACATTTTTATAAGCATTGAAATACCTTCTTTTTCAGTTCTGTTCATATGGCAGTCGCTTAATGGGAAGAGGGTACTATGTCTTTGACAGAAGATGGGACCATTTTCGATTCGCACTGAACTCCATGGTAGAAAAACACTTGAACTCACAGATGTGGAAGTAAGTGGGATTTTTGCCCTTGGTGGGTAATTTACATTTTTAATTCTGTAAAATTTCTAAATTAAACACTCCATGGCCAGTGTTTGTAAAATTACCTTTGTATTAAGGTAACATATATTAGAAATGTATAACAAGCAGTAACATGTATTACGAATCTTCTCTTCTCTGTTAAGGAATATACAGCCCAACAGAACAATCTCCCAGTCCAGTGTAAATTTCTGCCAGATTTAGGACTCTTTCTAATCCCTAAGAATCCAAATTTTTGCTTTGAATGTTATGCCTTTATCATGCCCCTGTATCACCCATTCAGGCTTTGCTGTGCAAGACTCATGAGTTGTAAGATAAGGAACTTGGTGCACATCTGTCTGTGTGTAAGAGGGAATATGATAGATTTTTAATCCACAGTGCCCTTACTGCCTTTGGAATCTTAAAATTCTGATTATTAATCACTGTTGAAGCTCCTCACCATCACATATGCAAGTTCCAAGCACTGTAGGCTTTGATTATACAGATCCATTGAAATAGACTGCACTTCTAAAATAGATGTTAATTCTTTAAAAACAAAAGTAATTAAAAGATCATGGCATCTGCAGATAGGATTGACTTTTTGGGGGTATTCTGCTACAAAATATGCATTCTTCTTCCAATGTAATGATGCTAAAGTGCAGTGTTTCATGTCACTGTTTATTATCAGGACTGTGTTATATTCATTGGATGCCAGCCATTAGATAAACAAGGTTTGATTTTTTTAAAAATATATATTTTTAAGCACTAAAGCTTGTCTTGTCTGACTAACCTGGTAACTTAATGATAACAGTGCCATTGTGCTAGGAGATATAGTTTGGAAATGGTTGGTTCTGCCATAAAAGGGCCAGTTTCATGTCTGTTCAGAGACTGATCAGGCTCTATCTGCTTTGTAAATTTGTAAACTACTGTCTGTCACCTTCCACAAATAAAAATATTTTAGTTTCCTTATATAGGAAGATTAATTTTTTTTACCTATTGGCTTTGTTTGTCAGGAAGAAAGATGCTTGGGCATCTGAAAACACATGTATCACCACTAGTACAAACTAGTACAGAAAACAAAGCCCCTACAGTAGTTACTTGATATCAGAAGTAAACAGGCCTTATCCTGCTCCCTCTAAATCTGATTTGAAAAGTTTTCCCAAATTTTAGCTGTTTATGTAATCTCTAATACTTTAATGAGCTCCAGCCATACTCACTTGTCTGTATAACACAGGAGCTGACAGTGCCTAACCCCTGTTTTATTCCTCTGCTGTCCTCAGCCCTCCTCTGGACTGACCTTTCCCTGTGCTCCCCGAGCAGAGCTGGGTGTGGGGCTGCTGTTCTGTAGCTCTGGCCAGAGGGATGCAGGCCCGTGTTCTCAGAACTGTAACAGTAACAAAGTACTTTTATCCCTAGTTCTCAAAGTGCTTTGCAAAGGTGGGTAGGAATTGTTGGCCCTTCTTTAAAAGAAGCCTGAAGGACAGCTCTGATGAGCAGCTTTGTTTGCATTGCAAGTGACAGGCAGTAGGACTTCCTCATTTCTGGCAGCATGGACTCTGTGTAATCCCTTATGTAACTATGTCATGAACAGTGTTCTGTCCAACAGTCTCCATAGGAGGAATACCTGGAGAGAACACGTGTAATTGGGATTTGATTTATGATAAAACAGCACACCCCGGGCTGCTCTTTTATTGTACTTCTGTGAGGGCAAGAGTAAGCATTTAAAAATGGGAAAGGTGTCAGTAGTGAGGATAACAAGGGCAGAGTTATGGGGCTGTACAGCTTCATAGAAAAGAGAAGTAGGATTAAACTGTGAATTAAATTTAAGTCTAAATAATGGGAAAAGCTCACATAATAGTTTTCCAAGAGACATTATGAAGGTCTTCATTCTTTGATAACACCACATTAGATAAAATAATAGATGATGGCTGAATGGAAAGGAATTTGAATACATCCTACTAATTTCACAGGTAATATTATTATACTTTCTTCTCAAAAGAGTATTCAGCTGTTTATAAAGCTTATCAAGCTCTGTTTAATATTTTTTCAGTTTTTCAATATCAGTGAAAATTAATCAATAATTTACCTGCTTAATCCCATCTAAGCAGCTTTCAAATGAGCTGTTGGGAATAGCACTGCATTTGGAAAGGGATGATCTTTCCTCTCTGTGCTCAATGATTAAGTGCTTCACAACCCCTCCGACTGTCTCATTTACTACCTTAATGAAATCTAACCCATGAGTTTAGGATGATGTTGAAACTGTTCCACAACTTGAACTTTGAAGTAAAACATGCAATTAATGAAACATAGTGACTAGGATATGTATAGGTGCATTTTATTTGCATTCTTTAATTGTTTGGTAAAATAAGAGAAGGAAAAAAAATCTGTGATAATGTGTTTAAATTGTAATACGCTTATGCACTTAATTGCTGTATGTGATTAATAGAATAGGATGATAATGAACTAGATTTGTCTTTTTGAACAAGTTTATGGAAATTATTTCCTATCTGCATTGTTTGGATGGAATTTTTTATGTATCTCTCTTCTTTTTTCTTTCCTTTCCTTTTCTACTTAGGAAAATTCCTCCTGCGGCAGACAGTCCCATGCCTTCTCCAGCAGCACATGTCTCCACTCCTTTTCCAGCATCAGTCTTACAGCCCTTCAGCAACCCCAGTGCAGTGTATCTTCCTTCAACACCTATCAGTTCAAGAATCACTTCTTCTTACATAATGACATCAGCCATGTTATCAAATGCAGCCTTTGTGACAACGGCAGAGACAAATTCCATTATGTCACACACCACAGCTTTTCCTCACGTGGCTGCAAGCCTAAGTATCATGGACTCAACTTTCAAGGCACCATCAGCCGTGTCACCAGTGCCAGCAGTCATCCCTTCCCCATCCCACAAGCCATCCAAAACAAAAACCAGCAAATCCTCAAAAGTGAAAGACCTGTCGTCTCGGAGTGATGAGTCTTCAAGTAACAAAAAGAAAAAGCCGCAGTCATCTTCGTCGTCGTCATCATCCTCATTATCTTTGCAGACATCTTCCTCATCTTCATTTTCAGGGTCCCACAAAAAGAACTGTGTCCTGAACCCCAGTTCAACGTTGAACTCCTATCAGGCGACATCCTCCTACAACAGTGTGTCTGTGCACAATACCAATAATGGAACAAGCCCACTCAGTGCCAAATCGGAGCCCTCAGGACGGACTTCACTGTCAAGTAGTTCAACAGACTCAGTGAAACACATGAGCATGGTAGTGAGCAGTATTGACTCTTCTAATCTGTCTGTACCTTCTCTCGTGCACCACTCAGGGGACCACTCCCTGGGAGCACATAATGCAGTGTCTTCTCTACCCCTTTCTTTTGACAAATCAGAAGGAAAAAAACGTAAAAACTCTAGTTCTAGTAGCAAAGCCTGTAAAATCACTAAAATGCCTGGTATGAATAGTGTTCATAGAAAGAGCACTGCCAACCTTATTTCTGCGGTGCCAGATCCTACAAGCAGCTCCATCTCTCGGCAGGTAAGGGACTCTTCCAGTTACTTTTTTGCAGATCATGTCTGACTTCCTTGAAATATTTCGTGCATTCTGAAAAGAAAATACCACATTTGTTTCAGATGGGTTTTCATCACACAACTTACTTTCTAGGTTAATACAAAAATGTATTTGTATTTGTTTTGTACCTGTCATAGAAGATGTTTTGAGAGTTAAAAATTATATATATATATATATATACTTTCTCAAAATATTTTTATGAGATTTTTTATTCAATTATTAAAGTAGCTATTTGTATCTCTGAAAGTAATATTGAATGTCCAGAATGGATAAATAATTTTCAGGAAAAAAAAATTAATTCTCATCTCTCTGAAATAAATTGTTATTAAAACAGAAAGATGAGAGTCAGAATTTCTGTTTATTTCTTTTCCTAAACTTCTTGCTGGTTCATTTCCTAATGTTATGCAAGTCTCTTCATATCTCTTCTGTAAAACACATCTACCTTTCTCCTGGGGAGAGTCTGAGGTGCCTGACCTCAGATGTCGTTTCCTGTTTGAAACTGGAAAAATTAAGAAATTAAGATCTTAACCAGATGACCTTTAGTGGTCATACCTTTTTCAGTGTACATGTGTCCACAGAATGTTGAAGTCAGTGCAGCAGATAAGGTTACACATGCTTGCTTCATTGATAGCAAGAGACCTTTGGCTCCTTTTTCAGTGGTGCTGTAGAAGGACAAAAGTATATGTCAAGTAAGTTCTGGTGAAAAAACTGCCAATATGATCTTTATAATGATCTACTGTTTCATTCTGCTGCTGTGTCCAGTGCACACAAAACAACACTTGGCCCTGGTGTCTGGAAGACAAAGCCATAGAAAATAGGATACCTCAGAGAATCCAGAGAAGGTAGCTTAGGAATTTTTTTGGTTTGGTTTGGGTTGGGTTGTTTGGAGATTTTTTGTGGAACTCTCATTTCCTAAGGATGTTGCACATAAAAACAAGTGGAATTTGGAAAAGAAGATGGTAAGGACAAAGCAATCCATAAGTAATATGGCAGAAAAAGGAGAGGAGAAAAGGAATAAATGAATCCTAAAGCTGGTCTAGGAGACAGAATGAAGGTCTCAAAGAATGGCCTAGCAGGTGTATTTTCTCTTTCCTTCTTCCAGCAGAGGTGCAATAGAGATGACTTGTTTGGCTTTTTAAAATGGGGAGTGCATTGTCTTTCTATTGTAAGCCTCTTAAACGTGTCCTGCAATCAGAACTGATCTTCAAGTAACTGAAGTCAGCAGAGATTACTGTAAATTCTTCCTTCTGTCACACAATCTGAATTTTGAAACATGTGTGCCAAAAAAAATTAAATTGCCCTGAGGTTTCAGGTGTCAAATGGAAAGAAAAAGTAAGTACAAATTGGTACTTTGGTACAAACATGGATAATAGGAAATGGATTGTATCATCTTTTCCCAGGACAAAGACTGTATCTGTAGCTAGTGCAGTGTGAGGAAATCTTATGGAGAAGGTTCTGAGTTCAAATTCTGAGCTCCCTTGGGATCAAATCTGTTCCTGTGTGTCACTCCTGTTTCAATTTGTGATGTATTTCATCATGTTGCACAGTAATGGAAGTAAATAAACCACAAGAAATCAATCAGAGGTCTTTGCTGAATATTTGTAAAAATGTAATTCTGACTAATATTTTTTTCTTAAGTAAGAGGTTAAACATTTGTAATGAGTGTTACAGTATACAGATATTTAAACATGTTATATATATATGTTATGTATATATATGTTATGTATGTATACATATATATGAGAACAGGTGCATACATACATATATCTATGTATACATACATATATGTGTATGTATATATGTAAAAGATGGTCACACTTTCCTCTTATACTGCTGGTTTTTGGAGCTATGGCAGTAGTCAAAAATAGGAGGTAAAATGGAGTTAAGTGTTTTTCAGAAGTCTGGCTGGCAGCTAATTGTCTTGGTGACAAGGATACTGTATGCAATACAACATAAATGGAATTTGTGCCCATTTAAGTATATGGGTGAAATAATATTACATACTCTACATGTGTTTATTGAAACTCTGGAAAATACAATACTTAAATTCCCTTTTAAGCTGTGCTGTTTGACTTGTCCTGTTCTAGTAATGAAATTAGAGTAAAAATCCCACCCAGAAAAATGGTGTGGCTTAAAATCTTGCTGCTTTTCCTCCACGCAATAGGGCAAATTGAAGAGACTAAGAACACAGCAACAGGTGATAGGTTCAGATATAGTTTTCTTATTTAATCCAACTCTAGACTGGATAGATAGTAACTGGAAATGTTAAGCATTGGGTTTTGAAGTACACTTTATTTTTAAAACACACTGGGGAAAAAAAAGGATTTGAGTTTTGGCCTCCCACTGATACTTTTGAAATGGTGTTTCCCATCATTAAAGACCCAAGACATCTGGGAACCTTTCTTTCATTTCAGAGTGCTGTACCTGTTCAAGCTGTGTGACTATTTCTCCTTTTAAAAGGAGGACATGTATTTATTATGAAGGGGTTTATGAATGCTGTAATGGTGTGTGTAGAGAAGAGAGATTTGCAGCTGTATCCTGGTGTTCTGAGTGACCAGGAAAGACACACGGTTGTGTGTCTTTAGTCAGGATTTGTAGTTGAAGCATGTTATCCTCTAAAGAACAGCTGTGACAGGCAAAACAAGCTGAAGGGAGCAGGACAGGCAAAGACCCGACCTTTTAATCTTCAAGCACCGTGGGAGCACCTTCAGAACTGGCTGTAAATAAAAACTTTACTTATTCTGGATAGAATGTGAGCAGAGAACAGTGTTTCAAACAATCTCTGTGTGAGAAAGGGCAGGTGTGGAGAGGAAGAGAGAGGCTGCCTTTCACTCTGCACATGAAATGGCAGAATGACAAACAGTGCTGCGGAAGGGAAGGAGAAAGCTGCTCTTGTGGAGGCCCTGCCAGCCAATGCCACAGCCCCACCAAGCCACTAAGAAACTGGCTACCTCTCCATCAAAGGATTAAAATGATCTTACTTGAAGTCAGTGACTTTGTAAGCAACTATTCACACTACAGTCATCTGCCATTTGCAGACAGGTGTCCATGGTGAATTTTTATCAGTCTTGTAACCCCTGAGGAACTACTCCTCTGACTCAACAGCTGTGTCCCTTCTTGTACTGCAAGAGAAATACCTACACCATGTTTACAGGTCATTGTAGCAAAACCTATGACAGGCTGCTTTTGCAGAGTGCTGTAAATTCACAAACATTGAAACAAGCAGATGGAATATTGCAGTATTATAACTAAGTCCTTTTAAAATGTATGTATGTATGTGTACTACTATTTACACTCATGCCCAAAGAAATTCTCTGATGCGGTAAATGGATACAAATGCAAATTTGAACCTCTGGAGTTTGGTTCTTGTAATTAGTATTTGCTTTATTGAGTAATGATATATGGAAAAAAATGACATAACTTAGGGCATACCCTGGTGCTTGGCCACTTGGTTTACACTCTCCTTAATTGGGGAATGTCTCCTGGGGAGGATCCCATGACCTGGAGCACTCTGTGCTCTCTGAATAGCTGCTCTAAGTGACTCCAGTAACTAGAGAAAGCAGTATTTCAGTCAAGGTAGGTGGGGAGGTTACAGTTTATATTCCCTCAGCAACTGTTTTGTGTGTTATTTTCTGACCTGTAACAGTATTTATGTGCCTTTTAAGACTGTTTAAAATATACAGGCTCTTGAGAGATAACAATGATTCTGTCTGAGGCGTATCTTTTGCAGAATAGTAAAATACCTGTGGTCCAAATGCAACGTGATTCCTACCACGTTACACAGGGAAGGGAAGGCCATCACCAGCATCTGAATTCAACTGACAAATATGCCTCTCAATACTGCTCAATTAATGTTTTTCAGATTGGAAAAAATAGCAGTGTAGCTTTGTCACAATCCAGTCCTTCGAGTACATCAAACCCAGTACACAACAGACAAGTAAGTTGCTTTTTAAAAAGTGTACTTAAGTAGTCTGCAAGCAGTTTTGAAACATTTTATGCTATAAAACCTTAAAATACAATTTATTTATGGATACAGTTCTTTATAGAAGCTGCCTTTTGGTGAACTTATACTAGATTTCTCCTCTTGTGTAATTTTTTCCAGCTATTTTCCCCTCCAAGAATTATGAATTACAAATTTTTTACTTGTTTTTCACCACCTGTATTGTAGCTCAGGTTGGCTCACGTGCTGCTCACTGGCTGTTGCTTTGGTGATAGAGGCTCAGCTGTAGCAGCAGATCTCTTGGTTTTTCTATCCAACTTCTCCTGCTGAGCAGGATGGCACAGCAGAGTCCCCAGACTGGCACAGGACAGACAGCATTTAAAAATAGGCCAGAAGTGAAGCAGGAAAGGGAGAGCAGAAACAGGACAGAGAAGATGAGGTGCTTGACTATTCAGGGAAACTAATCTGAAAGCATAACTAACCCATGTGTGAGTTCTTCTTAAACAGGCTATGAGTTGGATAATGATAATAAATGCTGTAATTCAGCTTTTTTGACCCAGCCTGGTTTATTTTAATATGGCCCCTACGATTTGATTTCCAAGTTTAATACTTTATCAAGAATTTAATTTAATTATTTAGTGTGAAAAGGTTTCACACCTCAGCAAAGTATATTCACAAGTAATCCAGAGGATTTTTCTGTACAGCCAGTGTCTTAGAATTCTGTTATGTGTTCTGGCTAAATTATGCATGAATAATTATTCCAAATGCTTATGCTGCTTAGTTTCTGCTATATAGACACAGGAAAAGAAGTAATGATAACCCACCACTGTATGCCCATTCAAAATACTCTGAATCACTCATATCTTGAGATGAAGGGTTTTTTGGGTTTTTTTGCTCACTGCTGAATGCAAAGCAATATATATATGGAAGAACTACTCTGAAGGGGAAAAAGTGGAAAATTTCTTCATACTTCTAGGGAGTGGCATTTTCCTGTGTGACACTGTCATCCAACTGCCAGTGACAAACTGTTCTGAAGTGCAAAACTGTTTTTGTTTTAACATCTTGCTCCTGTGTTAGTATAACACACACTACCCGAGGAGCAGAACTTGTTGGGATCTGTCGCCTAGATCCCATGGGGAAAACCTAAGAGTACAAAATATTAATTTTGTGTCAGCTCTATGTAAACTGAGATTATTGCAGAGCTTTTCAGCTGCCTGTTTTCATAACTTTATCAAAGATATAAGGCTTGCTTGTTTTAAGCCCCACAAACTCTTTATTTTTAAAAATATGTTTCTGTCGGTTTGGTAGTTGAATGTAGAGCTCAAAGTACAAATACAAAAAATCAAGTTGATACTAAGTTTTATTAAACTTTTTTTTTAACTTACTCAGGATTTTAGTATTTGGAACCATGAATAATGATTCCCTATTTAATAAATGCTTGTCACTGTCAAATCTGAGCTGCTTTGTTGACAGCTTTTATCTCCAATCTAGAAATTGAATAGTCTCTAAATAAAATTTTTGTCTTAACTATGCTGTAATATTTCATTATGAAAGTGTTTATAATTAGGTAACAATAAGTGGATCTAGAAGTATATGCTGTGTCACTAAAGGTATTACTGTGGAAGCTGAGCTCTCGTTTTGAATGTTAGTGTTGCTATAACCGTGATAAATCAGGGAGTCCAAGTAAAGCAAGGTCTGTAGGCAGAAACAATCTCTGCTGTACACCAGGGTTTATAGTTGGAAAAATCTGGCAAGTTTTCATGAATACATCACAACAACTGACTTCTCACAATGCAGTTGGAAGCAGAGTTGCACCTGCCAAGCTAAATGGAGCAGGTCCTCTGTACTGCCTCCGCTGTGTTCCCTGGCCAGGCAACCTGGCGGAGCTGTCTGCTGCTGCAGAGGGGGAGCCAAAGGGAGAAGATTGTTCTTGCAAGAGAAGGGAGAGGGGTCCACAACTCATCACAGGCTCACGAATGTGGCATTTGGAAAATGGTGTTGGGCTGTAAACGCAGTGTTGTTTGCCCCTGTGACCGCCCGGGCACAGTCCGACTGGGAGAGCTCCCGCTGGCCTTCCCAAAGCAGGTGGTCAGAGAGGACGCAGGGCAGTGCTGTGGAGTCACCTGCCACCCATAACTGTTTGTCATTATGGAGCTGTCAGCTCAGGGTGGCCTGTAGTTGTTCTGATGTCACAGGAGTAGCTCCTTTTGATCATTTGCTCCATGTGTTGAAGTTCACTCGGGTACTCCCGTGGAACTGGTGGATCATGAGAATTGTTGTGGGCCTGTCAGTCCTCTCCCATTGCATTAAGCTCCATCAGGTTAAACTTAAACAGATTCTTCTCAATTAATGTTTAATATGAATATTGCTGCCCCTCTTTAAGACCCTGAACTTGTGTACATAAAAGACCCTGATTGTGTACATAAAAGCATGCCTGTTTTTCCAACTATTGTTGCTTTAGTAAAAGAAATAGTACTTTTCCCTACAGAAACTACTTGGTCTTTAACAAAAATTAATGGAATTATAGTTTTACAGTGAAAATCTTTGTGCCTGTATGTATTAAAAGTTTGTTTTCTCCAGCTTTTATTCCTGTTCTAGGTTTTTAACTAACCAAGTCTTTTTGTCTTCATAGTGCTTTTAGGTGCCTGAAAGTGTTAACACTTCAAGACCTCAGTATGCGGTGGTTTTTAAATACTGAGTAACTAGATCATTTTATTAAGGGAAGGTGACAACGTGTATGCTGTGTGAGGATTCCTTGTGCATGAAAACATGCTGTGTAGAGGAAAAGATTCTTCAGAGTTGTCGTCTAATTGCTGCTCTTTATTTGTAATGATAACCAAGTTAATGAACGTGAGATTCACCAAAGCTTACTAAAATCAGACCGTCCCAAAAGGAAATATGCCATTTATTCAAAGCAGTTCCTTTTCTTAAAGGTCTAATGTAGTCAGTAAGCAGGGAGGAAATTTAGTTCAGGGACTTGAAATAAATTCCTGCTTTGAGTACTGTCAGCCACAGACATTATTGAAGTGTTTTATACCAAAAGACATTGTGTGATTTTGAACCTGGCTCTGGTTTCTCTTTTAGAAGACATCAAACCGGACTGGTAGAATAAGGACTCTTCCATAACAAGGAAAAGGAACCAGCCTATAATCTCTAGCTCTCAGCAGCCCTACTCCACAGGGTTTTTCTTTTCTATGTCCTGCAGATGGATTTAATCTTTTATGAATTTGTGGTTTTAAAGAGAATTAAATTTACAGAAAACTGTAATAGTGATTTGTTTAGTTTTTCCACTTGTATTTGCCACTGATCTGTGCGTTCTGCTTGGTTATGTTTCATGCCTTTTAAAGCTGTTAGCGTTGCAATGCTCCCTTTGTTTCCTAACCAGAACACAATGGACATTCCAAAAAAAAAAATTCCAGATCATGATTTGAATTTATTTAAAGGATCTCCAAATTTTTTCATTAAATAAAAATTACAGTAATTCTGTATTTAAGCTTGTCCTATGGATAAAAATTGAGTGCATTTCTTAGTAATTTGCAAACAGCTGGGGCACTGCAACTTTAGGGACTAATCCTGATTGGTGCTCTGTACCTACAGCATTTAATAATTTCAGTGGGAATTCTGAGTGTTCAGCCTCTTCCAGGATCAGGCTCTTAAGGAATCTATACTTCAATCAATGCATAGCAGAATTTTGCACCAAACTGTAATTACTGTTATCAGGGGCCCAATGTGTAAAATCCCCATATCTTGGGGGATTTCCAGACCCTTAAGAACACAGCACTTGATAACTTCAGTGAGCAGTTTGGGTTTGCTAGGACAGGAGTTGAGCAGATTGGCTTGCATTAATAGAATTGCACTGACAGTGTTTCTTATAGGATTACTGAATAATTTTTTAATAAAATATAGATTTTATAATCAGGAAGCCAATACTAGGTACTGGAACAATAGTACAGAGGAGTTAATTTTTATTTCTACAGTGTTAAAAGTGCACTTATATGCTGGTTTATTTACATCTTGGGGAAAGGCGAGAGACTGCAAATAGGGAGATTATTACTACTTTCTTTTTTAAAAAAAGAAGGGTTAAGGCAAATTTTAAGACTAAAAATGTTTAAGCAATTATAAACAAGGCTAGACCCTTTGAAAAAAAGTTTAGAAATATTCTTAAAATAAATTTTTATAGTGTTAATTTTGTAATAATTTATGTTTTGCTATACTTCAGAGCTAACTGACCGGTATAGTTTCAGAAACAGTATGAAACTTAGGAAAGTTTAAGCAATGTTTATATTTTTAAAATGTTCTTTGAATTATGTTTTTATTGTACATTTCTTCAGACTGAAAAATGTGTACATATCTTTGTTATTTTTGCACAATTTTTGTCTTGTTCAGTTTTAGGAGCAGTACTGTGTTGATTTTCTTAATTTATTTTGAGTTATAAAACTGCAGGATTTTAAAAATCTCAGTAACAAAGTCATCCTCTGTAATCAATGAACTGCTATTTCTAGTTGTTGAGGGAAAACAGTGGTTGTGAGATTCAGTGGTTGCTTCTGAGAAATAATGCTAATCAGTGACTGAAGGAGCAATTTTGTAGTTTTAGGAAGCTTTAGCTCTTTCCATGCATCTTCTAATTGGAAAGCTGAATTATGGAGCCTGTCCTTTGAATGCTGCTTAAATTTTATTTTCAACTGGCTTACACCTGACAGCATTTCAGGAAAGTTAAGCACGAAGTAAAATCCCGTGGTGTTCTTTCATCATCAAAGAATCCTTATTTAATTAAATGTATCAGAAATTTTAGCCTGCAAAATGAAAGGGAAGTAAACTTGGGAAAAAAGTGGATACAAACTGGACCAGCCTATAATGCATTCTTAGTGTAGCATTCACTCGTAGTTCTTTTTCTTCCCCATTTGCCTGAAAACCTTGTGATTTGTTTCCAGCAATAGAGGCTCAGAAGCTTTGGTTGTTACATACGCAATGCATAGGCCCGTCAGCCATAAAAAGCGACTTGGATAACTTGTATGCCTTCTTTTGTATCGATGTAACAATTGTAAATAGTGCTGATCGACCTTTGTAGAGAATAGTTTATACAGCATATTCTATTATTGCTGATTCTCAGTGAACTATTGTTTTAAAAAAAAAGAAGAAAAAAAGAAATTTTTCTATTTACACCTTATATTTTGTTATGCTGTTGACCCATGGCACTTTAACAAAACTCTGTGGGTTTTGCATAGCTGGTCAGTCATGGGATATATTAAATAACTGTTGTTGCACAGAAATGAATTTGCACCTGCTATATTGTGCTTTCCTACTACAGATTTTAGAACCTTTTCCAGAAGACTTTTGAAGAAAGCATGTCCAATCATTCTAAGAAAAAAAAAATGCCATACTTGTACAGCCAATTTCTTTTCTACAATCCATATTTTGTAACACTAAGTATTTTCATTCTTTGTCCTGCACCTTTATGTATTAGCAGTATCAAATAGAATTCATTCCATGCTTGTGATAATTGTAAGCAGAATAAATGTCTAAAGTAGGTGTAAATAGTAAATTCTGTGGCTTACAGTTTAAAAAAGGAAAACCAGAACAAACATGTATCTGATTGATACTGCCATGGTTCAACACCGGGCCTGGAGATATTCTCTAGTGAGCGATTGTATTTTTTGGTTTTTTGCTTTTTTT
>VYXD01010363.1:255277-278693 GCA_013397195.1 Hylia prasina
TTGTAACATGGCTTTGTAAATAAAATAATTTATATGTTTGTAAGAAACAGATGGGGTGTGTCGTTATTTCTCTTTGCAAAACAAAAATGGTGTGTATTGCCAGACTGCCCTTTCTCTTCCCAGAGGCTGAAATACACTTTGCAGATGCCCTGCACTGAGAATTCCACGTTAGTTCAGAAGCTCTGCACAGCTTTCTGTACAGGGCTGAATTGCCCTGGGATTATTTTTGGCATTCATGTCTAAAATATTTCCGTATTTACATGTCAAGACACGTGCAGCAATCAGCTACTGAGGTTTTTTGCACTGATAAACCATTTTTAAATTCCTTTGCTTAGCTGACTGCATTTTCTCATTCCTTATCAGTGTAAGAATTAACTTTGTTACAGCTGCTAGATTTAGGAATTCTCACTTCAATGGGCAGTACAAATTTATAACCAGTCTTTTATGTCGTTAATGCTAAAACCACAGCTCTTATCTAGGCGTTAAGATTCTTGTTCTGTGCAAAGCCTGTTCCAATTACAGATCAAATGAGACTTAAATTGTTCACTGGCTCGACAGCTCTGCAGAGAGGATTGCAGTTTTTTCTCTCACAGGCACCCTCTTCTGCAAATCTGGGGAAGATGTACATTTTCGTGCTCCTTTTATGAACTATCTGGAAACTGTCTTGGAGATACTGTAGGGAAGATGCTCACAATTACAGTACCTTTTTTAAAAGCAAGAAATTTGGACTGCAAACTGCGTTTTTGTGTGCACACACTCAGAACAGGCAGAGGAGGTATGAAGCTGGGCGGCCTTGCAGGAAAAGGGAATTGAAGGAGGGAAATTTTACCTTCTAGGTAAACAGCTTTTTGTGTGATGTCTTGCACTTTCTGATACCTGTCACAAAAGCTAATCCTGAATTTCCTCTTTACTGTCCAATTAATGCCTTGATCTCAGATAGTTGTATTTTGAAAGCTTTTTTTTATCTTTAGTTTATCTTTTCAACTACAGAAAAAATTAATATCATGAAGTAGCAGCAGATGCTGAAGTTTCATCTTGTAAAAGTGGTCCCCATGTGTATGGCTAAAGAGTAACACTGTGTTCATAAGATGCTTTGCTATTTCTAGCAGCCATTAGAAATCAAAACTACAGCCAAGAAAACAGAATATGGCTGATATATTGGTTGTTTGCCATCATTGCCTATGGCCAGTTGAACACCACTGACTTTACTTCCCGAAAGTGAATCAGTAGTTTTTTAGCTCTTGTGGGTTTGTTGGGATGATCTATAAGCTGTTCCCATATCTGGAGCTGGGTTTCCCCTCCTTTTTTTGGTTATGCACAAGTATTTTGCTAGTAGCACTCCTCTCCTGTTTGTATTCTCTAACATGCTCTAAATACCATTGATTTTAGAGGGAAGCAGATCACACTGTAACTTCTTTATTCATTGCACTCTCGGTTTTATGCTTCTGTTTTTACCATGGAACTATTTATTTTAGAAGAGAGTCATTGCTGTGTGCAACCAGGATCTGTTTTATTCTTCCAAATCTGTCAGGATTCACAATTGGAAAAAACGCCAAATACTGATTCCAGAAATATTTGGAGGAGAGTCATACAACACATTCAGACTTCAGAACACAAGAATGTTTATTTCCTGCAAATTTTTCTGTGCTGTTTTGCTCCTTGAATACTTCCTGAAAGCAACTATTCAAAGCAAATGCTGATATTTTCCTTAGTAGAAGAAAGCTCAAGCTGATCATTCAGCAGCAGGTCCCTTTGACTGGAGGATCCATGGCAGAAGGCACTGAGCTCTTGTTCCCATTTTGTACTGCACCACAAATGACACAGGCTGGATTCTTTTTTGGGGGGGGGGGGTTGCTGTTTGTGGCTGACCCAAAAATATTTAGCTCTAGTCTGTGATCTGTTGTCCCTACAGAAAGGAGAAGAGAAGCCTTAGGGGAAGTCTGCCAGCAATAATAGTCAGGGTCCAGGAGAACTTGATTTGAGGGTAAGGACACCAGTAGGGATTTGAGATGGGGCATTACCTTCAGCTGTGCCCTTTGCCCATTTCCAAAACGTGACATATTAAGCTCTGAAATTCAGTCTGGGTTTGGTTAACTTGGAGCAGTTGCTGATATGGTTGATGTGACACCACAAGGGTGGTTTTTCAGAAAAGCTCAAAAACTTTCTCATGGACAAAGTGCATTTACAGAATCCACAGGTGTGAAGGCCTTTTGGTGTAAGTACAAAGAATGGCCTGATGAACACGAGTGCAGCCCTGGGAGTCGTGTGTCTGTGTCAGCTCATTTCCAGCCTGGCCTCACTGAGGCAGCAGATGAAATGGTGATGAAGGAGACATCCCTGCAGAAGAGAAACCATCATCCCTTCCCAGTGGGAAATTTCCTCAGTGCTGATTTGGAGAGCTGTGGCACAGGTGAGTGAGATAAGTCACTGCTGGATAATGACTACACAGGCTCAACCTCTTTGCCTTTCCCACCACAGGTGCAGAATATATATGTATATATAAAGATATATAAAGACATATAAATATCTATATATATCTTGCCTCAGTTCTAAGCTGTTTTCAACAGCCTACAAAAGAAACCTTCCCTTCTGGTCAGCTCCACTCTTAAATTGCAATTATATGCCTTCCTTTAACTTTAGTTTTCTATTATTTTGACCCATAATCACTTGGTGTGGTTTCTTGGGCATTTGAGGTTTTTGTTGTTTTTATAATCTTGCCTTGAGCAATTCCTTCCATGTTACTTTTCTTTAGGATTTGTAACACCAACAAGAGCTCTTCCTGGTAACTCTGCTTTTACAAAGTGCTGGCTGAAGTGACTACAGTTAGAGTAGATGTGTGGATTTGCAGTCAAGTACAGGAAAAGACAGGGGTTACTCTTCAGGAACACGAACCTTTGGAGAGGCACAATCCATACTTCTGTTTCCTAACTGCATGCCCACCTTTTTGTTGCTCAAAATATCTGTTTGAACTATGGGGTGTCAGAGACACTGAGGCAATGGCAATGAACCTCTGATCTCTCCACCCTGTGTAGTGTGAACTCATTCTGCAGATACTGCTGGAATAAAAGCATCTGTGCTTTGAAGAGCTATTGGCTCAGAGGCACACTTACACAGGAAAATATGCTGCGCATCTCAAAGAATGCAAGCTCCTGCTCAAGTAACTTCTTTTTTCCCCTTTGCCTTCAGCAGGAGTCCAACCGTAGTTCCAGGAAATCAATGCCATGGCTTTTCAGCCAGCTGAGAAGTGGACAGTTCTGTGACAGTAAAGTCCTCTGATATCAAACTAGGCATTTTGTGACTTATTCTTACTTCTCCTTGACTCAGAAACAAGAAGTATTTCTGTAATTCCTGATTTATTTTTCCCAGTACGTGATTTCTGATGGCAGATTTAGCCGTGGTTTTACAGCTGACTTTAGACGGGACTTTAGGCCTAACTTTAGGCCTGACTTTAAGTCGAAGCCTAAGCCTAAATTTAAACCTAAACCTAAGCCTCAGCCTTACCCCAAACCTAACCCTAACCCTAAGTGAAAATCTAAACCTAACATTAACCCCAACTAAAAGCCTAAGCCATACCAATAACCAAAATCCAAACCAAACTCTGAACCAAAAACAAATAGTACAGCCGAAGTCTAAACCAAACTCTAACCCTAAACTATAACCATAATCCAGGTCCTAAACCAAAGCCTAATCAAAACATAACCATAATCCTTACCCAGATCCTAAACCAAAGGCTAACGCTAAAGGCTAACGCTGATGCTGAGCCTAACAAAACCCTAACCCTAAACACTAACCCTAACCAAACCCTAATGCTAAATGTAACCATAGCCCAAACCTTAACCCTAAACTCTAACCCTAGCCAAACCCTAATGCTGACCCTTGGCCTAACCCAAACCCATACCCCAACCCAAGGGCAGCCTGGTAGTGATAACAGCTTTGTATGGAACAGAAGAGAGCAAACTGAGATATGGTTTCCCTGCTAATGAATCAAGCTGTGGGATTTATCACAGCATCCTACACTTTACAAGGAACACAGGCTGCTGGAACACAGGCAATTCTACACATTGTGGCCACAGGAAAGGCTTCATTTAAAGTGACTGGGCAGACAGCCTACGTTTGGTTACTGAGGCTTTAGAACATGCCACTTATTGGGAAGAACAGAAAAAGGGCATTAGCTCCTTACAAGCATGTTCTGTACCTTTGAGTTGTCCCAGCTCTCACCTTCACTGGTGAGAAGGTTGCATTGGCTTGAATAAACAATCCTTGCTGCACATTTGTTAGACACATAACAGTTCAGAAACAGGAATTTAAGAGAGGTTTACATTTTCTGGTTTAACTCATACCCATTAATGGTAAACTAGACTAAGGATGTTCATGCTGGCATTTTCTCTGTTATAGCTCATTAACAAAAGATGGGAGTTGATTGAGTGCAATGTCCTTCTCAAGATATGGTCTCCATTTCTTTTAACTCCCACAAAGACCTTGCCAGATGAAGGACAGTGAAAGTGGCCCTGCTGATTATTTTCTAGATTAGGTTTATGGTCTAAAAGAAGGAATGTGATATAATCCATGCATGAGTGCCATGGCTAGCTAGCCTTAACTAACCCCTCTGTGTACTCAGGAGTGTTACAGTAGTAACAGAGAGCTGATAACCTGAGAATTTCCCACTCCTAGGGGTTGATAATTCAGGTTGTGCTGGGCTTTGCACTATCAGAGACAGGCTGCTGTTGGTACCTGAGACAGTTTTGCTACAATGAACTGGTGCTTGACATTACTTTAGAGGGTATTCAGTAATTTTCTTGCTAAGATGAAGTACAAGTATCTTTAGAAGGGATGGACTTTGCAATTAAGAATCTTGACATTCTGTCTTCAGCTTACTTGGGGTTGCTGCATTATCATAACTGAAGAATTTTATTTGAATTTTTGTCACTGGCACTGATTATAAAATGGTTAAATTAAATGAAAGAATGGAACAATTGCACTTAAAGAATTTCTGTCTTCTGTTATTATTCCGTTTTTCTGCAAGAGGACAGGAATACAGGTTAAATATTCTTTTCTGTTTTGTAGAATCAAGAGACATTTAAATATAGATTTGCTTTAGAAGCAGCTAAAGGAAAATAGGTGTATAGCAGAAAATTCATCAATAGATCAGCCCTCCATAGAAGCCTTTAGGAACCATACTGATAAATAACATCAGAGCACAGTATATTACAAACCTGATGATCCCATTCCTTAGTATAGTTTTAATCTTGGAAAGACTGCTATACTTTTGTTCATAAAAAAATCTTTAAAGGCTCTGCAGCAGGCCCCATTGTGAAGAAAAGCTTGTTCTGTCTTGAGATTCTGCCTTAAGACACCTGTGGCAACATGGTTTCAAACCTTTTGGCCAAGTGTTCTGAAAAAAAATCATTGCTCCTGACAAATAAGAGGTGTATATAACTGGATAAACAAACTGCAGTGTCTAGACTTTGTCTCAGATGTCTCTACCCCTGCTCAGACAATATAAAAATATTCCCTATATTGAACTTACAGGTTTTTATTTGAGTGAAAATACAGCCTTTTATTAGGCAAGAGATTCCTTTATCTTTTGTGTTCTGCTGAAAATTTCATGCTGGGGAAATACAAGGATGGCAATTTAAAAATTTCTTGCACCTCCTACACAAATCGTGTATTTACTTTCTGTACAAATGATTTTTGTGTATTAACACATTGCATTTGTATTGCACATTTCTCCATCCTTCTCTGAACTTCTGTACTTTACAGTAGTTAAAGACCTCAGCCTTCCTCTAACTTCATGTAACCAGTATTTTGGAGTTGTTTTGCAGGTGGGCATACTAAGATATGCAGAGGCTGGGTAATTTGTCCCAAGAGTAAGAGCAAGTCTTTAGCAACTCTAAGTCTAGCATTTGGATTTCATGACTATAACAACTCAAACATATGGAATTTGTGAATTTGTATTTGATTGTACTTCTAATTTAAAAGGCAAACATTTTAGTTCCAAGAGTCTCAAATTTGTCTTAGTGTACTTGGGCTTAGATACAGTCTCACTTCTTTTGCTCCAAGGGTAGGTGACATATTCCCAATGTAAGATTTTATATCATAAAATCGGAGAATAATAGAATCATTGAGGTTGGAAAAAACCATTAACTGAGCACTGCCAACTCCACTGTATTTTCAATATCTAGTTTTAAAATACACATTATCTGCAATAATTGGTGACCTAGTCATTAGTTTTTTACAACATTGAGAAGAAAGAAAAGTTATAACTATGTTTATTTTGAAACACTGCTAGAAATCTTCTGAATCAGCACTGCTCTATAGCAGCTACTGCCCACAAAAGATGGCAGGTGCCCAATATTTATTTATAACAATTGCCATTTGCCATTTACACACGTGTGAAAATATTGAGAAGAGAAGGGTACTTCTGAAAGAGTACATTCAGTGCAACAGTGTTCTGTGTGATTCCCCAGACAACTCCTGACTGCAGACATTCTGCAGGGAACTACTATTATATCTTCTGGGGGGAAAGGGAACATTACGTAGAATATCGTACTGGAGGTAGGTGAAGCAGAAACTACAGAGTTGTTAATTTATCTGTCAGCTGCACTGGCATGAAAAGTGTCTTTCCTCCTCCTCTCTTTCTCACCTTTAACATTGCCTCATAATTACCATGGCTGAAAGGAGAGCTCCTGACAAAGTCAGAGGCAAAAGGCAAGTACACAGACTGTGGAAGCAGGGGTGGACTACCCTAGAGGGATAAACACTGCCTAGGCATGCTGAAACAGAACCAGGAAAGCCAAAGCTCAGCTGGAGTTGGAATTAGTGAGGGATGTGAAGGACACTTACAGCACATTAATATGGAAGGAAAAGTAAGTAAAATGTGGGCCCCACAACATGTGGTAGGTAACCCAGTGACAGAGGACAGGGAAGTGATGGAGGGACACTCATTTGCTGCCTTTGCTTCACGGTTTAACTGGAGAGGTCTGTGCTCAGAGCTTTGGGCATAGTCTGGGCTGTGAGGTGCTCTCCCCAGGACATCTGAGTGAAGGACTGCTTATCCTGCATCTCTAGAAGCCTGTGGGAAAAGCTGGGCTTGTTTCAAGGATACAGGCTGATACCATTCCTGTGTAGCTGAGCACTGGAACACAGAGCCAATGATGTTGTGGAGTCTCCACTCTGGAGACAGTAAAAACTTGACAAGGCTGTGAACAGCTTGAGCTGCTCTTTGAAATTAGCCCAGTTTGAGGAGGAGAGGGAGTTGACCACATGATCTCCAGAGGACAATTTCAACTTAATTATTCTGCTGTTCTGGACAGTAAAAACAACCAAAAAAAGTGGTTCTGGCTGTTGGGATAATTAATACTTAGAAGCTCAGTATTTCTGTAGTTAAGCACTTTCCCCTGTAAGTGTGTAGTATAAAATCCCCTGATGAGGAGCTCACCTGCATCTTACAAGTCCTTGGGGACACACAGAGGGAAGGTGCAGTGGGATCTTCCAAAGCAGCTACAGCAATGGCAGGACCAAGCCCTCCAGCTCACCCTTTACTCTCTAGCAGAGTGCTTCCCAATGTCCATGCTGAGGAGAAGCACAGGCAGGTAAAGGAGCTGCTCTCTGTAGCATCTTTGGCACATCTAGGGATCTTTCCCAGCCTGTATTGCTCCTGTCTTTTCCCACAACCCTAGACTTCTGTCCTCTGACACTCCCATTTGAAAAAACATGTCCATCTGCCTGTTTTCCCCTGCAAGACAAATGGTTGTTCTGGAGCCAGCTGCATATCTGACCTGCAGTCCCTGTTTCTCTTCATTACAACTCTTAAAGACTCATTGTAGCCTATTTAGCCCTATTAAATTAGATAAAAGGCTTAAATTACTAGTGATATTCTGTAGAAGGCTCAGCTTCTGTCACAACAGGTATTAAGCCTTTAAAACAAATCTAATTTATATAACCAGGATGCTTAAAACACATGAAAATAATTTGGTCCTTCAGTTCTTTATTAAAACTCATTTAGCAGCATGTGTATAATGGAACCAGAATACTTTCAGATGTTTGTCAAATCCTGTTTTTCTAAGCCTCCAGAAGTTCAATTTCTCTTACAATAGCCCATGCGAACTCCTTACAAATTATCCTGAACTATCATACTTTTAGGATCCATATATATAGCTGATACTATCATTATATGAACTGAGGATAATAATTTATTATCTAAATAATAAATACATAATTCATAATAATACATGATTCATTATAAGAACATTTTTTCAAGTAACTAAATTGTGCTTCCTTAATTGTGAAATAGAATTTTTAAGGATAGATACATTTCTAGTTGTAAATCAAATTGGGATCTGCTCTGTTTAGTGATTTATTTATTTTTTTTAACTATTTTAAAATAAAACACACTTAAATCTGTAATTCCTGTGCTTATTCTTAAAAGTTTAGCCTTAATGTGTATTTTATACTGGTTATCTTTGTTGACTACTAACAGAGAAACATGCTTTGCCAAATGCTGGTTTCCTTGACCCAAACACTGACCTACCTACCTACCTACCAGTATTCCACTTGCTCCTTCTTTTCCTGTCAATCTTCCTATCCTTAGGTTCTCATTTTCAGGAATGCATTTTTCACATCTTTATTTCTCCTCTGCTGACCAACTCCTCTCCTGTTTGTACTTCTCCACATTTCAATCTACACTTTCTCCTATGGCTCCTTTCTAGGAAAAAATTTCTGCTAATGCTTTGCGAACTCTGTAGAAAGGAATAGAAAGACAAATACAGGAATGGATTGAGTAACTATGGAATGTTTTACTTAGGAAAAGGAGGTTTCCATCACTGCTTGGCAACTGTCATAGGAGGCAACTGTTAGAAACCTACAGTTCCTCTAGCCCTAATTGAGACTCAAAGCATGATGTAGCATAGTTTAAAATACTGGAGAATACAGACAGCACATGGCTGTACAATCTCTGCAGCTTTGGATGCTGCCTTTCACCAGTTTATCTGAGAAGAAATAAGTAAATTCCATTAATGTCTTATGATAGCTTTGGCAAATAGATATATTTAGCACTAGACTTTTCACAAGAATACTATTCTTTACTATAAGCTTATTTATCATTGTCTAATTTTATTTGATGGCAGACAGTTATGTCTTTGTAGAGTTCCTTAATTTTTTTTTTTTTTTTTTTTTTTTTTTTTTTTTTTTTTTNTTTTGGGATGCTTTACTTGAGTGTGGTTCTATTAACACACTGGGTAACACAGTCAAAAGCTTCTTTGCTGTCTCTTCTCTGCACAGGCCATGCTGCAAGGCTCAGCAGCGGTTTTAAAATGTAAACTCTCTTACTCTCAGTCGCTGGCCACTGGTTTTGCACCTCGTACGGGTGTGGAACACTGGGAACGTCGTAGCAGCCCCTCAGCCTGGGGAACGGTGAGAGGTGAAGAAGGTACCGCCAGCGGAAGGAAACGTGGCTGGAGGTGAGAACACAGAATCACAGAATCCTTAGGACTGGGAGAGACCCCTGGAGATCATCCTGTCCAAGCCCCTGCCAAGGCAGAGCACCTGCAGCAGGTGACACGGGAGCACATCCAGGCCGGTTTGGAATGTCTCCAGAGAGGGGGACTCCGCGACCGCCCTGGGCAGCTGTTCCAGTGCTCCGCTACGCTCAGCGTAAAGGAGTTCTTCCTCATACTGAGGTGAAACTCTCGTGCGTTTTGTTTTAGGGCCAGTGCTACCCGTCCTGTCGCCGGCACAACTGAAAAGAGTCTGGTCCATGCTCTTGGCACCGGCCTTTGAGATATTTATATGCATTAAGAGGGGATATCATTGTCTTCTCCAGACTAACAGGCCCTCGACACCTGCATCCGTGTTAAAAAGTACCGCCTGTAACTTGCTTTCCCCGCGAACCAACGCAGAGCCGGGACGCAGCCGGGAGCCAGGCGTGTCTGTTCCGGTGCTGACGTGACGACTTCCAGGAAAGTCAGTTTTTCCTTCCCCCTTCGCGAGCGTCCCGCGGCCGGAGCTGCTACGGGCTCCTCTGCTCGCCCTCCTCCCGCCCCGTGCCCTCACAGCTCCCGCCGCTGGCCCCGCTGCCGCCTCACGCCGCCCCGGCCCCGCGGGATGGCAGCGGGCGAGGAGCAGAGCCGCGAGTACCTGCGGCGGCACCGGCTGCCCGAGCTGCTGCACCGCCTCGGAGCGCTGCTGCTCTTCCACCGCCCCGGTGCGCACAGGCCCGGCCCCGCCGAGAGCGGGGCGGCGGCGGCGGCAGCGGGGCAGCGCGGCCTCCGCTCCCCGGCTGAGGGCCCTGTGCCCGCGGGCACTCTGACCTCGTTGCAGAAAGGCCACGCGAGTTCCTGATCCAGGTGCTGGAGAGGGTAAAGGCTGGGAGACGAGCCGAGGGCGAGTACCCGTTCCTCATGGACGAGGCCAACGTGGACGCCATGTTCAGCCTGCTGGATGTCCTAGGCCAGGGCTACATCAGGCCGGCGCAGTACAGGGAAGGTGCGTCCACCTGCACCCCGGCCCACACCAAACTCCTCGCTTGCGCAGAATTATTAAAATAGCTTCAGAGTTACTAATCTGTATTCTTTACAGTCATCCGCACACCTGCCCACACCACATGGAACTTTGAAAGTTGGGAAAGTTTAAGTTGCATGTTGCTATGCTACACACCTTTACCTTCTGTTAGATCTAGGCACCTTTAAATTTAAATTTTTAGCTTTCCAAAGACTCGCATTAAAAAAAAATCCTCTTTTGTTAACTTTAGCTCTTAAAACTTTGGGACTGAGCACTGAGGATTTGGAGCTAGAAGATGATGTGAATATCACACTGGATGTATTCAAGGAAGGAATGTAAGTTTAATTGAAATTGTGGGTTTTTGGGGGGGCGTACATGTGCATAGGAGATATTTTACTGAGATTTATTTTTTATTTACAAAGCTACATAATTAAAGGACTTGATAGTTTAAGTTTGACTGTGTCACTTTGCATTGCAAGATTAAAAAAGGTCAGTTAGTGCCTGACCTTCTTGCCTAGCTGTAAGGTGAACCAAACTCCATGCCCTCCACCACCTCGGTTTCAGGATCCTCTCACAGTACCTGCCCCCCAAGTCAGAGCAAAGGTCATCAGACAGCCCAGGGGTTAAAATACCCATCTAGAAATGTGGAACATTGAGGCCCTGTTGTCTTCTTTGTCAGGGATGGTACCACAGCTGGAGGTGAAATAGGTTCAGAGTTCAAATGATTCCTCATAGTTAAGGAATGGTTCTAGGAGCAGTTTTTTAGTAACTGTTGCAATTGCTGAAAGGTAATGAACTAATTATCCTCATTATCTAACTAGAGATTTTCTTTTTCTGTCTTAGGAAGAAAAAGATGCTGGAGAGCTGGTCTGTGTATTAGTTTGAGCAGCAGTTTGCTATATATATTAAAAACAGGCATCTTCCCCAATTTTTCTTCGGGTTTGCCAGCTATGAAGAGACAATTTGAAGCATTATTCTCTTTTTCTCATCTTCCCTGCCCTTCAGAGGAGCAATCAGCTGAAAAGGACAAATGACAAGAACGTGTTCATGTCTAGCTGGCACTGGAGGGAGTATCGTTAAGAATTGCTGTTCTTAATATAATTAGATGGTTAAAAAAAGAAGTAGAGATCTCTTATGCAACTGAAATAGTATTTTGTAGTTTCCTCCTTCAGGTTATAGTTTACAGTAAAGTATTGTCACCTGTTGGCTCATTACCACTGAATAAAATTAAGTTGGTTATTGGGCTTGTGCTGAGTTTTGGGTTTTGGGTATTTTTAAAGAAAAAACAACTTCAGCAAGTTATGATAAATGTCCATAGGTAAAGGTAGTTAGCACTTCCAAGTGGTATTTGCAAATTTAGCACACACTATGCAATTTATAAGGAGAAACTTTTTTTAAAAAATTAGGAGATAATCTTGTACAGAAAAAACAATCTTAATTTGTATGAAGAAAACATTGACATATTCCTTCCTTCTGCGTTGATTATATACATTTTAATACAGAACATGCATTACCTGGACTTTGGAGATGTAAAACATCTGTTTAACTGAAGACTGACCAGTTCATAGGGAACATTAGCCTATGTTGTACGAATACAGCATGAAGGCGTACATACTTTATGTTCCTTAGAATGATACAGCAAACACTGACAAGGCAGACTATTCATTAGAGATGAACACAGTTTTAGCTTCCAAATGCAGTGGCAAGGTGGCCATGGAAAATAAGATCTGAACACTTCAACACCAAGTCAGTAGCATTTTGAATTTTTTTTTGAACTGTAGAAAATAAGGCGTAAAATTAGATTAAAGCAATCTCTCAGCATACAGAAATGAAAGAATAAGTATGTTGCAAGATATTTGCTTTGCTTTTGCAAAGGAATTTTGGAATGAGTAATCTAGACCAAGTTATTAACCATTTCTGAAGAAGTCTTTATTTTCCTGTATTTGGCCAACTAGCCCTCAAGTTGAGAAGAATCTCAACATCCCTTTGAGCCAGTTTATAAACTCCCAGTTCATTTAGTGCTGCTGTTGCAGATGGCTGGCTTGGCTTTAATGGTTCATTTTCTGAAGCTGACTGTAGGACATCCTTCAGAAGCAAGGCAGAGCCAATATTCAGGTTCAGGATAATGCAGGCTTCTTTTATGCTAGAGGAAAAGTTACACGGATTAATGTAAGCAGCACAAATTTGAATGTAACAAAAAACCTTCCATGCTCCATGTTGGTTTAAAAATATTCAGATTTCAGCCCCAATTAGCTGAGGATTTTGAAGGACTCTTTAGGAGACTGTGGGCTAGTGAGAAAGACTAACCAGTAAGACAGTAGCAGCTTCTCATCCCTGACTGCAACTAGACTGCTACCAAGACAATCCTGAAGAGGAATATAGTTTAAAGTAGTCCTTCTAACAATGAAGTTTGTTGTGTTGTAACTGTATCTGACTACTTTATTTGGCCCACATTTCAGAGGTTTGTGCTACTTAATATTGCTTCCATAATTTTATCTAGACATTCTGACTGCACAAAATACTCCAAGACACATGCCACAGTCTGTTGCTTTCCGAGTACATGCTGCAGAATCAACTTTCCTAGTTGAAAACATCAGATGCATGAAGGATCCACACATTTAAGGTGTGGATCAAAACTAACTGTGAAAAAATCTTGTTTTTAAGTAGAACACTTGCATTTCTCTGGACACTCACTTCTGAAATACCAGTAGATCAGAAGTTTGCCTACTTACTGCTTGAAGTAGTTTTCTGGCCTCTTGCAGTAGTGTGAAAATAAGGGGAACAAATTCCGACTCATGTCAAACTGGAGTTGTGCTGCTCCTCCTTCATTGAAATGATTTGCCATAATGATCTGCAAACACAAAGAGGTGCATCTGCTGTTTAAGGCAGTCACTGACACCTACATGGCATTGCACAGGTCACACTGATACCCACTTCCTGATAGATGTACAGATCCACTTTCTCTGCAAGAATTTGCCAGAAAATTTTAAACAGAGAGTGGCAGAGCTGCTGCTCCAGTTGTAGCAAACGGTCGCGCAGCGTCTGCAGCATCGGGCACGCGGTGCTTGACAAAGACATCACTGCTTGCTCTGCCTGGGAGGGTAAAGACAACCACCTGAAAGAAACCATTGCACTGCAATTATTAGAGTGAAATTATTCATACTAGAGCAACTGAAGTTAAAATTACCCTTTAAAAAAATCTTACCCATTTACAATGCTTCAGAGATAATTCTTTCCCATTTCTAATCTAAAAGTCATCAGTCTAATGCGGTGTTTGAATTTCATTTAATAGTAAACTCATCATTTAGTTATACAATCTCTGAACATGTCATTCTAGGGAACCTCATCTAACCTGAAAATCACTGAGTTCTGTTCCTTTTATGAAGTATGTCAGAAATTCTACTCAGGAGAAAATATTCAAGAACCCCACAAAATATTCTGTGAAGACAGAACAGTCATGGCAGGCCATTTTGCATAAAATCTTCAATACTACTATGAAGAAAAGAACTCCTGCTCAAAATAGAACAGAACGATCCAGAATCTCTCCTAGGGTTTTTAACTAATGCGTCCACTAATTGTGGAACTACTTTAGAAAACACAGCATACAATGGTCCCAAGGTAAGAATACAGAAAATTTTCCAGAACTTATTACCCTGCAGTTTTCCTACTCGAGAAAAAAAACACTGCTTATTATCTGTTCTTGCCTTTACTTACCTCAGTATTTTTGACAGGAAATAATACTGTAATATGTGAAGAGATTAAATAAACAGAATCACCTCTCTTTTTTGTACAGCTTTGCAGCATCTTTGACCTCTCTGAAGACATGATCTACTTGTCGTGTCAGCATGTCATGCTTCAGGCGCTCCAGGAGGTTGATCATGTCATCAAAGACAGAGCTCTCCATGGATGCCAGCTGTCCCAGCTGGAGCTGGCTCACGGTGTCACTTTCTGCATGAACCTCTAGCTCAGCCTGCTGCAGCTGCAAGAAGAACTAGGCAAACAAAACCAGAGAGGAACACCACAGAAAATCATCTTACCCCTTGAACTTTTCATTGGTACTTTGTTAGGCACAGTTCTAGAAAACACTCTCCTGTAGCACTTTTATAACATTAAAAATTTAAGATTTTAAAAACACTTTCTTAACTTTCCCTGTGCTCCTGATTTAGTGACAAACAAAACATGGTGGCTTAATCCTAGTGATGGAACTGATACAGGTTTCAGATAAAACAGCAGATAGGTAAAGAGAACAGATCTGAAGAAATACTGAAAAGATACTTTAAGATTGACAGCAGCATGCCTTTAAAAACCCTACCTTGGCCTCTTTAAGATTTGCAAAACTAAACTTTAATTGTACTTTTTATCAATGATTATTCATTGAATTATAAACTTACTGTGCTGACAACAGCAAGAAAATGCATTGAGTTTACTGAGATCAATGTGACATTGTGGGAACAGCTTGTTGATTTTGCTTTTAAGCAGATCAAGACACTGGAGTCGAATACAGCATGAAGGCTGCTGTGCTGTCAGGTCAAGATTAGCCCCTGCTAGAGCCACAGCTTCCTGTGAAGACAGGAAGAATTTGGAGGCTGCCCACAGCACACACAGTTCTGCACACTCCATGTGTAAAGGTTTTTGACCTTTAGCACCAATAGCTGTAGAAAAGCTGAAATTCTGCACTAGGCCGTGCTGCCACCAGGCTGTTGCACAGCAGCCACTAATTCCCAGTTATCAGTGAGTGCCCTTCTGGCCACACCTGACCCGTGCTGCAACACAGACACCCACGTGGGATCTGTCTAAGCTCTCCTGCCATGGGAGGAGTTCAAGCACCAGGCAAAGGCTGCTGCTCTGGTTCAGACATCTCCAAAATCAATTCACTTTTTTTTTTACAATAAAAAGCATGTAAAAGAGACTACTTGTTTTGGTCTCTTCAGATTATTCCATTTCCCTGGCTCTGCATTTCCCTAGGAAGTATATAATTGGCAGCTTAGGCCTCAAACAATAACTGTTCTTATTTATACATATTTTACTAAATCTGAATTTATATCTCATTCTACTATTTCAGCAATTAATTCTCCTGCATACACCTAAAACCTGCTGAAAATAAAATGTTTGTTACGAAACAAACATCCAGAGTCCATTTTAAAGTATTTTTTTCCTGAAGAAGAATAATTACTTACTACATTGTCAGCCCAGTCTGCCAACACTGTTGCTATATAGTTAACAGCATTTAGGATTGCACAGTATCGGAATCCTAAGGAAGCTCTGGTCTCTTCCTTCATTACTTGAGTTAATCGTATCCTGAAATCATCAACTAACTCCTTCTGTAGGCCCAGGAACTGGAGTTTTCTGGAAGCTGTTGGCAGATTTTTATACCTGTCTGGAAAAACATTAATAAAACATTTTTAGGCTTTCCAACACTAAATAAAAGCTTTTCAAAAAGAAACATCACAGGCATCTTACTGTACCACCTCACGCCTGTAAGAACATCATACAGTCAGTATTTAAATGTCAGTATTTAAAACAGCTGATATTTCAGTGTTTGCAGGGAAACTGCCCATGCAAAAGCTCAGCATGAAATGACTTTCTTCCCCCTCCTGATTCCACGAGCAGTTTGTATTCTAACACTTGAAGCAATGTGTGGTAATAGCACACCCCCCAGTGTGGCCCCTAAAGCATCTGCACACAGAGAAAGACAAAGCCATTGAAGATGAAATTGTCTCATGAAAATATATTTGCTCTTATGTACTGCTGCAAAAAAAGAGAAGTTACTTAATAGCTTCTGAATTGTCACAGATTCAAAAGGACTATTAGGATTTATTACTGTATTGCAACAAATTATATTCTACCAACTAGGAGAGAATATGGTAAATATCAAATGTATATTTTTAATTATTATTTTGCAAACAAGTCACTATTCATGCATGAGTTAGTGTCCAAAATACAAAATGAACAGGAAGCTTTTATTACACTGCAAGCATCACAACTTTGCAACATTATTTGGTGACTACTGCTGATAATGAATATTCAGTAAACTATTTAGTAAAGAAATCTCTTAGCTGAAGGTTTTTTACTGTTCATTGCAAACAAGAGCAATGCCCCTAGATATAATTACCTGTTATAACTAGCAAGAGAGTCATAAAAGTTTCAGCACAGTCTGGAACTTTCATTTCATCTACATCAGTGATATCTTTGTACTGTGATATCCATGCAGCCTCTGATGAAAGCATAGAGTCCATTTTCTGAAGAGCAACTGAGATGCAAAAAACTTGTTAGTTAAGTTTTTAAGTTTAAAGTAAGTTAAGTTTTTAAGAAAAACCCCTCTAAAATAATTTTAAAGCCTTATCTCTAGTAAGTTAAATTTTGAATTTTCAGGTTATAAAAACTACTGACAACTCATTTAATACAAAACCAGCTTCAATGTCTCTACATTTGCAATGCTGTTAAGAGTTAAATGTCAGAATTGGTTGGGGGGTTTTTTAATAGTTGGCTTGCTCCTTTCCAATACATTTTTTTCTTCATTTCTCAAGAACTAGTACCTCGCCCTTATTTCAATTTAAAGTCCATCTCTGTCTGCACACACATAACATTTGTCTAAAAATAAGCTTGATTCCATACAGCTTAGGGGCAAGAGTCCCACAAAATACAGAAGCACCGTTGAAGCCTAATCAATTTTTATTCAGAATAATTACAAAATCCATACGTTTTTGGCAGTAGCCCTGTCCAAGTGACTTCTCCTATTTAAGAAGAGTAGCTGTGTAAGTAGACACATACTTTCTGACTGTGCAATATAAAGGCCAACAAAAGGCACTGGAAGTCTTACATTTTTTTTCCACTGTTAGCCACCTTTGGAAGCAGGATTCTTCTGACAGAATATGCATGCAACTGGGAAAGCTGCTGAGATAACCATGAACGCTGTATAACTCTCTCTCAAATAGAAGTACCTCATCCACAAGGTGACAAAAGAGTGTATCATCATACAGCAGGCAGGGAATATCAGCAGCCAACTTCTCCAAAATCAGCATTACTAGAGCACGAGAGAATTCAAGCTTTGGAAAGGAAAGAAGTGAGTGTCAGAGACAGGAAGTACTGACACGTTCAAACATGTACACAAGAAACTGCTACTGGACAAAGTCTCACCACGTACACATTTCAGTGGAAATGGGCCTACAAAAATATCTACCAGAAGCTGACTTAGATATTTATATTTACATTTACAAACCATTTAATTACTTACCCCAGCATTCACTGAAGACCCTGCCTTGTCCAGTATTGGCTGGATTTTGTCATCAAGGAACTTTGAATGATTTCCAATCCACATAAGTACTTGTGTTAAATACCACTCAGGCTTAGTAAAAAAAGAAAAGAAATTATTAAATGAATCCAAACATTTTTATAAGTGCTACTAGTATTTTTGGACAAATTTCTAAAAATACAACTCTTTATCTGCCTTCTCTTGATCTCAGATCACACAAGTCTTTTACTCTGTTTTGCTTAACTTTCATTTATATAAAAGCATTGACAAAAAAAATATTCTGGATTTTCATTGTCTTAATATATGTACCAAATATTGTGTTCCTCAAGCAAAAGTTCCATTTTTATGTCCCCTTTCTCTACTGCTTTCTCACTCATGAGAGCCTTGTTTCTGCTTCATATACTTCTTCCTGCTCTCCTTTGTGGCCCTTATTTCTCGCTACAACAAAAAGGATGCACTCCTGAGAACAGCTCTGCTCTTACTATTGTACCTAACCTCAGCCCCACCTTCCCCCTAGAACTGGGGAATCTATCACCTTCTCATTTCACATTTTAATGCCTTTATGCTTTTTCAGTTTCCACACCTAAAAATATGGGCTGCAGGTTTTGATGAACACCTCTTTCAGTGTTAGTGCACCTGGAAGCAGTTCCTGTTTTCCTCACTCCCAACAGCTAAAGAACCTTCTGCTGAGGTGCACTCACATTTTGTGTGTCTGTTTCTCACCTTGTCTCATTCATTTTATCATGCTTGGGTTGTTGGATTTTTTTGACACTCCTTCCCCAGCTGGGCAAGGTCATTGTAAACTCTCAGCTTGTCCTCTGAAATACTGTTAATCCTGTCCAGGTTGCTGTCTTAAATATTTTACTTTGGTATTTTCTTTATTGCATTAGTCAAGTAATTACTAAAAAAAAAAAAAAACCCCCAAAAAAAGAAACAAACAAACAAAACAAACCAAAAAACAAACAAACAAAAACCCACAAAAAAAAAAAAAAAAAACAAAAACCAAAAAAAAAACCCCAAAAAAAAAAACAAAAAAAAAAAACCAAAAAAAAAAACCCAAAAAAAAAAAAAAAAAAAACACACCAAAACCCAACCCAAATTTCAGCAAGGCCCTGTTGAAATATCTTTCTGACCTGACACTAGATTCCCTGTAAAGTTTTCTTAACAAGTTCTTCCTTTTAAAATAGTTGTTCACCTATTGTTTTTTGCAAATTCAGCGCCTTGAACATAATTTTTCCACATGCTTTTAAAATAATTTTGTTCATATCTAAAACACCTCTTTTCCAGTAACATACACAACAGTGTTTTAAAAAGCTCTGTAGTAGCATCTGTCAAGACTGCAAATGTATTTAGATTTACACAAGATGGTGATCATAAGCAGACTTGTGCAACAGGACTGTTACAAAAACAGCTCTCAAATCCTGCTCCAGATGTGTTACAGTGGCATTAATGCAATGAAACCCATTCCAATGGCAATTCTCAGATAAAAATCCTCAGTCTTTGAAGGCAATTCACACAAAAAGTGAGTCAATTTCCAACTGGTAAACTCAACATCTCTTGTTTCATGTCAATCAAAAAATTCAACCCATTAAAGAATTATATACCTGTACCTTTAGACTAATCACATTTCATATCCTAACTGCAGAATCCAACATTTTCAGGTACATGAAGGTAGCAAAACACAATGCCAAAAATCAAAGTCACAGCCTTTGAGCTCAAGAAATACAGAACAGTGCAAAAACATTTGCAACAAGACAGAGGAAATTAATCAAAACTTATGAACAGATGGGAGTCAGTCTAAGATTGTAATAATGCTTTATGAAGGATCTGGGCAAGGGAAAAATATTGCCTCACCCAAAGAAAATGCCTGTGCCTCTGAGAGGTCTCCAAGTGCTACCTCAGTGTCTGTCCACACTTAGATAGGCACAAGAACTGCACAGTTTTGAAGAATCCTAATTTTGGAAAGTGTAAAATCTATACAATTTAAACACAGCAATCTAGAGGTTGCTTACAAAGCAATTTAGAAATGTCAAACCACTTTCTCCCATACCTTGTTAAGAACATTGGTTTGTTTATTTCCAGTGAAATGATACTTGAATCTTTTCTGAAGAGGATTCAGCATGATCTGTATTGGAAGTACAATTGGTGGGGAAGGGGGTAAAGGGTACTTTTCTGGCAATTGTTTAGGTTTGGTTAACAGCTCATCTCTAAGTGTGACAGTCAAGGATGGACATAAGTGTTGAATTACCCCAGCATCACCATTTCAATAGAACAGGCTTATAAAAACCAACACTGCTTAGTTCTACACCATTGACTGAAGGCAGTATTATGAAAACAACACAATTCCTCAAATTTAAGAGATACTCAAAATATTCCACTTTATGTAATATTAAACAAAACTCAGGTCTTCAGGGATTATTTATTCAATAACAATACACGTCCCTTATGTCTGTTTGATTTAGGAAACTTAGAAGAACCCAGAAAACCACCATTGTCAGAAACAAGCACAGTGGCTGTCCAAGAGACACTCTTATTCATGTTTGTTAGAAGAGGATAAAGACTCCTGGGATTAAAAAATGCAATGTATGATTTCCCAGTGAGCCACTCTGCCAAACCAAAATTGTAACCAACTCAGGATTGTGTATAATGGCCTTGCATCTTTCCACGACATGATTAAAAAAAAAAGGCCATAGTCACACACACACACACAAAGGCTTAGTTGAGCTTTAGTTTTAAGTAATTTTTTGTGAATTATTTAATTCATAAAAATCAGGGACAGAATGAGCAGCAGGGCCCTCTCAGCAACCTCAAAGGCAGACTGATTGCTGCACAACAGAAATCCTCCCGCAATCTCCCCTTTTTGTAAAGTCTCCTTCCAAGACATGTATGTTTAGTTTTCCCTCTTTTCCTTCTGGGGTGGGACATATTAAAGTGATTAAAGCTGATTTCACATAAGGCTATAAAAGGAAAAGCTTTAACTGTGTCTAACAAAACACACATCACCATTTTTTCATTAACATGCATGGGTAATGGTACAAAACAGTGTAAGGCCAAATCCTCACGCAACCTGAACTGTCAGCTACTATGAGAGCACTGGTTCTGATGATTTGGAGTTAAAAAGGACAACTTTGGCACTTGGCATTTTCTAAATGCCAAAAAAACCCCAAACAAAAAGCCCACCCAAACCCCCACAACATTCTAATGTTAATACAAAGAAAGTAACATAAATTATCTTCTGTCTTTAGGGAGAATAAAATTTTAAATAATTCTCCTCGAGAATGTGCATCTCTAACAGTTTTTACTCTTGCAAGAATTCAAAAGGATACGAAGTTTGCAGTTTCAGAAGCTGACAGAACAGCATCTCCAAGTTGTTGTACACCTCAGGAGCACTGGCTGGTGCAGTGAGGCCAAATGCCTGGGACTGAGGTGGCCCCACGAAGGGCCAGCGGAGCTGTGTCAGCACCTCCTCAAAGTCACTGCAACACAAAACAAGCACTGGGACATGAATTTACAGTACAAGGTAAAGATGAGGGAGTCACAGTATGTCTCTTACCTTGTCAATTTGTCCTTAAGGATTTTATGCCAGAATTGAACAGTGGATCTCACAAAAGCAAGAAGATGAGAACAAGATGACTCCTGAAGTTTAATATCCAGTTCTGCCATGAATGCTAGAGTACTGGCTGCCTCTGGTACATTGTTGGTCATCAGATATTGCTGAATGCTATCACTATAAAACACAAAAAAGTCAAGGCCAAATAGTCATTAATGATTAACAGAAAAGAATCATCTGTATATTGAAAAGTAAAGACAAAACTTTCTTGAATTTAACACATTTTAATAATGGGACAAACCAGGTTACCATTCTCAGAACATACATCCAGTACTCAGAAACTTTACCTCAGCTCTTCTATGCGAGAAATCCACGTGAGGTAGGCCAGGTGTCGCTCGATCTCCTCTACCTGCCCGATCAGGACATCGAGGTCCTCCATCCATGGCTGAGCTTTCAGCAAGTGGCTGCTGATGGACTCAGACAGAACAGTTTCTTCCTCTAGAAGCTGACTCAGAGACTTTTTGGAATCTTCTGCATTCTTTAAGGCATTCTGAATTCTTTTAGGGACTTCTGATGAAACTGTAAGTACCTGCATTGACAGGAAAGTATTACGGCAGACATAAAAGCACTGCACTGTGTAGAGCAGTACCATTTGAGATAATTTCATTTAGTTTCATATTCTTAATCAGTCATACAGTATGCTCAGAAGAAGAAAAAAAAATAAAACAAAAAGATGCTTACCTGTTCTTCTAAGTGCTTTTTGTTTTCAGATAGCTTTTCAATCAGGCTGTCTAACTTCCCCAAGGAATCATAGTCATTTCCAAGTTCTCGTTCCACAAATTCAGAAACATAGTATGGAATATCACAGTGGTCTAGATCTCCAGTGACTTCTTTCTTTCTAACAGCAATGCTTGCCATGTTTTCTTTCCCTGCAATACTGAGTATACAATTTCTAATTAGCTGACACTGAGATAGCACAAACAAATATTATATAGTAAGGAACAAAACTGCACGAAAAGCTGGGCAGTTCAATTTAAACTGAGACTGAAATACCATATTCAGGAATTCTACTGCTTTAAGTGAGACATTTGCTGGTTTAAGTCTAATCTGAGGTCTGATAAAACCTTGTCTACATATCCAACTGATATATGTAGTAGGTGATTTATTATATTTTAACTACCAAAGAGAAATACATCTGTTAATTTCTTCTTTCCCTAAAAGCATGAATTCTATTAAAAATATTTCAATAAATATGTGGCTCCTACAAATATAACATAGAAAACTTAATGAAAACTACAAAAAAAAAAAAAAGTAAAGGAAGACAATATTCCACTTTTCCTTTTCACAAGTTTAGGATATTTCACAGATACCAACTCATGACTAATGTGATACTAGCAAAGTATCCATGTGGGCCTAACAATAATTTGGAAAGGAAATGCATCACTGAAATATTTACAAAAAAATCCCCACAGAGTATAACATAAAAGACACTTGCTGATCCACACATTTGGCAGCATCCAGAGAAACCTGACATTAAGAGATGTTCACAGTGAAATAAAAAAAGGCAATAGTGACAACTGTTTGGCTAGTTCAATCTTCAACTTCTTTTGAAAGTATCACTTTCAAAAGAGTATTTAAACATAAAAAGCTATACACTGGCACTTCATCTGCTACAAGGTTTAATTAAGCTAAAACCCTTATTAAACTGACAAGCGAGTCAGTTTAATTGTGAGGAAGTGGTGCAGCTGATGGGCCAGTTGCAGAGGCAATAGAGAGCACCAGGAAGAACAAACTGGGTGACCAAGGGTGCTGCAGAGGAAGAAGCGAATAAAGAAAAAGGAGCAGTAAAAGTCCTGTTCGCAGCCATATAAACGTAATACGGCAGGAAAAAAATCAACCAAGAGGCGGTCTTTTCATGCTTAGTGGAAAGGATCGGGTTATAGGAGAGAGGAACAGGACTGGGCGCATCCCTCCCAGCAGCTGCCTGCTCAGCCCCGCGGTTCAGCACCCACCTCGGCCAGAAGGCCGGGCCCTTCCAAGGGCCGGCTGAAGGCTCTGCGGGCTCCGGGAGGCTGCGAGCCAAGCGCCGCCGACCACGGCCCGGCCCCGGCGGCCAG
>VYXD01010363.1:278743-300399 GCA_013397195.1 Hylia prasina
GTCCCGCCGCCCCGGGGGCTGTCCCGCCCCGCGCTCCGAGGGACACGGCCCGTGGACAGCCGCGTCCTGCCGCCTCGGGGGCTGTCTTGAGCCTCACGGCCTCCCCGGCCCCTCCGCACGCAGCCGCCGTGGCCGGCGACACGACTAGTAACACAGGCTTTGCATTCGGCTGAAAAGGCCAGGTCTCCTTAGAACAGCTGCACAGTATTTTTTCTTTTCCCCGACAGGAAGGCCGGCTCATTCCCCGCCAATGGGGAATGGGCAGGCGCGAAGGCAGCACTTACTGATACACGCTCTGAGTTTCAGGTTAGTTTATTTTTAGTACCTGTTCTTTGGTACAGGTATTAGCTGGAAAATACAAGTATTTTCTCGATGAAAAGTCGAACTAGTTAAAAGAGCTTTACAGCACACAAAAGCCTTGCTAACAGAATCTGCTACTGCATCAGTGCAAATGCTACCAGCAAAACTCCAGCAATACATATGTTCATCAGTATCTCAATTTTGTTGCAATTCATCTTTCTTCGTGTAATTCATTGTATTTGAAAAGACTTTAAGGTGGGCTGAACTTGTGAAAACAGTCAGTGGTTGCTCAAAGAAAGCAAGCTAAACATTCTTCCAGGTCTGATGCCATTATAAACTCAATTCTAAAGACACACCCATGTTACAGCTCAAGCAACTTACTCATTCAGTAAAAAGCACCAGTCACTAAAATCTGTATTAAATTACAGTCACCATCTTGCAAAGGACTACTGAAGTTAAATGCTAGCACTAAAAAAAACTTAAAAAAATACAAATCTCTTACTGTGACTCTTTAAAGATTTGTACAGAACATGTAAATAAGAAAACACTTTGTTAAAATTAAGTAATTTTGCAGTTCATTCAGCGCAACCAGGTAGTATTCAGTTGTGTCTGGTTTTTTATGCTTGTGTCCATTTTCAAAACTTCTCGAATCGCCATGGTAGCATAAGTGGATGGGGGAAGGGAGAACTCCATCTTTAGTGCCCTGAATTTGCCATCTATCAGAAGGTATGAGACAAAAAGCAAGAACAAGTGGTTAAGGGCATATATAATGCTTATTCTGGATGCCATCTAAACTGGACTAACAGCTTCCACAACCAGCATCCCCAGCCCATAAAGCAAAATAACCACCATCATCACACTCCTGTTTATATCCACAGTGAAAAATTTAATGAAGCAATTTTTTAACATTTTCTCTCAGCACAAAGTGGTGGTTTCAGAGTTTTCTTCTTTTAAAAGCAAACATTTGTTCTTTCAGACTGACTTCCTAGCCTGTCTTCACTTTTCTGGAAAGCAGCATCAGAACACCTTGTGACCAGGATTAATTATTTGAGTCAACTGTTTTCAGCACCAATAATAGAAGCTCAGGATATAGACAATTTGTGACTTAATTCCACCTTTGTTAGTTGCAGACATTTACTGCTAAGTAAGTATTACTGATTTTACATCCGCCTGTAATAAAATGTAACAGTCAATGCAGATGCTGGAGGAATGGCTTGCACCCTTGAGAAATTAGGGTCCTTATTTAGAAACCTCAGAGACTTTAGAGGCTTTAGAGTGGCTTTAGAGCTGCAATTTGGCATTTACAAAGAATCAATAGTTAAATGAAAGCTCTTCCTTAAAGGAGGTTTCAATATGTAGCAGTTGAAAGCAACAGCTTTCAAACTTCTATTTAGCAAACCAGCAGAAAGATCAACTTACCTGTAGGAAGAACTGGTAATGGTTTTCCTTCCAGTTTATCCAAATCCGTCGTAAATAATGGGATTTTAGGATCATCATATGCAACAACTTCCCTTTATAATATACATAAAATGTATTGTTATTTTAAATTATTTAGGTTAACACATTTCATATAAACATGTATTTATTATAATACTATTTTTATTATTATTATTATTGCAATTTGGCATTTACAACTGAAATTGAATTAGGCAAAATAACAGGTAAAGCTTTATGTAGAAGACTTGCTTTGGCTTTATGAAAACTATTAAAAAACAATTTTAAGTCAGTGAGAAGTTTCTTTGCATAACTCATCTGTTTGCCCTTGTGTGCTGTCAGAATTTGCAACCATAAAAGAAGTGTAGTTCATGAAATTAAGAGAAGAATGGTATCAACTCTAAGAGTACCTGGCAGGAGTGAAGCCTTTCAGTCATCCAAACTTTGAAAGGGCTTAAAAACATCCTATGGTTTCTGCCATTCATTTAACAGAAATCCCATATGTAACCATGAGGCTGAAAAATTAACTGGGAAGTAGATAATCTTAATATTAATTAGTGCTGATGTTTCAAGTGAATAATTGTGCTCCCTCCTAAACCCTCTATATTTTATTCTATGCATCAGTAATCATGTCTTACTGCATGTTTGTACAGTTCCCTGTTTGAAAGGTATTTATTCAGTTGCCATATGAAAACTAGGCTGTATACCTAACAACAGTGATTTAGTAGGTGGAAGTGATACAAATTTTTCTGATTGACAGGTAGTTGGAGACCAACTTTCTCATATTATCTGTCCTTGTTTCCACCTAAGTAATTATCTATGAAGTGTTCAGGCAAGCCCTTGCAAGGAGTGGACAACTAGATAGATGTCTTCATATTCCTCCACCACAGAAGCAGAGAACCAAGGAAGAAATAAGGGTACAGTTCCACTTCAGCTGCATTAAAAACATGAGGCAAGTGCAGCAAGATTCCTCTCCACCTATGTTTCAGTTTGTGTGGATGTCCCATCGATCAGTCTCATGTGGTTTTGTACTTAAATAAACTCTATGCTGTCAATTCAAGGGTAATTTCCTTTATGCTCCCACTCACCAACTGACATTCTGAGGCCGAATGATAATCTTTCTGTACGCTCCAGAAAGTGAGTAATCTCTGATTTTATGCCTCATGTTGTTGATGTCAAGGTTGTCAGCTACCAGCATCTCCTTGTAGGCCTCACCAACTGCAAGAGAGGAAAATATTTAATAGGAGAGAATGTAGTGTGGCCAGTTTAAACAGCCTGTTTTCATAGATTGTTCCCTTCCCTTGCAATTAGTAGTTTTCAGCATATATGGGATAAATGCTACATATAAGTTTAAAATTACTGCAAGTCTTAATACCTTTTTATTTCTACACCCTGATTAGTAGAGGCAGTAACAAAGAACACAACAAATCAAATTTCATCTGAAAACAAAATTTACAAAGTACTTATTGACATTTAAATGCCACCTCATATAGGCTTTCCAATTTTCTAGACTTCACAGGACTAATCTCAGGTATATGGAAAAAAAATTAAAAAGGGTCAGACTACTCGTTACTCTCTCCTTAAAATGCAGCAGAGAGACATCAGTTGACAATTTGACAACCAAGTACAAGAACAGTTCAATCAAATATTGAGGAAAATGTGCAGGAACTCATGACTAACCTCATCTACAAGAACACATAGGGCAGGTGAAACCTAGGGCCAGCTATAAAGAAGGCATCGTCCAGGCACACAGAAATGGTGTTAGGAAAGTCAAAGCTCAGCTACAGCTGAAAGCAGCAAACGACATCAAGACCAACAAGAGTTCTGCTGCAACACAAGGAATTAAAGAATACAAGGAAAGTGATGGCCTGGTGCTAAACAGGGCAGCTGGTCTAGTGACAGACAAAAGGCTGATGGTGTCATTGCCTCTTTTACCTCAGCCTTGACCAGCAAAGTATCCAGGTCTCTCTTCTTAGAGGCAAGGTTAAGAAAGAGGGACTACCAGTAGTGGGAGAAGATACAGGCTGAGAGAGCTGGCTCACATCATGGTGAAGCTTCTTTTTATCATCTCACAGATTGTGCAGATCTAGGGATGTCCCAGACAACTACAGAAAACCAAGTGTTACACCCAACTTCAGAAAGAGCAGGAAAGATAATTAGGGAATTACAGACCAGTCAGGCTTACTCTGGTCCCTGGGAAAATAATGGAGTTAATCCTCTTTGGGCACACAATGACTGTGGTTTTAATAAGGGGGAGAAAAAGGAAGAGAAAAAGCAAAAACCCCACCAACCTTACTGTCTTCTATCTTGAAATTATTACACCTGTGGATGAGGGGAGAGCAGGGACTGTTGCCTGCCTTGCCTTTAGCAAGGCTGTCAATGTATTCCCACAGCATCTTTGTGTCCAAGGTTAGAACATTACAGTGGGTGAGCTGGTAAGTGGGTAACTGCTGTCTGGCTCAGCATCTCAAAGTATAGTCACTACTGCTTGCAGCTCTACCTAAAAGCAGAGTTCCTCAAGGAACTGAGATGTGTCCTGTGAAACAGTGGAAAAGAGCTGGAATTTACTCCAACCAGTTTGTGGGCTAAACCAAGCTGGGGTGGCATTCAATACATGCAAGGACAAGACTGCCGTTCAGAGGGACCGAGGCACACTAGAGGAATGGGCCAAGAGGAACCTCATTAAATTCATCAAGGAGAAAATCCTGTACCTGATGAACTCCTTGCAGTGGTACAGGTTAGAGTGAGAAACTCTGCTCTGCTGTCATCTGGGATTCCCAGTGGGAAGGAGACTGAGCAGAGCACCCTGGCAGCAACAAAACGCTGACATTAATGTTTTAGAGATCTGAAGTGATGTATTGCTTTAATAGTCACCAAGGTTGAGTAGATGCAATCTTCCTTTTAAGAACAATCTTAAAGCAACTTGTGTTTTCAGAGTAAATATTTCAGTTAACAGTCAGACTTACTTTTGTGCTTTGGATAAATAACATCAAATCCAGGCAATGGCATCACTACATCGTGGATAGTGTAATTATCAACATCTCCTTCTTCAATGTGAACAGCTGTGGCTACAGTCAGGACAGAAAAATGAAGTTACCAGTACAGATACCTGTGAAAGTTAACTTCAGCTAAATTTAAAATGAATCCTTTGATTGAAGTAAGCTTACTCTGAGAAAGAAAACTACCATGTTTTATCTCCACTTAGACAACATTTCTAAGAAAAGAAGTAACAGCCTCCAAGGCTGTCACAGTTACTGGCAGAATCACAGTCTGGCTTCCAGTGACTTAATGCTACATGAAGTAAGGACTACTAGAACAGCCCCCTTCCATGTATCAGGCATACATAAAGGAGAAATACTGTAGGAAATGCCAGAGCAAATAGTAGTGAAGAATGTTTTAACTTGAGTGGAGCTTCTGCTTTACAAGATACTAATGCAATCAAAAACTTCTATGGTTAATATTTCATAACATCTTTCCACAGCTCTTCATAGCTCAACTAGGTTTGAGGTCATTCTTGAGAATAATCAGTCCTCCATAGTGTCTCTTTCCTATCCAGTTATTTGAAAAGACAGGCTAACAAACAGCTCATGGAAGTGTAATACCTAACTTCCAATTCCTTGCACAATTTGTCTAAAACAAATGGCCAATGGATTCAGAGATCACTGGGCTAAAATGAGTGATAGAAAAGAGACTATATAAGTAGCATCAGACAAACAGCTACATGCCTTTTCTTCCTAGGAATCTGAACTATACAGCATCTCTGACTTTGTCTGATTTTACCTCCTTTAAGTATGAGATCTCCTGGTACAGCTCTAAGCCCGTATTCTTCTATTCTCTTGCTCACCATGTTATTCCACACATAACTCTGGTAGCTATGAATATACATTAAGCGATTATTTCTTGGTATCTAGAGGTAAAGAAAAAAAATTAAACAGTAGAAAGATTTTTTTTTTCCTGGCAATCATAACCTAAAAAGTGTAAATTTGAAATGTTACCTTATCCAGCAAAAAGACCCACACAATTTCTTGGTATACATATTTGATTTTTGTTCATTGTTTGAGAAAAGGATATGTGAATATACATTTGAAATCTTCACAAAAAAGAACTGTGCTTAAATTTACCAAAAAAGGACACTTTTTTTAATTTTACAGGTCAATCATTTGGGTTTATTATAAAACACTGAATTCATATTCAACCTCCTGAAATCTTAAGTAAACTTTGCAGCTGTGAAAGCACAGTGTTATTCTAATTATCTCCTTCATAAACAAAATTATCCCCCAGATCCCACAATGGGCCCAGTAGTTTGCTAGTGATGAGGTATTTTCTCCAAAGACTTGATCTTGATTACAGCACTTGAAAATGATAAGTGGATCCATCACCTCTATATCAGGCTGATTCATTAGCCCACCACCAGTTTGATTTATATTTTAAAGCAACAGGAAAACACTAAAACTGAACATTTGCACAATTCTCAGATCCATATTTTACATAGCTACTAAGTATAACTGTATTGCTTCCCACATACCAGAGAGATTGTTGTATAAATTGGAAAGCTCATTATGCATACATTAATTACAGATGTCACTATGCAGCAGTACTTCCAGCAAAAAGGCAGGATAAATGTAAAGATTTTTAAACTTAACCTTCTACTCATCAAGCATCTATGAGTCTATTTTAAATTCATCCTGATACCATCAAAAGAATGTTTATTCAAGTAAATACCACCCAGCTTTTACACTCACTATGCCAAATGCAGAGATTATGTTCTTCATTCCATACTTTAAGAGTCCACGTAGAAGCTGTCCTTCCACGCACCTTTTTACAGGTAGTTTCTTGAGGGCTGCTGCTGGATCTTTAGTCTTTGCCCATTCTTCTCTGCATTTGACTAAGTATCCCTTTTCAGCTAGAACAAGGATGTAAAATAAAAATATTTTAGCTATGCACCAAAAAAAGCATACAGCTCACCTTTTAAAACAGTTGAAAAATTAAAGTTTCAGTCATGGCAATTAGAGATGAACAGAATCACAGAACACTTGAGGTTGGAAGGCTTCACATGGAGCTTGAGCAGACACTAAGAATTCAGGTCCTTTTTCAGCCCCACTGCAAGAAACTGCACAGCAAGGAAAGTGAGGCAGAAAGGAAGAGTCTGAAGATTGCTTCTCCACTGCAAACTGGCTTAAGTTTTTCCTAAACATACAGTTCTTGGAGAAGAGGCAGAAACACATGATGTATCATTTTTCAGTTCTCACCTCCTGGTCGTGGTTTTAATATCAAATCCATTACTTCATTCCAGTTGTTCTGTAGAATAGCTCTAGGATTCAAATAGGAAGGTGTATTAAGAACTGACTAAATCTATTTTAAAGGGATTTAGCCAACTTATCAAAAAAAAGTATTAGTGTTTAGACTTATGCAATATTAAAAGTAGTGCTATTATGCAAGATAACTGCTGAAGCAAGTTCAGAAACAAGATCTTTCTTGAATCTAAATTTAAAACTGGTACAGGCAATATGTTAGAAAAATGTTCCCAAAAATACATTAAGTTACATGGTGATAAGAATAAAATTAAAAAAAAAGAAGAGGGAGGATGAAACCAACACATACCTGCCAATCTGATAAGTAGGAACAGCTGTAGTTCCAAATCTTTGCATTCCATAGTAATTAATGAATCCAATTTCCCTGAGTGAATGCATTGCTTGCTCTATCTGGTCATCAGTTCCTGTTATGTTTCTAGCATTAAACAAAAGTTATAGACAGATTAAAGGTTTATGCTGTTTTGAGATGTCCATTATATTAAAGCTCAACATCAATATTATATAGCATACATCAAATTCAACAGTCCTGTGCCAACAGGACGTCTTTTTTGTAACACAAGTTGCACTGGTATAGCTTGTCTATTTAAAGAAAAAAAACTCTAACTGAACCATGTAAATACCTACTAACATACTACCTGAGAACAACAGTGAAATGGTTCCCTTGCAGTTCTCCCAATTTCAGTGGATGGTTCTTGTAACTGAAATTTCCTAATTTGAAGTTCATCAAACATTTATTCAAATGAGCAAGTCTTTGTGCAGTGATTCTAAAAAGAAACAGACAACAGTGACCAACCTATGCTTAGAAAAGCAGATAAATGCAGAAATGCTGCCGTTACAAAACAAAAAACAGTGAGCCTAGTTTCCCCAATTTTCTACTGTTGCCTTTTCAAAATACTTTAATGAAACAGCTAAAGGAAGATAATACATAATTCTTAAGGGTACATATACAAAAGAAAATATATACTGTGACAGACTGTTAGCACTGCCTTTTCACATCTATGTTAAAACATGTACTCCAAAAAAAGTGTATTGCAGTACTGATGTGAACTGTACCCTACAAGCTGAACTCTGTGTTATTTGAGTAACTACTTCATGAATATACCCCAGTTAGCACAGTCATAAATACAGAGTTAAGTAAAATTAGCTGCTGTGTATGCCTAGTGCAGATGAAGGAACATGGAATCCAATCTGTCACTGATACCTGCCATTTTTGTTGCTAGTATTTTTGGAAGCATACCCTGTTCTTTGCATCACCAAGCTGCTCTGAGACACTTCTGCTAAAATTTTACCAGGATAGTGAAATTTATGAACCAGCATGGCCATCAGCTTAGAGCAGGCTGGCAACTGGCAAAGTCCCCTCTCCTGGGCAGGAGAGTCAGGGGCTGTGGCACCACTGAGCAGACACCACACAACACTTACAGCTCTCTGGAGCGGACACAACACTGAATGTGATAACGTTAAAAAGTAAATGGAACAGCACCTGAGATGGCTACACTCCACATTTGGTTACCTGTTACCACTTTGCAAAGCTGCCTTGCAGCAATGCCAGTCTGGGGCTTCTAACAGTTCACAAATCAGTATTTCCTTTTATATGTGCTAATGCACACACATACAGAACATTGGGAGAAAATATATGAACAGTTCAGTAGTGGATGCTCTCCTTTTAACAAGGATTTGATCAAACCTCTGGCTTTCAAGCTATGAATTCCTCACTCAGGGAGTGTGGTTTTCAAGAAGTTGTAAACAGAAGTGTGGGCAGGATATTCCAGCCAGCTAAAATGATATTGTAATATATGACTGGGAGATGTCTGTCATTCTCAGTTATGGATCTAACACTAATTTAAAATGCCCAGAAACCATATAATTATCTTAGAATATGACAAGTAAGTTTTATTTTCTCTTAGAAGGTGACTTAAGGAAGTAGGTTAAGACAGGAAAAAATCCTCATTGTTTTGCCCCTTCTGGCTACTCACAGATGAGCAAGGGCAGTGTTAGCCTTCTCTGGCACTGTTCAGAGAGTGCAGTGAGAAAGAAAATAGGATTCTAGCTGTAGAAAGGGGGAAACAAAAGCCAGGAAGGAAGTGGGACATTATTTTCACCATGTCATTCTGTTTTTCTGCTGTTGCATGAGATCCAAGCAGCCTAAGAGCATGTAGGCAATCTGTAACCAGCCTGTGACTCAGAGCACCACTGACTGAAAATGCCAGCAGTAACCACAGAATACAAAAGGAATGTGGCACCTTCATTAACACCTGTGCTTTACAAGGTCAGGACCTGAACCTGCCATTTGTGTCACTGAGTCTTTCAGGTATTTAGTGAGATATCCAAGCTACCACGGCAGAAGTGCAAATACTCCAGACTGTACTTTTACTTACCTGAGAACAGCAATCTCTTGAACTGTTATAGCCCTTTTATCTTTAGTTCCCATGTAGGAAAATATGTTTGGCTTCACTCTTAAAAGCAACAGTAAGAGATATTATGTATATTATAATAGCAACATATCAATCACAATTTTCAGCATAATTGCCTAGAATTATTAATCTTATAAATTAAAAAGAGAAAAATATACCTACATCCCTCAGAACTGGGCTACAATTTGACGTGTGTGACATTTTCTAATCTCATCCACGAGTACATAAAACACAAGGAAACTTCTCTGTTTTAATTATATGCAGACAATTCACTTTTAACACAACAGTGCTTTCAAAATATGAACTTTGAAGTACCTCTTTATATACATTCCCTCAATACACAAATGCAGAGCCACTACCAACTTCACTAAAAAAAAAATCATGTCCACTTCTTACTTAAACTTCAAACAGGTCTGTTTGAATACCATGCCTGCACATTATGAGAAAGTATGAGAAGTTAATTTAAAATTTGATCCACTCCTTTCCCTGAGAGGAAAAGTTCCTTTCCTTTTCACTTGGTACTTTACAGCCTGTGTTAGAGGGAATATTTCCAGTTATTCCAGTTAAGGGCTCCAGGGGGTAGCAGGATTGCCATTACATAGAGTTTTCTACCTAACTATGCTCTTGCCATTCTGCTCTCAATACCAATACTAAGTAGTTCACCGGTTACAGTCTAAATTACAAATATTTTTTGGGGACAAGAAGGGCAAAGGGAAAAGAAGAGGAGAAATGGGGAAATTTCCCAACAAGTAGATCACTGAACTGACCTAATTTTAAAACTGCTCTTCCTCTGCAATTCACTGTGTTCATGTCACGCCTTGGCAAATCTTTTTGTTTCTGCACTTGATGGGGTGAAAGGAACTAAGCCTGTGTTGCCATGGAGAAATTAATACATGGAACAACCGTTTATCAACTGTAACTGCTTAGGAACTGATCAGCATATTATCACAACAATATCTGACAGATTTATAACAAACTTGCATATATTCACACACTGGGGGAAAAATGGCTTTTAATTCAGGTTACGTACATTGAGGCTTTCAGCTGCCAAGTCTTTCTCAGATCAGCCAATGTCAATTGTGGACTTTTTCCATTGAAACAGTAGAGTAGTCTTTAAAATTTCTTAGGCTCATTTTGTTCCACTCTCTCCTCCTCACAAAACTTCTAAGTTTTAAATTTGATGTTCTAAAGTAACTTTTCATTTTAAACTGTCTACAAATTAGAGAATAGCAATCACTTGTGTTGCTCTTACATAATTCTGAAGCATAACGTTTACAGCAACAAAAAACATGGAGGGGGAGGGTTGCACACTAGCCAGGATGGCAGAAACAACAGCCTTACCTTAAAAATTTGGATAGGACATTAATGGCATCCATAGTGTCCTTGTTCTCCTTGTACAGTACAAAATGGCAGTAGCTTCCCCTAGATTTTGGCCAAGAGTGTTTTCTTGGATCTTTAAAGGCAAAAAGGTTAAAGTGTCACTTTTTAAAAAATTTAATGCATTTGCCATTGCAGCTACATTTATTCTAAATATGCAAGATTCAATTTCTGCTAATTTGCATCTGCTTTAAAAAAAATGAAAAGAGTTAATTACTGACAGCAAAAGCTGTAAAGCACGTTGAAAATGAACTCCCCTTCCACTGGACTGTAAACTTCACTTTAATCAGTTCTGTCACCTAGAAAAATCCTGAGTGAAAGAGTGACAGTTCCTTTCTCATAAAATTATCTGAAAATATTCCCTAGTCATTTAATTGCAGTATCACTGATTAAATTTCTCAAAAACATTATCATTATACTGACTTTCAGCAACAGAAGCTACACCACATTTCTTCTATCTCCTTCTATAATTAATAGTTGAGGACCACTGGAGCCCTGTTTGTGAGAAGACTACCATTATTATTTATACTACAGACATATTCTTTATTTCTGTAGGGTTTTTTTTGTGTGTCATACAGAAAGATGAATCACATTGCTACAAAACCCTAGAAAACCATGCTCAAGATTTGCTTTAAGATGGCTCTTTTTAAAAATCCAATGGGAGCAAGAAATCTGGTACAAGAGAGACATTAACACAGAATCCATGGCAGGTATGGTGCCATGCTTAGAGAAGGCCAGAGGCTGAAGTAACTTCAGATCCCACAGACTTAGAACTGATTTACAATTCTGTGCTACCATTTGACATTTTCTGGAGAAGAAAATGGTCAACGACTTGTTAAGCTTTTCTTTGCACATAAAAAGCCCCAGAGGTAAAACTTTCACTTTCCAATAATCCACTGTCAATAGCATTAATGGGAAGGGAGACTGATTCTAGAGAGGTTTAGCAACCAATATTGGGGTTCCTTCAATTCTGAGGTCTATCAAATCCTTGTTATTTCAGAACAAAACTAAGAATTCATTTTGTTTTAAACAATAAGTCCCTTATTTAAGTCCTCTTGCTAGCCACTAAGCAGACATATGTGTTTTGTGAAAAAAGGCATAAGCATCTTTCATAACAGCAAAAGCTAATTGAAAAAGGCAGCCTTATTTCAATATACAAACACCAATGCAGGAAGGAAGTTCTTGAGAAATACTAGGGTATTTTACACATTGGTTTATAAAGTCCAGATATCCCACACAGATAGTAAGTACGTTTAATTCTTGCCTGTTTCTGAGAAGCTGCCATTCATGCATACACTTCTGCAAAGAAAATTTGGGATGCTACAGTTTAAAACACTATATTGTAGAGGTTTAAGTCACTTAAGAATTATTGCAGCACTTGTCTTGCACCATCAGTTTCTAAGCACAAGCTCCCCTCCCACACGGTTTCAGAGGACCTGAACTGGAGACCTCATGCTCCTGCTGGTCTCTCCTTCTTAGCCACCACTACTCTTAAACTCAGTCAATGAAACACTGCATTCAGCTGGAAGAGGCAGGTTCTCTAAGAAGAGCTCAGCAATTAGAAAGGGAGTAAGACAGAGCTCAATTCACAAAGGAGAACCTTCTCCAGCTGGAACCATTCTTTATATTTAATACATCTTGCACATGGTCATTTCAACACACTTCAAGAAGTGAGCCCTAATATGATCAATGCTAAAAGGATTCTGTAGGTGCTATACAAACCAATGGGCTCCTCATGGCATCACAACCAAAACCCTTCCCAAAGGAGGCTGCAGCCACAGTCCTGATACTCAACCATTCCTCACCCCATACTTTGAAGCAGTCAACTGGGTAGACGGAACAGTGGGACAATTTGCAGTCCTTATTGCTGCGTTTCAGAGTCATGTTACATTTTTTTGACAATAAATTTGTATTTCCAAACCTTTTGCTGAAAGTCGACGTTTGGAAGCTCTTTTTTAATAGCAGGGTGTGTGATAAATGCTTTTAAAGTTGTATAAAGACAGATAGAAGTATCTGAAACCCAGGCTGAATGGCAAAGGCTTGGCTAACTGAAATCCATGGGAAATTTACCACAGTTGTCAACATGTACTGTCAAAATTGATAATTCATATCACTTATTACCAGCAGACGTTCTCTGCACCACATGAATATTGCCTATACTGCATTATGAAAAAGAGGTAGAACAAGCCTAATTCTTGGCTGTTTCAGGGCATTTTAAGTGATACTTATGTGAGGGGATTTTAAAGAAACTGTAACAAGTTTGGCCAGTCCTGTTGCTGTTTAGGAGGTCGTAATGGTTGGCATTTCATTTTTGTTAGTATGAAATGTCAACATCGCTTACCTGTTGCAGTTCTGACCTCTGTCCCAATGCAGAGCGTAAAGAGTACAAAAGAGTAGCATTTAATTTTTAGATTGTCAAAGGGTTTTTAGAGGTGAACATGCAGGTTTATGGTTATGGGATTGTTTATGCTGCAGGGAGCATCCAACAGCTAGGTGGTGGATGACAGCAATTTAGACAATTATGGAATGGAATCGTGCAGAGGCAAACAGTGAACATATGGAAAGCTTCAATTGGAGATGCAACAAACTTAATTTGTGGACAATGATGAAACAACAGTTTACTGACAATTTAGTAAGACAGTATTTCAAGTATTTGGAGGGTAAACGGACTATAGATACAAAGCAGCTTCTGATTTTAAATTTTAAGAAGCATGTTGGTAACGCTTTATGTTATCAACAAAAGTAATCAGGTATCTATCTCTGCTAATAATCCAATATTCTACACCTCTGAAATGCTTCTTGCCTGGGGAGCCCATTCATGACTAAGATATGTTTGTGGCTATATAAACAAGAAAGATAAATATAATCCTGACTAAAAAGAACTTCAATCTTACATCCATAAGCATTTGCACACACTCACAGAAACTGACACATCTCCACTAACAAATGCACAGGTGCCTGCAGCATCACAGCTGGGGAATCCAAGCTTAAATAGATGATGCTTCTCTACAAGATGGTGCTCCGTATGTTTCAATCCTAGAGACACACCACTAAATTCTTTTCAGCATATTTCAAATACTTAAATTCTTTTATATAGTATCCCTTAAACTAGCTTAACAACATCCACCTGACTGTAACAGTGGTTAAAGAATAGAGGCAGCAGAAGGAAAAGGTGGAGGAAAAACCATTACAAACCAACAGAGAACAAAACTGGCTGAGGAGAAATTTGTGCTGGTAAGTAAACATACTCCATGCAAAAAGCATGCAAACATACGCATTTTCTGAACATGACTAAATAAGTCACATAAACACATTATAATTGGACCAATAAAAACACAACATCCTCATATTTGCTTACAACAAGTCTTAAACAAGCAACTAAATTAAAGGGGAAATTATTTTATTTCCCATTTTAAATTACTTTATTTCCTTATCCTTCCTCCATCTCCTTTGTCTTTAAAATTAAAGGGTTAGGTTTACATACCATCTTTTGTAGTAGATTGAAATGACAGAGGAATGAAACCAATTTAAACCAAACCTTAGTATCTTTAGTTAAAAGTGCACCATTCTGCAGGTAGATAATCCTCTAAACTTACAGTAGCAACCATTTTTTGTAACATTAAAAAATTTAAAACACGTTAATTTATTCCCAGTATCCAAAACAGTATTTTGCAAGATTAAAGTGGATAACACTTCATTTTGAAATCCTTCATTACTTTGAGTATTTCAAAAGATTAACTGTGATCTACAACGAATAAAGATAATTTTCTGCAAATATAATTAACCTTGGAAGCAGAAGTAATGATCATGGTAAATAAACTATGTTTATATGAAACTGTAACTCTGAGAAAACAGAAAGATGCTCATCTCTGTTCAAGTAATTGAGAATTTTGTCATGAATATTCAAGACAATCAAGATTACACCCTCTATCAATCTAATGTACATTTTCCAACTACAACCTCTTACATCCACAATACACATTTACACACACAGTTAAGATCATGAAAGTTAAATTCAAAAAACACTGAAAATAAAGCCTCTGTTTTGCCTATTCCCACTAAAGTAGAAGATAAGGTTATCTCTTCTTATATGATTGTACTGGCTGAATAATTGGAAAGAAAAAAGTAGAAATTTAAATTTAAAATATTTCTTGTGGTCCCCATCATTTTAGATGCACAGCATCAGCTGAAATGAGGAAAAAATGAAGCAAGACTACATTAGGAAGCACATTCACTTGAAGTACTTACTAACAACTTTTACTTTGGGGATAATTTTAGCATTTACTTTACCCATCTGCTGTGATACTGAAACTCACTTGCCAATGCTTTTTTCCCTGCAGCATGATAAGCAATAATGTATTTCTTTCCATCTCGATCTTCTGTTTTAGTCTCCAGTCCTGGAAACAAGGACTTCACAGCCTGATGAATGATGGTTCTTTTTTCTTTGGTGTCTTCAATTACCTGTGTTAATACACATGCATGCAGAAACCCAATGAATTAATACAACAGGGGAGGGTGCCTTAAAGGAAAAAATAGCTAGATAGGATTGTTTAGTGTGTGAATGCTTATTTGAAACTACAAGATATAATCCTACTCATCTCTGTGTCCCAAATTTAGCTCAATAATTATTCTTTGAATATGTGGAATATTTGAATGTTTTAAAATATCAAGGTTTTAATTTCATTTTCTTATCTGTCTTGTTACAGAGGACCATATTAAGCTTTTTTTCTATTAAATCACTAAACACTGACCTTGAAATAGTGCTTCATCAGGACAGATGTTTTAGATAACCCTCCTTATTCTTTAAAACAATACTAGACAGGAAACCAAAATACTGCAAGATAATTTAAACACCACAGGAATTAAAACCTGTATTTAAGTTACTGTGTACAGTCTCACCAAAACCAAAGTGACAACTCACACATGCATGAATTCAAGGAAATCTGTAAGACTTTACAGAATTAAACCCCAAACTGGACACACTCTGGTGTTATCTGTCACATCATGGTCAAATTGCTCTTATACCTTACATGCATTAGAAAGTGTGTACCTTCTGCTCACTCTCTCCCTGCCTCCCTCCCTCAGGCTCTCTCTGCCACCACCCCAAACTTCATATAATTTATTAATTTTACCTCTATGGCAACACTAGTTTCCTTATTCTTAAAAAGCTGGAGCTCCTCTAAACGCTGCTTGTCTTCCTCTGACAAAACTGTAAATGTTTCTTCTGATGGGTCCTAATAAATATTTGGGGAGAAAAAACAAACATCCAATAACCCTCATGGAGCAACTTCCAGTCTTTAAATGCTCTTGCTTAAGGAGCATTAAGAGCATAGCTATTACCAAATCTTTACCTCAAAATTTACCTCATCATCCACTGGAACAGAAAAGTCATCTAAATGGCTCACACGTCCATCTTTGCCTATTTCATGGACAACAAAGTCTGAATATCTGATAGAAAGAAACATGCATTACATTTGTAGTAAAAATCCCACATCACACAAAGCCCTTTCCTAAAAAAGCTGTTTGTTAGCAGAATTCGCTGAAGAATTCTGAATTCATGTAATTCAATTCACATAAAACAAACTTAACCATGAGAAAGCTGTACCTATTCCCACCCCCACAGAAGGATACCACAGGAACACATATCCAAATACAGCAGACTTCTCTGCAGAGCACCAAACACCTGCTGTAGCTATTCTGAGTTGTTTTCTCACTAGCTTGAAGAGATCAGTAATGCTGATCCTCAATCCCAGTCATTACTGGCAATTAAGACTCTACTGCATTGTATTCACTACTGCATTATCTCTGCCACTTCAATAACCCATGCAAATAATGCAAAATAAAGTGCATTTTAGCCACTCTACAGAAGGCAGGACACATTCAGCTTTGTTCATATATTCAGTCGTAGAGAATATCATTCAAATAAAGTTACTCAGCATACTCTATGACAGCAAGAAAGAATTTTACTGTGACATTTTCAACCCAGTCACTCATGTCTTGTAATAAAAACAGCTCAACTATGACAGAGCAGAGCTGGTTTGTGTTGCAACTGCTAAATGATTTTTAAGTAGCATTTGCTAGCAAAGTGAGAAAAAAGAGAAAATAATTCCTTTTCTATCAATGTTGAAAGATGAATAAAACTTCACCATGGAAAGCTTTCTACTGTACCTCCTCCAAAACCCCTTTTGCCATCCCTCTGTGCAGATATACACAATATTGGTAAATTCCCTCCTGAGGAGTCTTATGTGTCCTCTCTTGTATTATCTGTAGCTGTCTAGATATGCTAGTGAGGGTACCATAAAAATGCCAAGAATGAATAATAGGTGCTAAAAACAAGGATCAAGAAAACCCCACAAACCCACAAATTTTCAACCACATGGTAGAAAATTGGCCCACCAAATTGGCAGATTTCCCAGAAGGTTCAGCACAGATTATGTCTCCCAGAGAAGGATTACACTAGCTTCTTAATGTTGCACATAAAGATTAAATACATATATAATATGTATATATCATTTTATTATGTAAATTTATCTAGCTATGAAGCCAATATTTAAACATAGGGACTTTTCAGTGTGTAAACAAAGCAACCGTAACTGCTTTGCTAAGTCAGGGAAACAGTGATTCTCACTTCAGTGAGCTTTTGTATTTGCATTTTGTTTTATTCAAAGCTATTATTTAATTTTAAAAACCTCTAAGTTTAATTTTAAAAAGCTATTAAGCCCCAAACATCTTATTAAATATATAATGTATGTATATAATAAATTCTACATCCTGAATTTTAAAACTTCCTTCAATGTAAATGACACTACAACTGAGCAGACAATAATTTAAAGCCTAACTATTCTTCTTTACAGACATTAGGATAAAAAAGTCAGAGCAAAGCAAAGAACCAAAGGATGGTTTCAATGCCATTTTTCAGTGCATCTTGTATCAGCATTGAGGACAGGTACAAAAGGTGGGTGTACTGCATAGGGTTTTATGTGTGCTGCTGCCAGAGAGCAAATGAAACTGCAAAGGTCAGTGTAATCATGTATCCCTATCCATACACCACTTCCTTTCTCAGAGCTCCATTTGACAGGAAAATAAATTTTAAAAAAAAGACAAACCCAAAAAAACCCCACACAAACAAAAAAACACCCAACCAACCAAACAGTAAACAAAAACCCAAAACCCCAAACAAAAACAAACAAATAAGCCACAATCTAGAAAAGTCCCAAATTAAACATTTCTTTCAGTCTCAGCAGTAAAAAAGGAATAAACCTCACGTAATCCAGCTGCAATCTGTGAGTCCAAAAAGCAAAATGGAGAACTACAGCTGTGCTACACAATGGATTAACATATGCAACAAGACAAAGAGTTACCTCTCTTTTAAGATTCCAGAAAACCCTTTATGAGAACTAACAAATTTAGTTATGCCAACATCACTTTCTGTCAGTCCATGCTTCATCATGTCTGCAAAGCTCTCTGGATCTCCATCTTCATCACTGTCCTCTAGTTCCTCTTCTTCCTGCTCCTCACTTTCCTCATTGGGAATTATTTCACTTTTCATGTCCTCAGGTTGTTCTGTTGCAATCTCAATACTCTGCCCAGACTTCTCCAAGATCTTCTGTCTTTTAATTTCATCTGCATTGGCCACATCATCCTCAGAGCGAGGACGTTTCAAGGATACACTATTCATTTCTACGGTTTCCATGTTTAAGGCACAGGGTAGGATAGGAAGTCCTGAGAAAGGAGAAGAAAGGCTTATTTTCTGTCTGCTAAGAGCAATATCAATACATAATCACTTCACTCCAAGGACTTTGCCCCCTGCAATTTTTCAGGAAAACCATAAACTGACTGCATTAAGTTAAACATGAAGTAGACATTCTGAACACCTAGAAACAATATGTACTTGGGGAGAAAGAAGGAATTATGAGGGCAGCATGCATGCTGGACTACAGCAGAGCAAGATTCAGTACTACACTGACCATTTACCACCATCATCACCTTTGCCCACCCTTACCATGGCACACGCCTCCAGGCCTCTGCACACACAGGTTCTGCTGCCAACAGCAGCCTGGTACCTAAGAAACAGTTTGTTTCCAAGCCCTCTTAAACATGACTACCCTCAATTATTCCCTTTTTTATCAAGATTCCATCTTGCAAAGACTGAGAGAGAAAATGGCTGAGTTCCCCCAAACTTGAAATCTCATGTCTTCCTTTTCTATGTTCTTCCAAAACACAGAATGCCACACATTCTCAACTCAAAGTGGCATCAATTCAGCCCAACAGGTAAGAGGGATGAGATACCAAAAATCATTGAATCAGTGAGGCAAACAAAACAACAAAGAAATTTAACAGTCTCTGAGAAGGACATGACTACTCACGCTGGTGAAATAGGGCTCAGAGCTGCCACCTTTGTGTCAGCAGAACCACTGCCTTCAGATCTGAAAAGAAGAGGAAAACTAACTCTTTGAGAAAGTTTCATGGAAAAAAAATATTATGAAGACATATATGAATGCAATCATTAGAGAAAGCAGCTGCCCCGACCCAGGTATCAGCAGTTACACAGGAGCAAACACAACTGGTCAGATGAAGATGTTAATAAATACAATTGCACAAGTATTACTACCTAAGTGACACAACACATTACTGCTATTTAGCAAGCTACAGGGGAGAACTTTATTATTAATTTCTAAGTGTATGAAAGGAAAGTGGAGTTCCTATAATTAGGCATGGAAAGGACCTTTCTTCCAGCATCACCCAATTGGCACAGGAGTGTATGGGGAATAAAGTGCAGGTTTTGATAGCGGGGGCTGCATGGGAGGAGGCACAAACTGCCCTGTGTGGGACATGGCCAGTTCCAGCTGGCTCCATGAACCTGCTGCCTGCCATCCTCCAACTCATCGGACAAGCACATGGTGCCTCCGCTCCAGCTTATCTGAGAAAGGGGGAAGCTGCCAGTGGCAGCAAATGCAAAAAAGTGCAGGAGGAGACACGTGACACAGTGCTCAAAAAGGCACAGGGAAGCGTGGAGAAGAGGACGAATGTTGTGGACACAGCTGCACTCTTGGAAGGAGACTCTTCACACTGGAGCAGGGACACCCCTGATGGGACTGTGACCTGTGGATGTGCCCACGCTGGGACAGGGACACCCTTGAGGGGCCCATGGAGAAGACCCACATGGGAGCAGAAGAAATGAGCAGCCGAAACCTCCACGTACCAACCCCAACCTCCTGCATTACCACTGCCTTGTCCAAAGGACAGGGCATAACTTGAGGGGCCAACGAAAAATGGAGAAGAAAGGAGTTTTCCCCAGGTCTGTGTTTAAGTAGTGGTCGTCTTTGTATATCACTAGGCAACCGGTAATTAAAAGCTAACTGGTAATAAACTAAATTCCCCATGTCAAGTCAATTCTGTCCACAACAACCAAGTTTCTAAATTAATAGGATTCAACTGTTACTGAGAAATTAATCTAGGGAGGGAGCAGTATTTAGAGCTACATACATCACCCTGTATTATTTCTCCAGCTACTAAATAGCATAATCTATCCAATTTTAAGGGGTATGTTTTTAAAGGAAGTCCCACTAACTAACTTGACTAACTTGACAATCAGCATGTGCTGGGTTGGTAACTAATTGTTACCAGTCAGCTGTTAGCCACTGCTGACTTCATGGCCTGGACTCCCCATTGAAGAGATCATCAGCTTAGGGTAAAGAGGCAGGAACGACTGTTTTGGAAACACCTAAAATGTTTTTCTCAAATGAAGAACTGAAAATGCATGCTACAAAAATAAATTAATGAAAGGGAAATAAGGAGAGACTTATAAATTAAGTGTATGTATGGCCTGAAGAGTGATAAGACACAAACACAAGAAAACAGAACAACTAGCAAAACATTGTACCTTCAAGCTGAAAGCACCAATTTTAGTCTGTCTTCAAATAAAAGTTCGTAAAATTCTTCTTTCAAGAGGAACAATAAATGTCATAGCCAAATGAAACAATTCACCACTGTTTCCAGATTCTCTTCCCATGTACCAAAATTTATAAAACACTGAAGTAGAAAAGGCTTTTAGATGGCTTGTATCTTCACATAGCTAATAAAATAGCACTCAGCACAGTGAAATTCTCTGAGACACCTGCCAAAGGTAGTAACAAGAGAAAGCTCATGCCTCTTAAATAACACTGTAATACCTAGTTATTGAATTATATAAACTGAAAGAAGAATTCGATGTTGGGCACAAACACACCTTAGCTGTCACACACAGACTATTCTCACAGCAGAAGCGTGACTCACATACTACAAAGTACTATCCTGTGCCCAACAGCAGCCATCAGCGGGGATAAATTCTGCAGGATAATTGCCCGAAGGAGCACGTTGAAGCGAGCGGGGCACACACTGCCTCAGTCGTGCAGATTGCTAGCGAGAGCCTCTTATTACAGCTGCTCAACTGTCTCGGCCCGTTTCCTAAAAGGTGTTTCCATGAAAGCCAGAATCTGCATAAACATCAGCTCTGCAGCAATTCCCGTGTTTTAAGGGAGACTGAGTTTACTACTACAAACACTTGATTCTCCGCAACAAGAAACGCCGAGCGATTAATTAGATTGCTCCTGGCGCGGTCCCTGTCAAGCAGGCACGGCGGGGGCTGCAGGGCACTAAGGAACGGAGCCGGGGCACGGCAGCGCCTGGGTACGAAGCCGCCTTCTCATGAGACGAGGCACGTGGGATTAAAAGGCGACCGAGGAGAGGGCGATGGTGCAGCAGCAGCGCCCCAAGGCCGACCCTTGCGGCGGGGGCAGCGCCGAGGGCGCGGGCAGGAAGGCAGCGGCGCCCGGAGCCCGCG
>VYXD01010363.1:300605-362898 GCA_013397195.1 Hylia prasina
CCCCGGGCCGCGCCCGCCCCCGGCCGGCCCCGCCGCGCTGACGCCGGGCCGGGGAGCGGAGCCGGCGGCCGGGGGTGGTGGTACCTGTGGAGGGGCCGCTCCTGCCCACGCCGCCGTCACCGCCGGCCTGCTCAGGCTTCCTGCGAAGCGTCTAGGGTAGGCAGGCGATGATTTACAGAAAGGAGAACTGCGACTGTGCAGAACAGAAGTTTAATTTCCGAAAGACGGCTATAGCCAAAGCAGGGAATGGTGTACACCACGAGATGCTGGCCTTCCTGAACCTCCCCGGCATCTGAAACACATTGAGCTAATTGAACATTAGTCCCAGGACAAGGGAATGTTCGAGTACCTTTCCAAACCTACACTGTACCTATGGAAATCACTTTAAAAACAAGGCCAGATCTGTGCTATCAGTTTTTCTGACATAGTCAGAATGTCATCTTCTACCCTCTTTTCTATTTTAAGCACTGGTGCAAGGAAGGTATTTTCATTAACTTCAACATGTAGATTTGTCCTTATTTTTAAGATCCTGTGTGTCATGTCCCAATCCCAGCCTGTCTCAGACTTCCTCTTAGCCAGGCTATTAATACCAGTATTTAGCATCTCATACTTTTCGTTCTCTACTTGTATTGTATTCACAGTCTTCCTATGTGATGAGACTTATAACTGGTATATGTATATGGGTAACTTATTTTCTGTTGTATTTACCTTCCCCCTTGGAGCAGAATAAGAAAGTAACACAATGGAGTACTTTGTGTGGGATTTCAAAAATCCCAGATATGCATGCATTGCTCAATGACTAGCTTATAAAAGACCCCATCAAGGAAAAAAGGAAGGAGCAAAGATGCAGCTCTCCTTAGTTCTGAGCAGAGAGGGATCCATAGAGATTTCTTTTATAAAACCCTAGGCGATCAAATCTTTGCCTTTTCTACAGAGCTTTAGTTTATCCCCTGTCCAGCCTTCACATTTGGAATTTATTTAACCTACTAGATACCAGTAGGGATGTCAGGAATGGGCTCAGTGCACTTCTGAGGAGGAAACAGCAATGGAGGTTAGTCACTGACAAGTTACTTCTGACAGCTGAAGTGTCACGGAGGAAGCCCGTGCTAGGACTATCACCAACTCCAGCTGTCTCAGTGGTAGGGGCAACACAGAAAGAGCTATGTGTCGTTTGACCATTGCTGTCATTTGGCCATTGACTATGGCAGTGGTATGTTGAAAAGTTGTTTCTTCACCTCTCCCAAGCAAAAACATCTAGCTGAAAATATCTGGCTGAGGGAAGCCTTCAGCAACACTCCTATCATGCACTGGTCTGACGGTGATTGATAGAGACGTGGACTCCATGGTTTGAATGCATGAAGCCGTTTTATTGATTCCAGAGCTCAGTATTTATACCTTTTCAGCTGTAGCTAAAAATAACTACTTAAGCAATAACAACCATAACAACCATGTCTATGTTTCTTAGTAACATCGCTTAACTATAGGCTAGCACAGACCTGCACAAGCATGTACAGTCTTGCATGGTTTCTCACAATCAAAGCATACCAAAGCCACATCCAAGCACTCTGTTATCTCTTGCTTCCTTTAGGTTTCTGCTTTTTGCTGCCAGGTCTTACGGCCTACCAAAGTTAGCACGTGCTCTGAGTCCTGCTTTCTAGCTGTATTCCCATATTGGTGCTTTATTGGTGTTTTTTTGTTTGGGTTTTTTTTTTTTTTTTTTTTTTTTTTTTTTTTTTTTTTTTTTTTTTGTTGTTGTTGTTTTGGTTTTTTTTGTCATGTAACTTCTTGCTTCTTCTATCTTGTGCAGGTGAGCTTCCCTAAAATACTTATTTTTCCTCCTCCAAATTCTGACATTAAGTACCTCCTTGTCTACAAAATCCTTGTCAGTAATTAATTAGTTTGTAGCTTACAACTATGCTTGGTATGATAATTACCCATCTCTTAGTTCTCCCTGTTGACTATGTGTTCATCTGTCATCCACTATCATCAGCTCAGATACAATTTGGAGTGGTATGAAGTACCTCATACACTGAAGAAGCAGCATTTTGAAGGACCTGCAGGTGCTACCACAAGGTAAATAGCTTAATAAGATCATTCCTATGATGTGTTTCCCAAGTCTTCTAATATATTCAGAAAAGTTTATTACTCCTTTCTCAATACCAACAAGCATTCTCTGACATATTAAAGAACTGACTGCCTGTGTCTGAGAATCTACAGACAAAATCCTCGAGACCACCTTTCCTATGGTTCAGGGGCTGGAAGGAGGGAAATGCTAGTTCTGCTTTAGAGATAAAATTGATCCACCCTGGCAAGCAGAGACCATCAGTAGAGACCATTGAAGATGGCTTGCTCAATCACCTTCTGTTATGATCTACCCTTAACATGGTTTCCAAGTGTTAGCTGGCAGAAGGCTGGCAGTCATGACCCCTTTCTCTTTCCATTAATCAAATGCTCCTTTTACATATGGAGTCATAGTGTAAAATATAAAAAGAAAATAATAACATGGCTGCAACTTGAGGGTTTTTTCCCCTCTGGTTGGTTTAATAATTAAAACCCCATCTATTATAAATGATCTAATATATCCATTGGGTGGTATCATTAAAATATTATTTTAATCTCTATTACAATGTATCAGTACATTCCCATAGAAATGTTTAACTTACATTTGTTTAATGTAACCTAAAGGAGGGGGTTTTTTGTGGAAAAAAAATATGACTAATCATTACCAAACTGTAATAAGTTTGTAATGTCTTCATACTCTCAGGCTCTACAGGAGGGGAAATCAGGATAGCACAGCTCAGCAGATGGGAGCATAAATCTGGCTAGGAAGAGAACGCAAGTGAGAAGCATGTTGAGTCAATCTCCTCCAAAGATACTCCTTGAAAATCTTAAGATGCAAAGTTGAGATGTTCCCAGTTCATAGAAAAAGCTAATAAAATAGAGCAGCAATAAGTGGTCTCACTCTTCTTCAGTTTTATGCCTCCCAGGGGCACAGACAATTAGGCAGATAAGTTGTAATTTTACACCCCTTTGCACCAGCTGCACTTAACTAGTCTGATTTTTACCTGTCACTAATAGCACCACAGAGAACTAAAATGAAAGAACTATTAAAAGCCTAATGTATTTTTCATATGTAGGTTGTTTGCATTTTTCATGCTTATTTTGAAACCTTGCATGAAGCAAAAAGTGGGGGTGATAACTCATTACTAGCAAAATCTAAAAATATAATATTATGAAAAAGGGATTTTTTTGAAAATACAGAATTTTATTCACAATGCAATTTCAGCAATAAGGTTCTTCGAGGAATTTTGAAAACAGTCCAAAATGAATCATACAGTTTTCAGAAATAATGACAATAAAGGGTTTTCAAGAACACAAATTTTCAAAGTTTATAGCACTTTAATAGGCCATCACCTTTAAGCTGATTCTTCCCCTTTTCACCCATTAGTTTTTTAAAATATTTAAAATAAAATTTTTAAAATAAAAAGCTGCTTATTTATCAAATTCATCACTAAATCCTTTTGTCGATTGGCAATAGAGGAAAGGTGGAAAAGCATCTTATCTAGACAGACAAGGAAAATTTTAGGCAGAGAGGGTTTTTTTTGACCAAGTCTTTTCGTCTCTAAAAAAATGAATGTGTCCTACAGGGTGATTTTACATTAAGAATGTATATGACTATTAAAAAATCAACCTTAAGCATAAGATTGGGAGGCAACTGAAATATGTTTTCTCTTTTTACCTTAATTTCACCATTAGACAATTGACTCAGGGGTGCTGTAGTCCTCTGCAGCAGTGTGGACAAAACAGGATGCCATCACCTACAGATAACTGAGTGGCAGCGTTCCGGTTTTGGAAAGATGGTAGAGAGCAAATATAATATGAAATAGAGATCTGAGCTGGAGGAATAATTATATATTTCTGCCCCTATTCACAATTATCTCAGAAGGCCTTAAAGGGGTGAAAGACCTTGCTGTGTATTTGTGCAGAGGAGGAGGGGAACAGCTGGGACAGGACAGAGGCTGAAGTGTTCCAGGGCTGAGCTGCCTGCAGGGCTGATGAGGGCCATGGAAGAATGAGTGTGGGGAGTGATGCTGGGTAGGACCCTCTCTTGCAGCAAAGCTGCTGCCTCACACGAGGCAGGAAAAGCCAAGGCTGCAAAGGTGGAGGGAGAAAATGAGCTCTTCTGTCAGCTCATGCTGCTTGAGTGCTGGCCTGCAGGGTAGAAGCGTGTGCTCTTTACATGCCTGCCTGCCTTGCCTGTGCCTGCTGTCACACTGAGTTTTCCATGAATTATTTTAGCTGCCTATGATCATTGTTATTACTGTGAAATTTTGTACCCTATTAAGCTCCTGGTAAAATACCTGTTTTTCTCAGTGCAACTGGATCTGGCCGCTGAAAACTGTTTGGAAGTCACAGCATTCACATCCAAGATGCGCAGATGTGAAACTGAAATGGATAAATACCTGGGGTATTTTTTATTCAGAGTTGTGAGTGACTTTAAAATCTCATTCCTTACCATCCATACCGAAAATCCTGGTACTTGAGTTTGATTAACTTCCAGATTACAGCCACGATGTAGTACTCCTTCATTATGTGCCTAATTATGCATGTAGACAATAAAATCCAGAATACAAGTAATCCTTCACCTTTCTATCACCCATTACTTTCCTGCTGTCTGAAGATACTGGGATACATGAAGGAGACCTCTGACACTCATCATTCACATATGGAGTTCAAACTGATTAGCACTGGCAAAAGTAATCCCTGGGTCCTCCTGGGTCAGCTTGAGAGCAACCACCTTCACTGTATTTTTCAGTGTGCAAAATTGCCCTGTAGCTATGAAATACGTGCAGTGTTGGGGGTAACACTAAGTTTGGCTGTGGGGAACAGTGGAAGCTGGATAGTGGGCTGGTACAGTGGTTTGCCTGATTCTGTTTCTTCTGTTAGACACTTGCCAATGCTGCTGGTGAGTAGTAGGGAGGAAAGAAATCTGAAAAATCCTTAAACAAAGCGATAAAATAGAGTATTAGTTTTATATTTCTGCTGCCAGTTTGTCAGACAATCCATGGAGTTACTACACAAGGTTTAAAAAGAAAGGAGATAATTCTAAATATAATTTTTAGTATCCAGATAGCCTCTGAATCTAATAAAGCTTTTCACCAAAATGAGACATTTTATGCAGACTGGTTTGTTACATTTATTTCTCCAGAAAAGCACCCAAAACCTGTGCTATTTGTGCTGCTCTGTTTCTGTGGAAACTGTGTGTTGAAGTGGAATAGAAAAACCGGGGAGAAGAGAATGAGAGGTGAAGTGGTTTTGGCTGAAGTCCCGTTGGCCAGTCACAGTTTGAGCTGGGGTAAGTCAGACAAGCAAGCCCTCAATAGTGAAGTCCAGAGTTTTCTTTCTTCCTCTTCTTAACTTGTGGTGAGGGAGGAGCCTGGTTCAACAGACACCATTCAGAAACTGGTTGCTTAAGCAATTTATCTGGGTTTTCCTCCTGTTTTTTTACTCATATTAAAGAAGTAATATCTACAGATATTTTATGCAACAATAATTTTAGTCAATTGGGAATGCTAGAAAATAGCTACCTAAAGCAGTACAGCGAGATTTACTCTGAAGGGAGCCTTCCATTGATAGACAAGTTTCACAGTCACTGCTCTTTTGAAAAGCACCATTGTATCCTTGAAAGGACAGTGTCCTCTTCCAGGACTGAAAAGATACCTTTTCATCTTTCTGTTGGGCTTCCAATACATGCATGTTTTTGACGAATTGCTATGAAAGACAGACAACCTTGACTAATAAACTCAGCTCCTTATTTTCTCTTCCCTGATAATTGGTTCACTGCCAGTCATACTGCTTTTTCCAAGAATAAAACCCTTTCTTTAAAATAATATCTAAATTAACATCTTAATATATTGTGATTTTTTTTCTACTGTTGACCAGTATTTGTCTGCTGCCTCTGGGTATGGGTCCAGGTAAAAATTCTACAGTGATACAGTTGGGGTCAATGGCTTTATTCTGTAGAAAGAGAAGCAAGGGGGGATCTGTTTCTACCACATACACACAAAAAAATGACCAGTCTCTCATTGCAGTCTGGTGCCCTAGGTTGGGAAGTCTGGGCATTTTCCTGTCTAGGCTCAGTAAGTGCTGCTACAGAAAATCAAATGGAAATGTGCAGCACATAACATTATGTCCAAAGTAATTCTGAAACTACTGCTGGAACAGATAAAGCAGTTTGGAAGAATGCAGATTCTGGATGAAAAATTAGCTAAGAAACTGACATTATATCTTCAAATTCAGGTATAAGTGTGTGCAGACCCCAAAATTTCAGAATTTCTTACAGACAGAAGGTGAAAGGAATGGCCAAACAGGGAGAGTACCTGTACATTTTCAGGCTTCTGCATGGAGCAGTGAACACCTACTTCTTGCTCTGGTGCTGCTTCAGTTTCTTCATAGACTTTAAAGTCTATTCCAGTCTCCCCCTAATCTCTATGCATAGGACTTAGCAGTCAAACATGAAGAGAGCTGACTGGAACAATTCAGGGAACCCTGCAGCCCGTTTCCTTTGTATGCTTGTAGTGTGTTACACTATGCATGAAAGCAACAGAAAGAGAGAAGAGAAAAAGCAGAAAAGCAGGGACTTGTTACCAGGCACTGGTACTGCCTTCATTCTTTTGTGTATTAATGTTTTCATAAACTACAGCTGAGTTGCAGGTCAACCTAACTTTTCAGTTTTGTTTTATTTTATTTGTAAGCCATTCTGCATTTTAGAACAGTGTTTATTGTTCACAGTTGGCAGGTCTGATTGCACTTCTCCTTGGATTATTCAGGCTTTGAGTTTGACAGCTTTAGAAATATCTGTTTGTTGAACTGCTTACTGCTGTTAACCCATTTGTAATGAGTAGGAAGTTCAGGCCACACAAAGACATTATGGATACAGTCATAACATGCCAGAAACACAATACATTGAAGCAACACTCCATTAACCCAAGTTAGGTAGTGCAGAAAAGTGATCACGTTCATATCAATATATGCTTTAGGAGACAAATTAGCCTTTTATTCATTTAATCCATAAAACTCTCCAGGCATAGAACAGAAGGCATTAATCAGCAGCTATTTGGCTCTACACACCTCCTTACAATAGGGCCTGGATCTGCCTTTTACAAACTGAGAAAGTGTGAAAAACTCTTTGCAGTGCAGTATGAAAGTTCCATTTGAAAATCACCATGGCCAAGCTAGGTAAACAGCCTCCACAGCAGCACTGTGCTCACTGCTGCACTGTAACACCACACAGCAGCCCTGTGTGGGCAGTTTCTGTGCAGAGACTTTCCTATGGACAACACACTCCTCTGCACACAGAGCGTTCTTTCATAGGTCCACTAAGTTTTCATGCCACTGTTAGTCACTGCAGGTCTACAAATAAAAATTCCACTCATTTTCTTGATGTTACTTTTCCCATTGCAGAAATGCAGTTGAGGATACAGTGGCAATTACAACGTGAATAATCATGTACAAATACATTGTATTTCCAATGCTTTCTCTCTTGCTGGCAACCATTCAGTCTAATAAACCACCAAATCTTCTTAATGCATTTTGAAGCATTCCTCTATTCAATCACATACTTCTTAGATGCATTCAGAAGAGATCCCTTAAAAAAACCTTCCTAAGTGTGTATTTTTATAAAATGCATTTACGTAGTGTGTGAACAGCATCTGCATTCTCTAGCAGCACACAGTATTTGTCATTTAACTGATACTGAGAAAAAATGCCCTACAACACACTGCAGACAGATTTTCAGAAGGGTTTAGCTCCAGGTATCTAGACCAGGTCCAGGTAATTCAAGGTAACCAGCTCACAGTGCTGTAGCCAAGTTAAAAGAATTTAAGTTCAGGATTTTTCATAACTTAAAAAAAAACCGTGCAAAAATTACAAGGGCAAGCAGCTTGAATCCCCTCATGCTCAATTACAGCATATTGATAAAGGCATGCTCAGTTTTTATCAGCAAGGTTTGCCATATAAACACACACTCAACAAGCAGGCAGCTTGAGTCACTGCATGGCTGCAGCTGAAACAATGAGCCTTAAACAAAGCTGCAGCTCAGACTAGTAAATCCATTATTTGCTTTAAAGAACAAGATGGTAAATTCTGATTTTCTGCTTCAAGTCTAGATGGTTCACATAACTGACCTAGAGGCAGGTGTACTTTCTGAGCTAAGAATACCCACAAAAATCTCTATTTGACTTCAGATAGATTTGTGCGCACGGGTAAAAATATGATCAGATTTAGACATTGGGAAGAATGCAGCTCAGCTGGTCCATGAGAGAGTAAATGAGAAGATCTTGAACTTGGTGCAAATTAGAAAGTATTATCTTAAAATCATAACTTTGCAATTTTCTTCATCTTGCAATCAGAACGAAGAAAATCTTTTAAAATCTTTTTAAAATCCCTTTTAAAATCTCTCTTACATATAAATCACAATGTGTTCATTAGCTGAAAATAATTTATCTTCAGATAGTTGCATTAAAAATAAGACTGTGCTGAACTATGAAACCTGTGAAACTACTGTGTTTCATGAGTAGTAAAACCAGTGTAGGTTGTTTTTTGATAAATTGGTATTCTGTGTTCACTACAACTTCCCACCAGGATGCCATCAAAATATTCCAGTCTTTCTCTTTGCTGTACTTCCTTCCAATACCCTCAACTCCCTTCTATATCGCAGATCCCTTCCCCCACCTTGTAATTCTAGTAATTTGTACATCATTCTAGTAATTTGTACATGATTTGTACACCCTCTGCTTGCCTTTTTCCAGCTTGTTGCCGAGACCACAGTAGGAGAATGGGTTGACTCATTCAAATCCTGCCAAACAGAGTAGAAGGCTTCTCAGTTCTCCTTCATTTGCTGTCAGGAGACACATCAGTGGTGGTTATCCCTAGTGTCCTCACAGTAACTTTGAGACTTAATAACTGGCAGACGAACCCACTGCCAGCTTCATTTGAAATCAAGCAATTAAAAATATAACAGAGGGAGACCAACCCTTCATACAAACCTTGTTTTCTTGGAACATATGCTAAGAAAATACTAATAGAAGACCCACTAAAAATTAAAACAGGAGTAAAAACCCAATTAAGATAGCTTTATGGATGTTTCATGTAGATGTTTTAATTAACTTAGAGTACAGGATTGCTTGCACTTAGTAGAAACAAATAATTTTCCACTTCAGGAAAAGAAATTAAGAAGGAGGTTAAATGAGTTATGAGATGAATAAGTTATTTATAATGAAAACTCTAAAAACTTAACTAAAAATTTCTGGCATTTCAAATGTTCTGGTGCTAATGTTTCTTGACATTTTAAAATGACTGTCTTGCAAGCTGTAGTACCTTACTCAAAGAAGAGCAATTTGACATATATCTCTGTTTAGGTTCCACACTTTGGGCCCTACAAAAGGATGATTTTCCAATTTAATTAAGTGCTACTTGATTAAAAAACTGTGTCTGTGGTTAACTGTGAGTGTCTGCTCTTCATTAATAGATGTCTTTGTTGTATTGCTTAGGAAACAAACATAAATGCAGCATGACAACAAACATGATACCTTGCAGATAGCTTTTTTGTAAAGTTTTTGGACATTGCTAACAGAAGTTGGGAGTTAGGGTACCATGACCTCATTAATTAAATTAAACCTCCCTTAAAAGATGAGTGTAGTAAAAATAGAGATGTTTTAAAGTCCAACTGCTTAAATGTATGGGGTGAAATGTTGTTATATACAAAGACGGATGATTATCCAGAGGTCAAGTCTAGAAACCCTCCAAAATAACTCCTAAGAAACAGGAAATTAACGGTACACTATTTTAAGGAAAACAGGGAAAGAATCTAAAGTGTTTATGCTTTTTTACTGTCTGCTGGGGAAGTATGATTAAGCAGTGATTAAATTTAGAAAAAAAAAGGCTTTTATACACACCGTATTCAACAAACACATGATTAATCTAAAACAGTCTAAACTTTCTCAAGTCCAGTCTAAATTGCAAAATGTTGTGCTGCTCAGTATAACCAAACCCTAGTTCCTTAGTTCCTCCAGATCAGAGACCATACCAGAGCGCAGCATTGCTGCTTTCTGGCCTCATGCCCAATTATTATTCTACCCATAAAACCAGGTGGTGGAGAAGGTCAATCCTGTCTGGAATTCATTTCAGAGTAAGGCTGAGAAATAGTTTGGGATTACGGGTCCTGAATTTCAGATTGATTCAGTGGTCTACTGGCCTATGAGACTGTAATGTATTGCTACGTGGCAGAGTGTAATTTAAGGTCCAAGATCACAGATACAGTTCTCAGCTCTGTAGGTCTTGAGTAACTACAGATTGTCCGAACAAATTGAAACTAATTTTAACTAGTTGACTTGCATTTCTTCAGCAGTGTAGCCTACTAATTTTCTAGGTTACTAGTTCATTTATTCACTAATTTAGCACAGAGTAACCACAGGTCCCCAATAACAGGCTGCTGCTATAGTACCCAGACTAGCTCATTTGGAGCTAACATAGGCCTGCTTATGCAAGTTGCACCTGGATCTTTGTCTGCAATGGGCATTTAAAAAAATTCAGGAAGTCATGTTCGTTCCTGACAACAAAACCCTAAAATTACTGTGATGAAACTCTGAAGCATTTCTTCTCAGTTAAAAGTTAAGAGTTACACAAGGCCACTGATGTCCTCATTTAGGGCAGGAGAGGAAGCATGGCTTATACTTTTATACCTTGCAATCTTTTCCTGAAAGAGTCATATTAGGAAATGTTCTTGAAGTCCCCTGAGCCTAGTCTTACCTGCCTAGCTAAGTGGATAAATTGAAGTAATTTGGTATCCATCCTGCCTATTTAGCAGAGTGAACATCAATTGCAGCATGTGCACAGTGATACTATTCTGTGGCCTTGCACACTTCAAAACAACTTCTATTTTTGTCTGTCTGCTTACTCATTTTCCATGAGGGACAATACAGCAGTTTAAGTCCCTGTTTCCACATGACTTTCTCCATTTCTGTACAGCTATTTCATTTAAGCAATGCAAAAAGACTTCTGGAACAGCTGTGTCTGGGCATGCTGTGAGCTAGCTGGAGACTTGCACAACCTTCTAGTGGTCCTCTAGGGTGAGCACAAGGAAAAAGATAAATCAGGGTGGCAAACTCTCACAAATAAACACTTTTTGTGTTTATCAGACTTTTTGTAAGTCTGATAGTAAAAGAATCAAGCAGGGAATCATTCAATATCAGGAAAAGAAAATAAAGTACTTCTGTGTGTGTCCATTCACATTAGACAGCTTTTGAGGCAGAACAGTTTGTATCAGATTTTAGACTGGGGCAAAAAGGGCTGTACTATAAAAATTTTCTGCAGCAGAGGTAGTGAAGTCGTAACTGCAATGTGGAGCAGGTCTCAAAAACAACCAAATGGACAGAGACCATGACATTACCAAAGGACAGACTCACACAGAACTGACAACATCCACTGTGTAAAATGGATAGGATTACATCACCACCACAAGATTACCTGTGCAGGTATTAATTAGTATGGGATAGCAGACAGTGTAGTATAACTGTTCCTTTGGTTAAGGACAGGAGTTGTAACTTGTCTCTTTTTTCCCCTTGGGATCATTATTCTATTGGGTATGTGCACTTAGAATCCAATATAAATTCCAACTGGTGAAAATTTACCTATGCAATGAACGATTTTCTCTAGGCATGGTTTAACTAGTAACTATTAAACTTACTGAAAGCTGGGATTAGATGCTTAGTGAGAACCAAATGCCCACCTTTTTATTTACATCTAAATTTTGAGTGTCACACAAGTACTAGCATTAAAGCACTGTTCCAGGGAGTGCCCATGCTAAATCCCACTTGTGTTAAGTGAAGTAATAATTTTGTATTTGCTGTGTCTGGTCTCGTCTCTCTTAGTTCACAGGATGCCTTCCAGCCAAAAAGATAAGAATCAGATTTATTTTTAGCTAGCCTTAGCATTATAATTCAGGATCCTTTTAATGTTCAACTGTGTATTTTCCCTGTTCTTGCTTGATGAGTCTTACAAATGACTGAAATATGAGGAAAATCACAGTGGTCAGTGAAATTGTTGGAGAGAATTCCCTGTATCTGCTCTACAGCTTACTGTCTCTCTCCATTCAGTGGCTGGCAAATTGCCTGCTAGACTAAAATGGTCTTCTACCAGATACTAGGAACAGTTGTTTCCTCTCCCAGTCTGGGATCTCCAACTGATTAATATATTCTCATGGCACTGCTGTTTGAAACCTTAACTGGTAAACATCCCTTTTATCTGACAGCTCCCATCCCTCAGCCAGGGCTTCCCTAACCATCCTTACCATTTCTCTGTGTAAGAATGCATTAATATGAAATACTATAGGCTCTGTACACTGGCAGCAAGGGATACAACTGTTTCTGAACAGAAATAAAAGATTAAATGAAAGCACAGTGGGCACATAAAATATTAATTTAAGGCTCAGCGTGATACAAAGTGTTATAGGGTGACACTTTTTTTTCTTTCTTCTCTCTGTGGGCTTAATCAGATATACATTTGGTGAAAAGAACCCTTATCCAACAACAACTAACCCCCTCCCCCCCCCAAAAAAAAAAAACCCCAAACCCAAAGATTTAAGGATCACTTGCTGCAAATAAACTTTGGACATGGGCAGGCCTGATGTGCAACTTGAGTTCTGAAAAGGGAGATGAGAAGTTGTTGCCAATTTTTTAGAGAACAACTGGAAAATTAGAATACATATTACAAAATCAAGAACAGTTTCTTGAGTTGGTCTTTCCCCTCATGTCCAATATGCTGTAGCACCCACGTTTTTACCAGGTGATATACAGGGGACATGTATATCCCATAATCAGGTTCTTCAGCTGGCTAGGCAGTTCCAGATTTTAGAGAGTAATAGCCAATCATTAACTCCTGAAATGAAAGACTATTTGGACATACATAATTCTTTTACGTGAGGACCAGGCTAACTCTAGAGAAAAGGATAATAGTATGCTAGCAATGCAGACTTCCATTGCAATTGAGACTGATTTCACTGCAAGTAAGATTTCTGCATACTTTTTTATTTGCTGGTAAATTCCCAGTACTATTTCATACAGTACTTCAGTTTGTAACAGTTCCTAATCTTGACCTATGTATTATTTTGGGGAAAAGAAAGGACAAGGAGCCTTATTCAAAAATTTGATCAGGGCAGGCAAAGATCGTCTCTTGGAATTGTTTAGGTTGGAAAAGACCTTTAGAATCATAAAGTCTAACCATTGTTATTATAACCAGAATAGTCTTAGATACACTGGTGTGTACAAAAAACTATCAACATTACCATATTTCCTCATGGATTTCAACTACAGTTCAAAGGAAGAGACAGAAAAGGCACTCAGTTCTCCTGGGTTTTCAATGATAAGAGGCATGCTGTGAGTGCAGTGAGTTTGCAGTATTGTTTCTTGCTTCTGTTCCCATATAAATGGTCCAGTGCATTGTTCCACTGAATGCAAATAGTGCCAAGCATATTGGTAAACATGTTGATTTGGATGTATCCTATCATCAACTAATTAGTTACACATTCTGTCACCATTTTGCAACTGGTTCTTGCCATTCTGCTTTTTCTCCAGTTTTCTGCAATGTTGTGCTTACTTTAAGAATAATGCATAAGTTAGGACAGAGGAGGAGGTTTTAAGAAATGGACTTACATATCTATTGCAACTAGTGTTTGAAGAAAATAAAACCTCTTATTTTCAAAACAAGTTAAAGTCAGGTATCTGAACAAAGAAGAAATCATTGTCCTACACTGGATTTCTTCCTCACTAGGAACTGAAATAGCCATAATCCTTTAGTTTTCTGGTTTATCTGTACCAGAGCAGCCTTACTAGTAAGGCACTGAGTGTTCTGGAAAATGGGTAAAATACTTCATAGCTTAGAAGTTACTGTAAATAGACAGACTTACTGTGTGAATATATTCTAACAGTGTAGTGATCTTAAAGGCATGACTTGAGTAAAGAGTGCAGTGAAGACATACTCCTTGGTGACAATATTTACATTCTTAATGTTTATTATAATAGTTTGCAGCTCTGAAGGCAGAAGCATGTGAGTATTTCCTACCACAGTCATTTGTGTTACTACAATGAATGGCAAAGTGGGCGTAAAACATGATTAAATCAAACCCAAAAAATCAAGCCCACGGAATTAATTTCTAAGAAACAATGCATGAAGCCAAATTGCAGATTAGTTCTCTGTGCTTTGAATGAACATAGCTGACTGTTTATAATATTTTCACTGTGATTTGATGTTACACATTTTATAGTAGGAGCACAGGGAATTTCCCATGCCTAGAGGTGGATTATCAGTCTTTCTTTAGCTCTTTGAAAATAACAAGATTCATGTGTGCTCTTTGTGAAGGCTAACAAGGTTGGCTAACAAGTTAAGCTATTTCTGCTTTTATTTTAACAATTAGTTGTAAGATTTTCTGGTTTTGAAAAAATTCCTGTTGCTGTTTTACGTGGTATAGATATGTTGTAGACCTATTCAGACAGAATGAAACTGAACGGCTAGTTATGAACCAGGCTGGTAGTGCCTATGACTATGAAGCTGGCTGACATATCACTTCGTAAGATCCAGTTACTGTTAACTTTGTAAAACTTTAATCATATGGAATGAAATATCCCATGCTGAGTAATGAAATAATTAATACTTTTAAAAGAATGCTGTTTTGATAATACGAAAAGAATCCTCAGCCACTTCTCGGAAAAGCCCCTTAGCCCAGTACTTCCTTGGATTCAGTATACAGTCAAAGCTAATTAAGCAAAGGAGGCAATGTTCTGTGCATTAATGGCAAACAATAGTATCCTGATAGCTGTAGCTACTAAAGCATGTTGCCAGTGTAACTGAGCCATCCTTTACCAAATGGTTGCTTCCTGTGGAAGAGGACAAATCTGCTGTCAAGATGAAGCTCTGGAACTGTACCCAGACAAACTTGTTTGGCCAGTGCTTCTTTACTGGCCATTCCCCTCACAGAAGTTTATTTCAGAATGCATTGTAATCTGAAATTTTGTAAAGGAACACTGGTCCTCAATGAGCAGCAGAGGGGTAATGGCTGTTAATTTCCCAGGAGGGTGCTGTCACACTGCAGGATGTGTGAAGAAAGGATGTTTGGGATACTACTGACATAACATGGCATCATCCTACTAGTCAGCTGGTGTCTGTTTTTCTGAAGGCTGTGGAAACATCTTGTATCAAGTAAAAGTACAGGGGAGATTACAAGGAAGAAAGAAGCTTTATTCTTCCAGAGAAAACGAGTCCATTGCTTCCTCTTACATTATGCTTAAGCTTATGGTTTGTTCCTTATTGTTTTCATTGTGACTATTGTTTGTGTAGTCCAAGTGTAGAGAAAGGGAAACAGGGTCAGCCCTGCATCTGATTTCTAATGGATTCTCATCTCACCAGCTGGCAATCCCTACCTTTGAGTAGGAGGCTGAGATTTCACAGAGAGAGGCCTTAATATCAAAGATGTGCCGTTGAAATCCTTAGGAAAATCTGCTTAAATGTGGGCAAACTATGAGACTTTGTAAAACAGCATTTTGCGCATGTTGGAGAAATGTGAGTGTTTAATAATTAAGTTTGAAAATATTCCATGCTTACTTAGCAGATGAATCTCTCACATGCATGACCAGACTGCATAGCTGCCAATCAGAAAGAAATAGTAGGACTGAATCTAAAACACCACTGCATCACTGCTGAGAAACTTTTGCTATAATTTCTTGTGTTGGCTTGAAGAGAAAACTGAGAGCAGTTGCTAATCTTTCAGTGATACTGTCTTCCCTTGCTGACCTCTAATCAGCATGAAGGAGGAAACCATCCAATTTAAAGAGAATAATAAAAAGAAAGACAATATATTTGGAAAAGGAGATGAAGCAGGTCAAGATGAGAAGGACAAGCTGGGTAAAGAGCTGGGAACCAGGAGTGGAGTCTAATGAAGAAATTTAAGACAAGGACCCAGGAAACTGGAGGAGGTTTAATTGAAGGGGTGTTTAGGAGCCTGCTGGAAGTAAAGGGGGAAGCTAGAATGAATCATCCTGCAAATCTGAGTGCTTCAACACTAGAAGAAATATTTTCATAAAAACATTGCCAGAGTCTGTTTCAATTCTATTTCAGATCTGAGTTAAGTCATGCTAGTTCATGCCCTATTTTAGACAAGATTCAATACATATCTGGGTTGATGCAGCTATTTCTGGGCACAGGTTAGTCTTTAATTTCATGTCAAATTGGTGTTAAACTGGTCTGCTTTGTCCTTAATGTCTTTCTTCTTTTATTAGTAATCCAAATTAACTTGATAAACAAGAGTTCTCTACCAATGTAAACTCTGTGTAGCTGGCATGCACTGTACCATTTTATAGATGAAGAAAATTAGTCAGGTGAGTAATGTAATTTGCTTTAGGAAGGGCACAGTGAATCAGTGAATGAGCCAGAAATCTAAACTGAGGAATTTCTAACCTCGGGTTTTTTTGGAAATCCCAACTCATGCTTCCTGCTATTTTTTCTCATTACACTACCGAGATAACAGCCTACTTTTCTTGTTTAACTTGTGCACTGCTCCTATTAATGTTAACTGGTTATACTTAGGCACTGATGAGCCAATAGCCTTGACCTTACAAAAAACTCGGCTACTTAGTTATTGTTGCTTAATCCTTCCTATCGCTAAGTTTGTTGTCTGTGTTGCTCAAAACCAAGCTGAGAATTGTCCTCTTTGCTTTGTTTACACACTACAGGAGGAAAAAACCCACTTTGGTAGACAGAAAATTCTTCAAATGAACAAGAGAAGGACAGACTCATTGTTTGCATGCCTACTTGGGTGTGTCATACTTAAGGAAATTCAGAATGGGGGTGGGAACTGAAGGAACAAGAGACAACAATGAAAGGCGAGAGGATGAGAAGGCTGGATTTGCATATTAATGAAGCTTGCCTGTAATTTGGAATTTCCTTTCATTACATTTTTCTTTTTCCTTTTCCCACCACTTATCGTTTTGTTGGGTTTTGTTCTTCCTCTGCCTTATGTGTTATTTCATGTTTGTTCCATTCTGTGCAAGAGCGGTGTGAAGTTGGCTCATATTCTGATTTCTGAGAAGTGTAGAAATAAGGATATGAGCCCATGCTACTACAGAGTGGGAAAAGCAGTGCTAAAAGGAAGTGGTACAGAAATCAGGGCAAAATTTTGTGACATCCCTCTGCTGAAGGAAGAATTTTCAGTTATTTTCAGATGGATGACAGTATCATGTTTACAGGACCGCTGCTAGGTAACTTCTTATTCTGTACAAAAGGAAAAGTTAATCTTCATATGTAAGGGAATATTTCAAAGCTAGATCAAAAGGAAACAAACCAAGTATCTGTGGGTATCAGGTCCAAACTATACTATAGACAGGCAAAAATACTATTCCATAATTTGATACTTAATTCTTCTTCTCTCCTGATGTTTGCACATAAGATCACCTAAATCTGCTGTTGTCCCTCCCTTCAGAATAGGTCATATCACCTCACAGCACCTTTCCCCTGAGTGAATGAACTCTACAGTAATCCCTACAACAAATCAGACACCTGTTCCCATAAAGTGTTCAGAGAGAGACAAGCAGATACATTCTGGCTCAGTCCACCTTTATGTTGTACACTGATTTTGCAAATGCTGCCTTTTGCTATTTAGTCTATCTTCTCTCTTGGCTCATAATTTCCTTATGAAAAATATTATATTTAAATAGATGGAAAATTTCTCTGAAATGAGTGGATTCAAATAAACAGGGTAGACTCTTTCTTAACAAGTGCATAAATAAAATTATTCCTGTAATTTTTTAAAATTTCATTTACTATTTGTGTTCTCAGGGAGTAATTCTCTTGAGTCTGAGAAATAGGGTGGGGGTTTGTTGATTTTTATTTTTTCATTCTCTGAAATATGTTTAGCCTCTACTGACCTTAATTTACTCTCCAGTCAGTTAATTGCACATGGTAATCCTCTATACATACATAGAGTCTCAGTGATTTTTTTGCACTTCTGCATGATCCTCCTCTGAGTGACGCTTGGCAGGGTAGGGGAGGAAGAAAACAACAAAACTTCAATAAAATACAGTCCCAAAATATGTTTCCACTAGAACTGAAAGAAACTGTGTGTGTGTAGTATACACCCACCTGGTCCTAACAATTCCTTTCTCTGTGTGCTGGCAGATTGTTCCCTTGCCCTGATTATGTTGCTGACATTATGCTCATGAGGGAAATTCCTTTCTGACTCCAGATCTGGTGGATTTATAATCCTGTTGATGTAAGCAAAGCTCCCTGTACTTATCTAAGACCCAATTGTCCAATCAATTCTACATATAAAATTCCTGTTAAAGTACGTAGAACACAAGTTCTGAAAAGATGATCAGGACCTTGGTATGGTTTCTGCTCTAGAACCATAGCTACAATACAGCTTTAATGCAGCACTGCCCTGACAAAGAAAAAAAAGCAAGTCATACTGTTTTCTCCATCATCAGCTGCTTGTCTCATTCTCTACACAGGAACAAGTATCATGCAGGCCCACAATTTAACCAGTGAAGCTAAAACTGGTCTGGAAACAATGAGTAAATGCATAGTCTGCCTTCTTAACATTCAGCTATTATTAATTTTCATGCACCTAAACTGTCTCAGCAGAAAGCCTTCAAAATTTCAATAAAGCTTTCTGTTACCTAATCTATCACACAATTAAAAGACTAACTACAGTAAGGGAAAAATGTAACCTACAAGCGTTGCATATTACTGGTAGCAGTTTATGTTGGAAAGGTTTATTTCCTGTGTACTTTTATCATGGAGGATGGGACAGAGAAAATGTTTTGATTTAGAAATGCAGCTGGAGTGCCTCATGAGAGCTGCAGTTTACGAACTTAATGATCCTATTATTTTCCATTCACCAGGCTCTCTAGTCAGACAAAAAAGCATTATATAGTGTAGTGCCTCCTTTTTGGGTTGTCTAGCTTTATCTTTCTGTGGCTCTACCCCTCCTAAGCTGAACTAACCAGACCTAGGGATTCAATTTTCTGTCTAGATGAAATCTCAATGATCCAATTACTTAAGACCAGCAATTACGGCTAGTTCCCTTCACTCTCATAATGCCTTGACTGCAGCTGCTTTTAGGATCATCCTTGTGGATTCCTTGTGTTGCCATTTAGGGAGGTGATTCTGCCTCAATTTAATGACCATCCCCTGTTATCTTTCAGTTACTAAGCCTTGGAATTCCAGTGCCACGTGAAGATAAGCCAGACAAGCCTCATACAGGCTGGAGTTTGGATATGACCCAGATCATAGTTGGTCCCAGGCATTAAGGTATAGATGGCACAAAATTTCAGTCGTAACACTGTCAAGCACTGAGCCATGCTGTGCACAGCTCAGGTAAGAAGGGACAGTGTTCAGTGGGTCATTACTATGCCAAATCTGAGTAGTGTCTGGTACCATGGGCAACAAGATGCCGTTGGCAGGAAAAACACAATTGCCAAGAGTTGTCCGTCACGATAATCAAACAACTTAGTGAGAATCAGAATTAAGGAAATCTATTTTCCCTGGATTTGGCCATGAGGTTAATTGGTTCTGGCATCTCACCCCACACAGGTTTCGGGACAAGCTAAAGCTGATCTCGCCCCAGCTGCTGCCGTGAGAGAACCTGACGGCTCTCCCCTCTGCCACATCTCCCAGCGTGGAACAGCAACAGGGCGGATCGCTCCGCTACTCTGACCACGAACAAAAACTTGGCAAATTTAATTCCCATCAGGCTCGACAGCCCGACAAAACCCCACCTCGGCGGCGGCCGCGGGGCNGCGCTGTGCCCGCCGGGCGGACGGGAGCGGGGGGGGGGCTGCGCGGCCGCCGCCGCTCACGCCGGCTCCCGGCTGTTCTCTTCTCCCGGCAGTGCTGGCCCTGCAGGCCCGCAGGCGGCGGCCCAAGCAGTCCGCGGCGGCCGGCAGGAGGGACAAGCACCCGGCGCCCCACAAAAAGTGAGTACGGGGACCCCCGACCCGCCGGGACGGAGCCTCCCCCCGCGACCCCTCCGTTGTCTGTGCGTCGCTCCCGGCGCCCCGTAACCCCTGCGGGCCGTCCCGGCTGCCCGGACCCGCTGCCCTCGGGGACACATCGCGGCTCCCCGGCAGGGCACAGCACCCGCCCGGGCCGGGCCCTCCCGCGGGGGATGTCGCCACGGCTGCTCAGGGACCGTCCCCAGCCCGGGCGCCGGGCTCAGCATCCTTCGGGCAGGGCCGCCCGGTGCCCCATGGGAACCCGTGCCGGGCACCCCGGCCGCCGGCCCTGAGAACCCCCGGTTCGTCGAGGATCTTCCCAGCCCACGTGTTCCTCTTGCTTCTCCCTCCAGTTCTCTCATCTTTGTGGTCTCCTTTCGCAGTGCTCTCTGTTCCGGGGTTTCTTTCTGCATCATTGTCCCGTCTATAGGCAGTCCTTTTCTCATCCTCCTCGGTACCATCAGACTATTTCCCCTTCCCAGATGTGTCTAATTGCCAACGATGCTGTTACCAGTATCTCTTTGGTTTGTTTTAAGTTTATGTTAATCTTACAGATGAAACAGAAGTGGTTCTCTGTTTTCCCCTTGTTGTCTTCTGCTAGCCCTTCATGTTCTTGTCACTGTCCAGTTGATCTTTTCTCATGATACTTGTTCACCAAACCACATAGGAACATTCTTCCATCTCTGTGGTGTTCACACTTTACTCTTTCCTAGGTCAAAGCGGCTTTGGACTATTTAATTTTTTGTCCTTGAAGGATTACATGCTTCTGTCACTAACTTTCACTATGTTTTGTTCAGTGTGACTTTATTGGTGACTCATTAGGTTGCCAATAGGCTCTTGTCTTTGTTTTCCTTACTTGGGGATCCAGTCTGCCTGCTTTGTTCTGAGAAGGAAATAGGTCCTGATGTCACTCATTCCCTTCTCCTCCTAGTTGGCTAGTCTTAGATCTGGGAAGCACTGTATAGTGGATGGATAGATGGATGGATATGTATGTGGTGGGGTGAGATGATGCTGTGTGCCATGGCAAATGATTCAAGGGGCAAGGTCTTTCTTCGTGACTTCTGTTGGAAGAAATAATATACCTCTGACCATGAAGTGTTTGGGTTGCTTTTTTTTTTCTAGTTACAATGAATGGGTGCTTTTTTCCCCTTTAGAATGGGTAAAAATAACATAGATGAGGTGCTGGTGTAGTGATGATCAGACTTCGATAGCTAACTTTTGTTCACATCCTGTTTCCTCCAGCATTGTGTAAAAGCTGTTTTATGGTTTCAGTTGTTTGAATTTGGAGTTACTGCAATAGAAATAAGTGTTACGTGCAAGATATTTATTCCCTTGTTTCCAATAAATCTTCAATTTGTATTGTTACATGGATTTGTTTTTTGCCAGTCTGAAAATGGAAATAGGTTAAATTTTGTTGTAGCTGTAGGTTCAGAGTTATTTTTGAAGCTTTCAGTTAAGTCTTAACCACAAGGTTGTTAATAAACTTCTATTCTTAGGTGATAGAGCATTTAATACACTTCTTAGTGGAGCTAAGTGGGATCTTTGGCTAATGAGTTTGTTAAAAGTTTGCTTTCACAGAGACTTAATAAGTACAGAGCTGGTAGTCTTTGTGTTTGCTGAAGAAGCTGGCTACTGTTAAGTCGGGATGCACAGTCAGGAGCTGGCCATTTGCCTGACTGAGTCGGCATTTCCAGATGCAACAATCCAGTCCAATCAGTTGCCTCATGAAACTAGTGGTTTTGCAGTCATTGACAAGTGCCGTCATTTCTCTTCTGCTACATATGTTTTCTCTTCAAACCACTTTCATGCTCTGGAGACAACCTACTCTCTTTTATGCTTCTATATAAAAGCAAAACTCCTTTCAGGTTTTTAGGTCTCCTTGCCAGTAGCTGAGTCCTCCAAAGTAAAACCAGTATCAGAAATTTTCAGTATCTCTTTTGTCCTGTTCCTAGCCTTGCTTTAAATTCAACTACTGTGGCATATACTAGTGTTTTAGAGGCATATGGTGTCTGTGATGCACATCAAATGCATAGTATCTGCAAATGAAAATGTTGATTTGAGGGGTGGAGATTGTATACCATAAGAAAATTTTGACTTAGTTTTAATCCAAAGCAGGTTGTGTTTTTCGTTTTGGTGGGGTTTTTTTTCCCTGCCTTCCCGCCCGCCCCTTAACTGTGGTTCTTAGGAAAACTTTTCTCTGCTAGGTCAAAGCTTTTTATGGACTAGCTTCCATTGTTGCTGTTAACAATGTGTTTCAAAGGGAACTGCAGGACTTCTCTTGTAAAATTGGCTAGGAGAGTTTTATTGTAGCTTACTTGCAGGCTTTTGTTTGAAGAGTACTAAGTTGATGACACAAGAAGAAAAAATTGCAGTACTCTGAATAGTTTTTTGTCTGTTATGACCTTATTTGCCAAAGGCTGTTAAATTGGTCCTGTAGCTGCTCAGTGTTGACTCCCTAAGTCAATAAGGAGAACTGGTGGAGGTGAATCTGGTTCTTTTTTGTAGTAGGGTGGAAAAAAAAGAAAATAGAAGCTAAGTGTCACATATTTTGAAGAGGAAGCACTTCATCTTGAATCAAGACTATATCTATAGTTGCATGTAATAATAAAATTTACTTGGTATGGCTTTACTTTGAAATCAAACATCCAGGCTACTGAAACAGTATCTCACTGTATTACAATAAGTTAGCACTTGATTTGGGTTGTAACAGATGAATTTGCATGCAGTGTGTGCAAACTACTTATGTATTTTTTCAGCTGGACAGAACAGTAATCAAAATGGTTAATTTGGGTCCTCTGTGATTTATTTCTCCTTAAAGTCGAGGTCTGCATTGAGAGAAGTCTGTGACACAGTGATTTTGACAGATGCCTGAGTCTGTTCAGAGATAAACTTGGTTACAGGCAGACAAGCCTGTTTCTTGTCCTTCACTTAGTGCTAACAGATGGCCTCAGGTACAGCTACCTTTTGCATTCAGTGCAATGGTAGGCTCTTTATGTTCAGACTACTACTGGCTTCAACTGGGGTAAACTTCTGCCTTGGATATATTTTTTTGCTTGACTTTATTTCTAAGTGAATATGACAAAAACCAAGTGAATACCTAGTTAGAGTTTTTCTCTTTGGCATGTCAACTGTACATCTTTATCCAAAGTTAAAAGAAAGCATTTTGTAAGTAAAAAAAAAAAAATCCAGATGATGGTGTGTGAGTCTATGGAGAGAGGATTATGTGTGCTGCATGTTTTGATACAAATGTATAAATCCAGATACCAAGATTGATTTTGGTTTTGTTTTTAAGCGGTACTGTAGAACAGGTGATATAGACCATGTGGTACTACTTTGCAGTGGGGCAGTACATCAGTGTTGGCCAACATGGGAAGTGCCAGATTTCTGTACCGCGCACTTCCAGATGTCTGACTTATTGAACCCACAAGTGCTGTGCAGCTATCAAGGTGTATGATATACTACATTATTATGGAATCTTAAACATGTAAAAGTCATGCACTACTTTCTTTGTGTTTCTCTACCACAGTATTTTTCAGCCTCTTTCAGTAAGTTTTTTTCCTAGATGCAGCCTCTGTTAGGTAGTTGCTGTTCCCATGAGTGCTGACTGAATGTGTTCTGGGCACTGACAAAAGGCTGTGGATGTAGCTCTTGGCCTTTCTATATGAGAGTGACCATAAATTCACACGGTCTGCAGTGGTCTTGTATCTGCCCCTCAGCTGTAATGTTTGTGAAGTTGTTGGCTGTTCTTTTTTCTTCTTGGGATGATTTACTGAAGAATGTCAGAGAAGCTAATGTTAAATTTTAAAGGTTTTTAAAGAGCAGGATTAGGAAAGATTCAGAAGGATAGAACCCAGAGTTATGCCAATAACTAATGAAAGTGAATAAGGTGACCTCAGTTCTCTATTGAAGAAAGGGATAGGACCGATAAAAATGGAAATGTAACTATATAGCAGTTGTACTCATAATTGATCCCTTCCCTTCTAGTAGTAATTGCTTTTGTTGTGATTCTACCAGACTCTTATCTTTGCAATCTAGCCTATGTTTTAATAATCAATAATTAATTCTGTTCTAATTGCCTACAGGGACTTCAGGAATGGGCACTGTTTTACTAGGTTGTTTAAAAAGAAAATAAAAAATATTAATATTTGAAGAAACAAAAAATTCTCTCTACCTGTCATTACAGTTCCCAGTAACTATCTTTGAAGGACTGTTTGTCTCATCCTGAAATCATTTGAACTGATAACCCTTGCTTCCCATTTTTCCTAGCAAGACTTTTTTCCCCCCTTCTCTACAACCCTTATCATTGTTTTCTCATTTTTCACTTTTAATCTGTTAACAGTTACAGCATATGGTAAGTGTAAGAGGTCCTGTTTGAAGTTGGCAGAGCTTTGATAGCAGTCTTCTTGTGTCCACTGTCTACCCCAGTAATACACCTTTTAGGATGAACTTTGCTTTTGGAATCTGTTGTGTTTGGATGGATCTCTGATAATGTGCAGAAGGTATGTGGAGAAGTGGCTGGAAAAATAAGCCTAATATAACAAAGCACGTGTTACAGAAGAGAATTGCAGCAGTCTGCATCTGAGCTTAAGATAATCACAGAAGAACTTCTTGTATTTAAAGGAAGATATTCTGAACAAGCTTTTTGGCTGAAAAAGGTGGTCTAGATTTCAAAGTGAACCTCTGTAAAGGTAGTAACTTTTTCTGGATTTCATGTGTACTGTTTTTATTTTAGGCTATACATTGGGAAATCCTATGATTGAAATAGTGTGTATGTCTAAATAACACATTCTGGTTTTGTCCAGATAAGCAGCTGGCAGACTTTTGACTTTTATATCGGTGTCCTCCATAATGAAGTAATGTTCTGCTAAGGAAGTCTCTTTGAGTGTTAATGCTAAAGGAATCTTATCTTGAGCTTCTTGGTTAAAGGCAAACTACTGAATAGACCCTGGTGAAATAATGCTTCTTGACTGTATTGGTCCCTCACTGTTTTTCCTCAATGGAAGTTAGTCAATTAAAAATCAATAATTTGAATGTAGGAGATTTAAAAGAATCAAGGGCTTCAGTTGCCGTGAGCTATTATCAATGCTTAGTTTGCAGTTTTCTAAAATGGGAGTATTCCATCATTAGAGGTCAATTATATTTTCCTATCCCTGAGGAAAAAAATTTATATCTGTGCTGTTCTTGTTGCAGTGATAAAGGTCAGAGCAGTCTAGCTACAGTATTTGTACCGTAAATTCCTGTGTTAAAATCAATTGCTTACTACTTTTCAAATGGTATTAAAGTTGTATTGGTTTTTGTATTCATGTTTCTAAAGAAAGCTCTCTTGGGATATACTTCTTCCCTTTGCATTGCTCTTCTTTTCCTAGTCTCATGTTTCACCCCAGTAATTTCTCTGTATAATAACTGTGTTTGTCTGCTGCTGGTTATGCTCCTGTTGGTGCTCACCTGTATGTGATATTACTCCTTCATCACAGACTGGGATGTAGATGTTTTTAAAACAATCATTAAAATCCAAGTAAAAAGTAATTAAAAGAATGCCAGTTAACTGCAACTGAGACTTTAGTTAAGTAAGCTACTTAACTAAAAATGTAATAAATAAAGCTGACTTCTTCATTTTTATGGCAATTTTAATGTTTAAAAGCTAATGTTTTAAAATAAATTGTGCTTCTCTATAAATTGTGGTTTACATTTATGGTCATTACATAGTTCACATCATACTGTTTCAAAAAAAATTATGTAGAACTAAAAACTGCTCAAAGAAGGAGGTAGTAAAGATGATTGAGGATATTGGGCAGCTTAATTTATTAGCACATTTCAGATATGTAAAGATGATTAAGGAACATCTTGATATGCCTAAAAAATAATTACAGGTATAGGAAGGGAAGAAGAAATAACTGGCCTTTATTCATTACAAAACAATGGTATTCAAAGAATGACTTGAGTGAAAAAAAATCCAACCCAACTTCTTTTTGTATAGTACAAGAGACAGAATGTGGCTTTGCAATATGCTGTAGAGTCCAAATTACAGGTGGGTTTAAGAAGGATAAGACTGGTAACCAGAACCATCAGTTGTTTTTAAGAATGCTGTTGTCAGTGCAGTGTGATTTTCCAAGCCCCTGTTTGCTAAAGAAGTGTCAAGCAAATTTGTCCTAATACAGAATGATCCACTTGTAGACTCATCTCTAAGCATATGTTTCTGTCACCCAGTGGTATAATATTGGCCTAGGTGTGTGCTTGACCTAAATTAGTGTGGCAGCCCTTAGGTTTTCAAGGCCACTTCTGTGGGTCACTTGCAGCATCTGATGGTATTTAGAAGCCTGACAGGATCTGTGAGCCTGGATCCAAACAGGGTGGTCTAATGTGTGGCACTTCTGTACCTGGCTCAGGGAGGAGCCGTGAAACTGGAGTTAGCACCTAAACCTGAGTGTAAAGTAAATCAGTAGAGCTGTGTTTGAGAAGAGCTTTCATGCCCAGGAACAGGAAGGTTAAGATGATAGGGTGAGGAGGCTTTCCAGGGAGTGAAAAATACTGAAGGAATGGGCATGCTTGAAATGCTGCTTTCCTGTAGGCTTTGATGCCATCTGCAGGTCTGAATTTCATGCCAAAATGAGCCTGGGATTGCTTTCAAGTTGTGAATCTAAGAATTCAGATTATTTCCTCAGTTGCTGTGGACAAGGAGTTTTATTTTAAATTTTCAGTTCTCATGTTTATGTGATAGCTCAGTAGTTCCCTCACCTGTGAAGTCAGAGTTAAGATGCATGAGGAATTTCAAGCTTCTTATTTCAACCTGCCATGTGCAAGTGTCAATCATGAGATTATAGCCCGTGCTAGGTGTTGGTGTGTAAGGGATGGCCAGTGACTTTACAACCCCTCTGCAGAATAATCAAGAGCAACTGGCTGATGGAGTTGGAAGGCAAGTGATTAAAAGGGAAGCGTTGCTATCAAGTTTCACTAACACACAGGGATCAGCATGCTGCTGCCAGGTAACTCTGAGTTACACAGCAAACACAGGTCATTTGGTTAGAATGAGGCTGTATGGATCATTAAATGATTTTTCTTTTTAGTGCAGTGGTCACAATTCAGCATTTTTATGAAAGAGGGAGCCCTGAAGAGATCAGAGGCTTAAGCTTTCTTTCAAGTTTGCTTGCCTGGTGTCAGAAGCCACAGTATGACAGATCCCTTTTGCCAGGATTTATTCCCAGGTGAATATTGTAAAGTGTCAGGGAAACCTGGATACAAACAGGAGCTTCATGATACTATTATGAGTTCTGACTCAAAAGAATAAAAATCTTCTTCATGGATAATAGTATCTGAAAAACTATTCTACTTTTTTTTAAGGTAGTCTATTGCTTGGGGTGGCCTGTTTTGTATATTAGTAACACGGTGTATCAGCCCATGTTGGTGTCCAAGTCCATGATGCTGGTTGCTAGACATCTAATCAAATTCCACTCAAATACTCTTAGAGCATTGCCTCTCTTTTTAAAGTTGAGATTTTAGTGGTTTTTTTTTTGTTTCCCAGAAATGTTTTCTATATAGTAACTTTTAAGTTGGATTGTGTCAACAGTGTTGAGAAGATGACACAAAGTGATTTTGATAGTTGCTGTCACACTGCATTTCATAGAGACACTCTTTAATCAGGAATGAGCAGAGCTGGGAATTGGGAGCTTTGTGATGAACTCAGCAGTGCTGTTGTCGGCAGACATAATTTGGGCATTTCAGCCAGTCAAAGCTCTTGGAGAAGCTGGATGTGAAAACACAATATGTGAATCTCAGGTGGACTTGAAATGTGAGATAAAGCTATAAAGACCTACACTGAGGCTACTGTTATATTTTAGATCTCCAGATACCTGTTACATAACTGCTTTGGTGCTTAGTATGGATCAGTTACTTTTAAGTGTTGCATTCTCACTGCTAATCCAGCATTTAAAAACAAGATTTAAGCTATTTATTCCAATAGACAATACTTGTTTTTCATTTGTCTAAAACAAGTGAGAATGGGTTAGTTTATGTAAAATGTTGCAACAAAGTTTGACAAATTTTTTTACATACTGTATAAGAAACATGGTGGAGGAAATGAAATTATTTATCCTGTTCTTATATTTGTAAAGTAGTATACTTGTATTCTCTAATGTTTATTTCTGAAGCCAGAAAGTGTTTTGTCTAATAAGAATATTTGTCTTGGGAATAAAGATGTTACTCATTTAAAATGATCATTTTGATGTTTCCAGAGTGACTCTCAGTAGCTCACAGGGTGCCATATTTTGTCCTAATTGTAGCATTATGAAATTATCTTATAAACTTTAAGTAGCTCAGACTCCCTTCTCTTCCACTTGTGCCTTCTCTGCAGGAGCTGCTTGTCTTAATCCTTTATTTGAGCTTTGCCCTGCCAGTGAAACAGAGAATTTTTAATAGCTGCAACTAAAAGGAGCATTAAAATAAACAACAGCTGAATACATATATTGAAGCAAACCCACAGATTTATTTTGAAAGTTTTGCTCTTTTCCTTATAGTTTTTTCTATACATCAGTGTGTGGGATCACTGTATGTATCTGTGTCTGGTGAGTGGAATTCATTTTGTAGATAAGATTCTAGACCTTTCTTAATGGATTTGTCTGATATTCTGCCTTTGCAAATGATGAAAAAGGGGGCTATAGGTGTAAAAAGAAGTAATTCACTCTTCTAATTGTGCTGCAATCTGAATCAAACCATTTGACATATTTGCATTGCTCCTTTCTCACTCTAAAACAATCAACATTTTAGATAAGTATGTCAAGTAGTAAAGCCACTTTAGAAATAAAACTATGAAACTGTAAAAGAAGGACCTTTTAGATGTTTTTAAAACCAGAAGGTTGTGTCAGCAAATAAATTATCTTTTCAGTTTGTGAGATGCATAGATTGCCAAAAATTGCTTTATCTGATTTCTTCAGTAAGTGGGAATTTTTATGGAGGACATACATTTAAGTAGAAGAGTTTGACTAGCATTTTAAATCAGAAAAGGGCATTATATATATGTTGACAGTGTCTCTCTTAAATCTCTACAATATGTGTTTAATTATAGCAAAAATAATAAAAATAATGCAAGAGTTAGCAAAAACTTAAAAAAGCAAACCAGGCCTCATGGGACCTCTGTGAGTTTTTTTCTTAGCATCAGGACCTGATGGGCAAAGTGCAGAGAACATGCTTGTCCTGTTGGTTTATTCAGAATGTTTTTAAGACATAATGATGTTAATATGCAAGGGCAATGGAACTGAATATGTGCCAGCTTCTTCCTAATTACAGTTCACAGCCTGAGGTATTAAGTTGAATTGGAACTGTGCATAGTTTAAATTACTATGTTAAACTCTGAACTGTGGTGCTCCAGATGCTGGCATGTTGGACTTAGCAATGATTGCTGTAAAGCAGCAATGTCCAGCAGGAAGACTCTTAATTCTCAGAGTTGGCTTTTTAAACTGTTTCTCAGATTTTGTTCTGTAGTGATATTTCAATGTTGATACCATGAAATTTACATTGGTAATAAAGGAGCTGCTTTAAAATAATACTGCAAAGCTAAGCAAAAGATTTTATTGCATTTCGGTGCTTGTATCCTTAATTGATTTTCTTCTCCACAGTTTGTGTCAATTCTGCCAATATTTTATTTTTGAGCAAATATGTTATACTTCATATTTCATGGTTGATTTGCATTGGTATAGGTAATAAGTAATAGTTATATATGTGTGTGTACATAAAATGAATGAAGAAACAGAGACTTAATTTGGGAGTCTTTAAATATCATATAATTCAGTTGATAAAGTCCCTTTAGTCTCATAGCAGGGATGAAGTATGTATTCTCTTAGTGTTCCAGAAAAGGCTGAAAACCACAAAGTAGAAAAATTGGTCCTCTCTCACTTCTTTGCCTAGTGTTATCACCTTTCTTCTTGGGTTTGCTTCTTGTGGTGTTCTCATCAATGTATGAGAGTTACAACCAAGTGAAATAAAAAGGAGCAGGCTGCCTTGTTTTTGAGATGATGTGGTTTTCTTCAAACTGAATTACTATGAATCACATGGAAGTAAAACCAAATCAAGAACTAAATGCATATTCACCCCATTTCACAGGATAAATTTTAGTTTTGGCGTTTATCAGCAGCAATGGAAAGCAGCAAAGGCCATATTTGCTGCCAGTAAATTGAATATATCTAGAATATCAGAATGAAGAGTCAGTGAGCATATAGTGACATTGCCTTATCTTAGCAGCTATATGTGAATATAAAGGGGGGAGTGTTTGGAGAAAGGAAATAGAAGAGAGGGCAGAGCCACAGTAAGGGGACTATTGCTTCAGCAGAAGATGGAAAGACTGATGTACAATGTAGGGTTTCACTGATGGGGAAAAAATGTGCATGCGCTCCAGTTAATGTGAGCAGGCACCCAAAATGCTCTAATAAGTGTGTGAAAATTGGAAGTGGGGACCAAGTGAGGTGAAGAGAGCATGTCTGTGTGTGTGTTTGTATGTATAAATAAAATGATTTGCTATTTCCCCTCTGAGTAACACATTCTTATTTACAGGATGATAAAATAATTCTGAACTCACTCTTTTCTTTATGGAGGCTGGGAAGGAGGGAATCTAATGATTATTCCAGCTTTGTGCTTTCTCAGCCTGAAGTTCTTCACTGCTTGTCTCCCATGTTTGCAGCATGATCCACACCAGCTGCTGAGGTATTCTATTAATGCAGCTTGGACAGGCATTTCTCTGCAGGTTAAATAGCTACTAATGGATCCATCTGTATCTGCCCTTCCAAATCTCAGAGTCTCTCCTCACTGCTTTGTTGCACCGAGGTTTCAGAGGGGTTGCTAGAAAGTCCTAAAGGTCCAACCAAATAATTATTGATAGTTGAGTTACAGTGATATCAGTATTTGTTTCCAGTTGCCTACGGACAAAATGATACATACCCAAACTTTGTAGTACCTGCTCTTTCTCTGGTGCTATGCCTACCCCTCTGGGATGGATGCTTTCATTTGGGAGTAGGGAAGGATATTGCCAGACATCAGCCTCCTGGCCCTACTGGGAGGTCTGTGATGTTGGTAGCTTTTTCCTCCTTATTCTGAAATCCATTTGAATAATTACATAATTCCACAGGTCATTTCTGCGCTGCCTTGTAAATCCATGTTACAATCTGTGTCAAGCCATCCAGATTTACTTTATAAGGGTGTATTTTACATCTGTTTGATGCTTGTTCTTTGTTACTTCTGTGAGTGGTTTTGCCCAGCTCCCAGGCTGCAGTTCTGCTGCCAGCAGTTGACTACTGGTGAGGTGTTTGTAGCCCCAAGTCTCTGTATCAGCCTGTCACATTCTAGTCCTCTGCAGTGGTTCCGTGTCTTGAACCCCTTATACTGCATTTTATTCCACCATCTGAAATAGTTATTTACACAGAATAATTATTATTCCTGTATTAGTTCCAGATATATGTATAACAGTGGGTGCTACTCTGCACAACTGTACAAGGTGAAGCAATAGCTGAAACGAAGTAGGTAATAGTCCTTTGACCAGTGGGCTGTTGCTGTTCAGTGCTAAAACAAATCTCCAGGCAGGCCAAATCTTCAGACAAAATGTGGAAAGTGCCAAGGCTCACCTTAACATGAAGCCTGTGACCCGTTACAAACAATGGCAGCAGCATTTTTATTGGCTCCTTGGTCTTGCTTAGCGTGATCTGTGGTGAGCAGTGATCACCGTTCTCTGTTCAGGTAGCCTGGATGCAAATATGCTGAATACATAAACCTGCTGCTCTGAACTTGCTGCTGCTCAGGTGATTTCAAAGCTGGCAAGAGGCAGTTAGGAAGTCATGAGGCATAAATTTAGTGTTGATCTGGTGATGGCTGAATGAAGTGGCATTCTGGGCCTTTTCCCGGGAAGATGGATGATGTAGTTATTCAAAAGATGGTACTTAAATCAGCACATCTGAGAACGTATTTGCAGAAAGTACAAGCAGAAATCTTGTCAGAGGAAGGGGTTCTTCCTGTACATTTGAAAACTTGTGAAGAGGATTAGCTTCCAGTACAATATACTTTTTTTTTACAGAAAGTCATTATTACCTTAAATTGTTTCCTTGCTGGGAGCTGCAGTAGTAGCTAGTGGGAAAATCTGGGTAGTGGGAAAGTTCTCATTTGCAAATCAGCTTTGGCAAGACCTGTGAAGGTTGGATCTTGTTGAAAAACTGTCTTTAAATATTGGTGGCTTGCAGAGTAGCTTTTGGTTTTATTTACATTTAACATGTAGTTACTCAGCGCCTCATAAGAAAGCTGTTATTTCTTCTTGCAATAGAACTTTTGTACCTGCAGCCATGAAAGAAACTCTAAGGGCTTTGAGATATAAGAGGACAAAGCTATGTAGTATTGAATTGGCTAAACATTGAATAAACATTTTGGCTAAGTATAGTTGAAAGGGCTTGAATGCATTTTCAAGGTATTATCTTCATTATAGAACTACTTAGTGCTCTAAAGTAGATCAGAGACATGACAGCAAATGGCGATATCTTTTGAGTGTTTTAGAGGATGATAATACAAGCAAAAGACCTGATCTATGTATCTCCTTAAGGTTAAGGAAAATATTTTTTTATTCTTTTTCTTTCCTGATTATGACATCAGTATCATTTTTATATAAAATGTGTAAAAAAAAAGTGGAGTAATAACTAGTCTCTCTCTGTATGTAAATATATATATTCATGGGCTGTGCTATAATAATACCACTGGCCTTCTTGGTGCCTGAGCTCATGCTCATTTGGCTCAGCATGGTTCATGCTCAGCCACTGTCCATCAGCACCTCCCAGTCCTTTTGCACTGGGCTGCTTTCCAGCCACTCTGCCCCAAAGCTGTAGTGCTGCCTGATTTCCAATACATGAAACTGCAGCACCTGGCATTGGTGTTCTTGAACCTCATACTGTAAAAACTTGGATGGATAGACACACAAATTATGTAGGCTTTTGAAGCAGCAAGGTAAAAAAAGTATTTTTGTCCATTAGAAATAGGGACGTAGAAGCAGCAAGTATAAAAACTACTGTCTAGTCAATCAGTTTTTACTAATGTTGCATAATAAACACCAGTGCTTCCACAAGATACTGAAGGTGGCTATAGTCTGAAAGAAGAGCAGGGTTTTCTGTAACTGTAGGTCTCTTATTTTGTGTGTGTGTTGGTTTGGATCACAGTGAGCCAGCGTGTGCCCAGGTGGCCAAGAAGGCCAGTGGCATCCTGGCTTGTATAAACAGCAGTGTGGCCAGCAGGACCGGGGCAGTGATTGTCCCCATGTACTGGGCCCTGGTGAGGCCACACCTCAAATCCTGTGTCCAGGTTTTGGGCCTCTCACTACAAGAAGGACACTGAGGTGCTGGGGCGAGCTCACAGAAGGGCAGTGAAGCTGGTGGAGGGTCTGGAGCACAAGGCTGATGAGGGGAAGCTGGGGGTGTTCAGCCTGGAGGAAAGGAGGCTCAGGGGTGTGACCTTATCACTCTCTACAGCTGCATGAGAGGAGGTGGAGTTGGCCTCTTGTCCCAGGGGACAGGTGATGGCACCAGAGGAAATAGCCTCAAGTTGCACCAGGGGATGTTCAGATTGAGTATTAGAAGTTTCTTCATTGAAGGGGTGATCAGATTGCCAAAGGAATGGACTTCCCAGTGAAGTGATGGAATCACCATCACTGGTGTGATGTTCAAGAGGCATGTGTATGTGGCACTTAGCCACATGGTGCTGCTAAGTTAATGATTCCAACTGATGGGCTTAAAGGTCTTTTACAACCTAAACCATTTTATTATATGAAATAGCAATGGAAAAGCTGTATAAATACTAAGAACTTCTTGTCTGGTTTTTCTTTTCTCTTATAACTAAGAGGCACTTGCCAGCGGAGTTGTTTTGAAAGTTGTTTTCCCGTATATTAGGACTTGTTCTGCATTCTATTTTCTGTATTTAGGGTTTTCAGATCATCTTCACGTGAAACATACTACAGCAGACCTACATTAAACTGAAGACCAGAGAGATGGCAAATATGTTCGTCTTCTCTATTTTGTATTCCAGAAAGTGAAAAAAGTAAGCTTTATACATGGATTTTCATAGTGGTGCTTCTCCTCTGGAATTATGTGCTAGGAGAGTTTTTCAATATTTGCATTATTGCATAACATAAACCAAATGATTTTATGATGCTGTTTTATTCTGGCCATAGAAATAATTTTATTTTGAGGAGTATGTACTATCTTAAGCTTAGTTCTATATGTAGTCCTTGGGGATTTCCTTTGTTTTGGGTGGAAAGCAGAATTAGATTTTTCTATACTGGTGAAAAACTATATCTGATAGGTCTTGGGAAAATTATTGTGTATGTTGATGTTCTCCTGGTGGCTTTTATGATTATTTAATATTGCTGAAACAAGCCGCTAGGTGGCAATATCAATTAAAAAATTTCCAATACATGCAATTCAAGTTGTCATCTAAAATGGGGCGCTAAGAAGTAGGTTTGATTAAAGTGAAAACATTACCACTTGTTTTAGGCAAGGTTTTCTTGATGTAGAGAGGAAGTGTTCTGCCAGAGCACTTGGTGTGGGTAATTGGTGACTGAGGACAGCTGTATTTGCTTGGATAGAGAGGAAATGTGGTTTTCTCTGTTTTGTATTTTTGCAATATTTGTTAGACATTTGCAAAGGTGAACTATTATTGTACTACTTCTTGATGAAACTTGTTTTAACTTACCAGTTAGAATCAGTTGGGTTTTATCAGTGTTTCCAGAGAAACAAATCCTTACTAGTGTAAACATGAAACATTTCAAACTACTTAATTTAAAATCAATATTAATTTACTTACGGCTGTGGGTGAAATAATGAAATATTTGTCTGTTACAAGTAGACAGTTACTAATGGATGTGCTGATTATATCATCTTTGGTGTGGGTGCCACTGTAGAGCACACAGGCTGGGTTTGTATGTGTGAGAGAAGACTGAAGAGACTTGCACAGCTAAGCACATACAGAAACCATATCCCATGTCACAGGCCTTGTCTTATCAGAGATGTCTGGTTCTTTTATTTAGATATGTATATCTTTTTTCAGCATGTTTATTGAAGATGCTTTTGCTGGTGTTCCTGCTCAAGGAACTGTTCAAACTGCTGTTTGGGTTATTACTTTGGGAATACACACAATGAAATTGCTGGCATGTGGTAACACTGGCATTTCTGCTTCACTGTGGTTTTACTGGAGCTCCTGTGTGCCTGTTCCACTCCACATGCATTTCTGAAACATCTGTGTGGTATGCTGTGCTCTGGTTAGGCTTTTTTCCTGGGTGCTTTAACTTTTTGGGGTTTGTTTCCAATGCTTTGTTCTGTCAGTAATGGGCATGTCAGTAACCCTGCTGTGGCCCTTGGGTATTTTTGAGGAGGCAGTGCTGTCTATTGCTTTAATACTTAGCCTTTATTTTGTTAGGATTTATAATGATTTTATCAGGCGGTGGCTAGAGGAACTAATTTATCTTGGAGTGATTTATATTTTGCCTTTGTTCTGTTTGTCTGCTGTGTATTAGGGTTTTGCAGTGACTATTCTTCTCAGTCCTTATGTCGTGCAATTTCTCCTGATCTATTTCTGGTGTGGTTGATACAGTGCAAGCATTCCCTTCAAGTGCTGCTTTTCAAGTGGCGTTGAAAATTCTTGATTAGATGGTCTTTGTGCCCAGTAAACTCTGTCATAGATCAGACTGGACTGCTTGTTAAAGAGGTTGTGAGTGATGCTTCTTAAAGTAGAGTTCTCATAAGTTGCTATGTCTAGTATATGAGATCTAGGCAATTAGGGATCATGCCGTTAAGGATTGGATTTTTGGTGGTTTTTTGTTTGCTTAAGTTTTTTTCTAGATTTAACTTTGGTTTCTTTTCCATTTTCTTTTTAAGGTAAGTAATTACATCGTGCATGGTGCTATTGTCTCTCTAACGTGGTTCTCTGCATGCACTACCTCTGTAAGAGTAGGTAGTTTAATCATACTTTATTACAGTAGACACTTAAACACTACTGGGATATAAGGAAAGTATTTCCAAAACTTTATGTTGTGGTAAAGACTTATGCCTGTAGAGTCTGCTGCTATTAAGATTTTTATTAAGTTTAATAATTTATGGACTACACTGTTAGAGGCTGTGTAGAAAGTGCTGATGGTTATGAGCTGTCTTAGGTATAGGGATCAGTAAAGCCACATGGATATTGTATCTGGGATAACTGACCAGGGAATATAAATGCTAAAATTCACTTAGCTGGCAAAATGAGTTGGCAAATACTGTTAAAGGTTTTTAGACTCTGATCCGGAGTCCAATGCTGACTTTCTGGCTGTTTCTTCTCTTACTGGTATTCATTGTTGCACATTTTTGCTGTAGGTGAATCATCCTGGTTGTATTTGAGGTGGCCTGTGTTAATGCAAGGCAGAAACTTGCCTGTGTTATATAGAGTGTATTTTCTGTGGTTGTGTCAGTTTTGAATCCTGGTGGTATTCCTTTTACTGCGAAGAAACACTTATAATTCTCTTAGCTGTCCTTTTTCTCAGGGTGTAGTGCATCCAAAAATAATGTTATGTCATTGCTGCTTAACAGTTTTTCTTCCAGGTGTGGCATGTACTTTGCACAATGTGTCCATGCCCTCCTGGCATTCTCCTTCTGAGTGCTTTGCTTTCTATGATGGTCTGGTGTCTGTGTTACTACAGGTTTACCATATCTGAGTCTTTTCAAATGGGTCCCCGTTAACAGTTTTATAATACTTTTCCGTGATTTTCTACCTTAGTGTTGCTCCCTTGCCTCCTCAGGCAGCTCTTGGTTCTACAGGGACAAGGACAGCCATGACACAATCTGAACATAACTTGTACTTCAGTGCCATCATGCTTTCCTTGTTGTGACTTTTTTTCTGATATTTGAATTGTATTTAATTTGAGGTTTTTTTTTTTTTTTTTTACTGAGGAATCATATTAACAGTGAGTACTGAATGCCTCTGTTCTTGTAAGAGCTGGGTCATCTTTTACTGATTCCAGCTGGGTTAATCACTAAGCAGGCCCCTGATCACATTTATGTTTGGGAGAGCTTTTTTCCCCTTTGGAAACAAGAATCCTTGAATAAGTTAAAAAACCCCAAAACATAGCAAAAGCCAATAGATGGACTGCTGGAACTACCTGCCTCAGCAAGTATCCTCTCAGGACTGGTGGTCTATAGACAGCCCTGTGCTTTTGTCTAAGACACAGAAAGTAGGATGCTTTGTGGGATGTCTGTTTGTCTGCCTCGCATGCTGCAAATACTAGCTTTAATTCCCTTAATTTAAGACACTTTTAACAATTTTTGTTGCAGTACTTTCCAGTTTAAAGTTTATATATTGCACATGCTTTTAATGTTTTTTTTTTCCCCTAGGCAGTTTTGTTATTTTCTAACAGTTTCTATTTCTAACTGTTATTTCCTAACAGTTTTGTTATTTTCCATTCTGCTTCTTGAAGACAGAGTAAATTCTGTAGGTGTGCCCTTGGTTTAAGTCTCCCAATGATCCAGCAGAGCAGCAATACAGCCCTGGGAGCAGGGACTGCAGGCTGCTTCTGCAGTGAGGGAGATTTGGCTCCTGGGAAGGAGGTGATTCTTGAAAGCAGCACAGGTTGAACACTCAGCACCCAAGCTAATCGACCTGTTGTTTCTTTAAAATCACCAGAAGTCTGTAAAGGAGTTCACTGCTTCTTCCTGTACCTTATGATTTGTGCTCAGGAGCTGCTACCAGTATGTGTGTGCATGTAGACCCTAAAATACAAAGTGTTTCTGGTTTATTTGTGTTCCAGTGGCTCCTTAATTGTGACATGACAGGCAGGGAAAAATTATTTGTTGTGACTTTGCAAAACTACAATAAATACAAAGTTGACAATGAGTTTTGGTGGTGGTCTGAGAAATTTTGGAGGATGGCAGTGGTCTTTGCTCCAAAATTATCTGAATCCATCTACTCCCTGTGTGGATTTTCATTCCTATTCAGTACTGCATGCTTTTGAGAAATGAATTCAGCCAAGTATGGATCTGTTTTTGACAGCTGCAGTACAAAGACATTTGTATGTAGTAGAATTATTTTCCTTATTTGCTTTTTACTTTGTAAAAGAGGAGCAAATGCAATGCAGTTTGGCTACAGGGCTCATTTAGGTAAATTCTGTATACAGACTAAAATACTGTTTCCATTGTATTGAGTTTTCTCCTGTATGCTTATGTTGTTTCAGGCAAATTATCCAAGGTTCAAGGCTAATATAAATTAGCCTAGGCCCAAGATCTTGTCCATTTGTGTCCAAGTAATTATCTGTTTTTAAGGTACATGTTCTCTTTTACTTCATTTCTGCAATAAAAGGTGACTGTTCTGTGAAACATGAATGAAGTTTAAAATATCATTTACACAGCTCTTTATAAGTCATGTTTACATGACATACAATTGAATTTTAGCTGGCTAGCCAGCTGGTTATCTGTGTGCTTATGAACACTTTGAACATAAAATTCTTAATCCTCCCACAAAGGTTTGGCACTTTGTGGGAGCAAATATAATACTGGCCATCAGTCAGCTGTGGGCTTGGGTTGACCTCTTTCCTACTTCTGTTTGTATTGCATGATTGATAAAATCAGTCAGAAATGCACTATTTAGAATGTTTCACAGAATTAGATATTTTGTAGTTTGTTACTAGGAGCATTGGGACTATATAATAAAAATACAACTGTCCTTGTAACTACCATGATATACTGCACAGGCTGATTTATTTCACTTGAAGAATGAGCAGCTTAAGAAGTGTGCTTCTCTGAGACAGGCGAAAGGTCACACCTATTGTCCCGTTCAGATTTTCTGTGAGTGCTGTTTTCTTGTACAATGAGGTTTTCTTTGGACAAAACTTTTCTTTATTCTTCAGTGTAGAAATTATATTTTGCTTTGGTGGATTTAAGAGCCAAGAGGGCGCTGGTTTATGCTTTTGTCTAAAATAATCTGTGGAGTGAAAGGGGTCTCACTTCATGCTGTGGTAGGTTTAAAATACTATTTTAATTTGCTTTAAACTGCATCAGCTAATGTAACTAATCTCCATGTTAGCATGTTGAGGAGCTATGATGTGCATATAAATCAGTCCTAGACTGAAAATAGTAGTGAGTACTAGAATACCTATTCTTGTAACTTCTAAGTACAGGTAGTATTCCAGAGAAGTTGAGAGTTTCAAAATCTTCCAGGGACCTAACAGGCTTTGCAAGCAACAACGTTTTCTAGCCTTGTGTTAAAACCAAATCAGGAGATCTGGGTCTTGTTTTGAAACCATGAAAATGCACTGGAATTGTCTGCTGGGAGGGAGTGCTGAATGAACACACCTCTGGTTTGGGCAGGTGTCAGGGTTTTGCTGTTCTGTGTCACTAAGGCGTATTTGAGGTGTTGGAGAAGCTTGCAGTAACTGGAGTTAAGAGTGTGGTGGGGAAAAAAGTTTAAATCATGGGCAGTCAGGTTCTGTTAATTATGTAATTTGATAGTGTTCTTGTCATTAGTTATTTTTGCAAGTATTTCTACTGTTTTGAATTTATTTAGTTAACAGACTCAAAATATCAGTATTTTAACAATTAAAAATATAATCAAAATATACATTTAAAATATTACTAAGTGTGAAAATTAGTGGGAAGGAAGGTGAAAAGGGTACTTCTGTCTTATTTAAGTTGTGTAGTTGGTTAAATTTTTCCTAAAATAACCATAAATACTAATCAGAATTGCCATTAAGAAAAAACACTACTGGATAACCTTGTTATTCTATGTCCTGCTGTGGATTTACCTTGTGCTGGAGAGGGAGCTGTGCTGCTGTGAAGATTATTCTTATGCTGTGCTGCTTTGGAAAATGGCTTTTGTATTCTGCAAACCTGGAACTTGTGTCTAACAGGGATTTGTGACTTGTGACTGCATTTGTGACTCACTGCCAGGCTATGGTGGAATGGCTTTAGAAAGCAAAGCTTATGGAAATCTCATCGCTGTGCTTTTAAGTCTGGAACTTTAAGCAAGAATTAGATATTCCAATACTGCTTTGTTTTTGGCTTTAGACTACAGATCTATCTGGATATCTTAACTCCAGTGACCAGGAGTGTGGATATGGCTTTGAAGATGTGGCGTGTCAGGACTGCAATATGTATGGCATGGTGCACCAGTGTTATAATTTCAGAAAGCCATGGTTATGAGTTTTATGCTGTTCTTTAGCTTGAGTGGTATTATTTAAAAATGTGTAAAGAAATGGCTAGTGTGAGAGAAGCTAATACTGTTTTTTGAATGCCATTAGGGTGATGTAACTGCCTTAGACGATGTGGCATTTTGCATTTGTGCTGAGGTGAAAAGTATGGGGTGGGCAGAAGTGCTTGGAAGGCTTTGTATTCAGATGTGTGAGAATAGCAATCAAAGTGCTAGTTAGTCTTACCTATATCAAGTTAAAATACTAAAAACTGCAATGGGACACAGCTTAATTTTAATACCAGAAGAACAGGGAGAGAAAGCTAATTTTACTTTAAATGAATTAGATCACTAAGGCGGCTGCTTGGGAATTATTTAAAAAATTAATCATAGAAATTGGCATATTAAGTTTTTCTGGGTCAGATTTGGAGAATGAAGTTTTAAGACAGGCATTAAGGCATTTATTCGTATTTGTAGAGACTTCCATGGAAATAAAAACCTAAAGCAAAACTAGGAATACTTAGCTACTTATTTAGACACTGATGGGAGAAAAAACCCCCCTGATTTGTAAAGGAAAACCTTACAGTAGCTTATAGCAGGCTGAAACATGAGTAATTAAAGTGCTAAGTCAATGTGGATTATTCCAGCATGAGCCAGTCTGAATTTGCTTCATTATTTGATTGCGCTGCTGCTTTTGATGAGCTGAAATCAAGACCTTTAGTAATTTAATAAATCCATATAAGGAGATGAATATGATTAGATTTATAATTTCAGTCTTGTACTGATTTTTAGCTACTTGCAGCAATTCATGTATTCGAATCAAGTGTTCTTGAATCATTACTTGAAAGACATCACTAGACTAGACAATTTTGCATGAGACCTACATTTAATTTTGTTTTGGTCTCTACATGTTGTTCTTTTCTGATGTTACTTGTAGTACATTTGATATTCCAAATTTAACAAACTGGTGTTTTTTGTAATAACTTAGGCTAGGTAAATTCTAAGTCTTTAGTAAAGGTCACATAGGAATATAACCTCATGAAAGATTCATGAAAGCTTCAGGCTCCTCCTTTCAATTTAAGTGACGTGCCAGAGGTCACTTGGAAAAACATCTTTTAGGTAGACAAGGGGACCTTTCATTCCCATCTCAGACATCAGCTGATGGGGCTCTCCAAACAAATTCTTTGTTTATGTGCATCTCATTTACAGTTATTAAATTACCAAGTGAAAGTTAAATGCTGTCTTAGGCACTCAGAATATTTGTACAGTCAGATTTTCCGTCAAAGCAGGAATTATTTGTCAGATCTAAAGCAGATCAAAAATAAGAGGGTGGGTTTAACACTTGCGATGTTTTAAACAGAACAAAAGTTATTTTTTTTTTAATGCCTTCAAGTGATAGATTTGTGTATGACCATTTCCGAAGTGGAATTGTTTGTCAGACTCATGTGGCTTGACAAAGCTTTTATTTATTTTTTACTATATGTGTTTTAGAAATTATTTACTCATTTTGCCTACTCTTGATACTTATGTTAGAGATGACTGAGGATGTTAGTTCTTCTATAGCAATATTTTTACTTGAACTGTGTAGTTATAAACCTGAAGCCCTAATACATCATAGGTGAAAGCAAGCTTTTCTAGTGCTTTGGTAAGAAAATAACTAATAGTAGCCTGTAAGTAAAGGGAAAACATAAATTTCTATAAATGTTCTCAAGGTGTTTAAATTTGGAGCAATATTTTATTTTTAGTCTGCCTTGCAAAGGAAAAAGTTTGGTTTGAACCTCATTACTTCAAAGTTTTTATCTGAAGGATTTCCCTGCTGGTATTGATGTCAGCTTTCAGAACACAGGCCACTGGTATAAGGAAGAGGCACGTGTACAGGGACTGCCAGGCAGGGTCATCCTAGAGCACAATGCACAGGGTTGCAGAGACACATTAAACTGTCATATTCTATTTATGTCTTTTGTTCTAACATTGAGAATTATGTAGGGTTTTTTTTCATTTTTTTCCCCTATACCGGTATTTTATTTTGCAGAAGTCTAAACCTGATGTAGTAACTTATGTTTCAGATAATGGTAAGCTCTGTAATTGTTTTCTGTAAATAATAACTGAACATTGTGATAGCTCACCATATGCCTGCTCTCCAACAGAGAAAAATGCTTCACATGCTCTAAAATTGACCTCTTAGTAGGTTTTATATTCTTTCATTTGGTGCCTTCTTGAAAGAAATTATGGGCTGAGGGCTCTTGAAGCCCTGTTGGACATTTCTCACTCGGTAACTCATGAACCCCCTCACCAGTATCAGCAGTTCTGAATTTTGACATGTGCCTTTCCCATAGGAAAAAATACCTCAAACACAAACCCAAGTCTGGGGATTGCTTGTGATATTTAATTCAAAGAGAATGACAATTCTTCTACATCATTATATTATTTGACTGTAATGATTAAATAAATATACAGTAGTCAATCTATTTTTAGGTAATTACAGGAAGTATTCTCTGAAAATGCATTCCCTTAAATGTGGCCTTTCATGTTTTGATTGATGATCTACAAATATTAAAGCATTATCCTGTGAAACCCTGTCCCACTAGGTTTCAGAAGGTATGTTTCTGCCTTTTTACTTACCTTCTTTATTTTTAATGGGATATAGATTAAATGCACTGATTAGTTAAGACCTCATTGGAGAGGTAAGACCTTCTGAGATTCAGGGTTGTATGCAGTCTATATGCAAACATAAAGCCACTAGAATCTACATAAACTTTTTGACATAAATGTTGCAGATGTCTCTAAGACTTTGATATCTCTGACAGCTGCAGTGAAGACTCAGTGGTTTGAGTCATTTCATTCTATGTTACCTTTCTCACTTCTAGATCTGTTCTCATTGAACCTGTTTAAATTGATTGTCTTGATAGTAGAAAAGCTAGGACCTTGAACTGGTTTGTCCTAGTGATTGCACACTCATCCATGTGTCAATGACTATTACAATTTGAAGTCTTCGGGGGCTCTTCTCAGTGAGCAGGTAGTGCTTTTGATAGTGACAATGCCATGAGATCATTACATCTAATTAGCATAATTTGACTAAAACCAGAACTTTCTGCTTGAGAAGCAATCAGTAGACAAAAAAAGTTTTGATCTTCATTTATTAGCTGGTATTTTTTTCTAGAAAATCATTAGATGTATGACCTCTGGATTTTTGGGCTTTTTCTTGGGTAGATACAGATAACATTGTTTAACCTTTCCCCTGCATGATTTGGCAAGCCACATACAGTTAGAAACTCTGCATGCCAAATTTGTCTTTCAAATGATGCTTAGCACCCTCTTAGATAGGTAGTGTAGATTGAGTGAAGGTCAGAGTGGGTGAAGGTGACTTTGATCTCTGTAGTTATTGAAGAATCTGGAAAAGAGACCTACAATCATCTTTTGGAGAACTAGTTGAGTAATTTAGCATCTTTTGTGTTTTGGGTTCAGCTGCAGAAAGGAAATGTTGACTGGTCATGTGACATTGTTGATAATTACTAGCAGTCAGTGACACTGTGCAGTTGCCCTCTTCATGATTCAGAAATGTGTGATTCAAGAAAAGCATTAGAATATAAATGAATGGTAGCAATTTCTCCATATTGCTGCATACTTAGACACAAAAAGCAGATATCCATGGTGTTAAGTGTATCCATAGTGCACTGTTGTTTTAAAGGTCAAATTATACTGAGATATCCTACTCTTCAGGCATATAGTTAAGTGAATACAGAATTCAGTAGAGATTGAAAGAAATATTAAAAAATATTTATTTAAGAAATCAATATAGTTTTGTCATCTAGTGAAGTCATAAAACCAATAACAGGAAGGTATTTTAAAATACATGGTTCTAGAAGACAGTCATTTAATTTGTAGTCTTTTCCTATTCCTGCTCTCAGAGGCATTGCAGCAAGATTATTACCAATCCCTTCTTTTTCAAATTTTGCATAACATTAATTCCATATGTTAAAGGACACTGTGCTGCTAAAGATACCATATTGCAGATGAAGTTGTGTTAGACTGCCAGTTCATTCCATGTGAAGTTAGTATGGAATCATGAAAGCTCTTAAAAGAATTAAGAAAACCCCCCAAATCCCCCAAAAATTCCCCCTGGAATGCGTGATACTGTGCTGTGACTTAAGATACAAAATGTAGAAGAGCATCTTAATTGAGGCGGGGAGCAGTAAAATATATTTATATGCTAAAAGGTAGCTTCTCAAGAGGGTAGAAGAATTTCTGCAAGAAAGGAAATATGTATACCTTACCTACCAACTTGATCACTGTAGGATCATCCCTTTGAGTCCTTCCAAGAAGAATACACAATGAATTCTATTTCTTATTTTGACTGACGTATCCTTTCAAAATTTCTCATCAACATTTGCTCTAAACTGAGCCAGATTATTTTTCCCTATTATCTGCACTTGCCCACTGTGTTCCTCCCTCATGTGCAAATCTGATTGCATCATCTATCTCTTCATATCTGTCAGCATTGTAAGCCTTGCCCACTCATTCCTTATCTCCTGTAAATGCTCCATTCTTCTTCCCATGGTGTTCCTGTCCTATAAATACCCTTCATCACCAACATTTGTAGCTGCTGCACTCATCTTTTCCAACCTCCTTAGCCATTTCTGCCATCATAGCCATAAGGAGTTGAGGAGATGATGGATTTGGTTGGCAATTGCATTACTCTAAAGATAAATGTTCCTTGTGTAGATGCACTTACGAATGCTTTTATCTCGCCATGCTTGCCTTCTCTTCCCCCATGTAGTTTAAAATGTGTTCTCCTTGTAGTCCATCCAGGGAAGCAGTCTTGTCTCTGTGTTTTTATATGGAACACTATGTTCTAACCCTAACTGAGGGTAATGTATTGTAATCTCTCTATAAGAATACTTCATTATTAAGTAAGATGTTTTGGCTGGTATAGAGGGGATCCTCAGTGTTTGCTGTGAATTGTGTCTGATGGCAGTGTTGGAGTGAGAATATGAAAAAGTGGAGTCTTAGTAGGCTTTGAAGGCTGTCACAAATGCTCCATGGCTGTAATGCTGAAGGAGATAAAAATCAGGACATACATTTTCATGCTATCTTTAAAAGGCTTTAATACCATAATGTAGATATGTATTTGGAGCATGCTTATCCTAGCATTTCCTTGTGAAGGTACAGAAAGTACTTACTAATGTGCAGAGAAAAAGAAAGTGATTTTAATTGGAAGGCAGTACAATAGTCTCAAAAGGGAAACATGTCTGGGATCTCCCTGACAGTTGACACTCTCCACAATCACTGGAAAAATGTGCATTTTGAATTTTGAATGAACTTATGCTACAGTGCTGTGTCAATAAATCACAAATGTATCCTGGTACTTATTGGTTGTGATTGTGGCTTTTTGAGGAACTGTGTGCAGTGCAGCTGTCTCTGAGATGAGAGGAAAGCAGTGCTTCAAGAGCATCATCAGTGCCAAGTGTCCTCTACAGCATTTTGCTTACAAAGAGAGAGAAGGCAGTATTATAATCAGTCTGCCCTGAGGAATGCTGCAGGAAAAAGATGACTAATGATTTTTTTAAACAGTAAAGCAAAACTGCAAAGGAAGAGGGATTACTAGAGGGATTTAAACACAGACTGTAATAAAATATTGATTTCAATCCCTTTTCCTCTCTGCCACACTAATGAATGTTTTCATTGTACTTTGTCAGAATGAGTTGTACAGGGCAGAATTCAGTGATGAACATGTCCTCCCTCTTCTAGAGAGCTAGTCTAGCTCTGTGGGTATAGCAAGACTGAAATGGTTCTTGTCTCAGCATTGGAAGCGTTGTGAAACCTGCTGTGAGCTCTTCAAACATGGAAAACACTGGACTGACCAACAGGGTCAGGTGAACTAAAGTGAGTGAACTTAAGTGATTACTTTATCAGGAGCAATATTTTCAGGTAGCTGTGGGATAGATAGCTTTGTGTTTAAAAATGGAAAACACAGCTATTCACCATGCCTGTTTTCATCATTCATACAAAACAATTTACTTATTCTTCTCATATTTAGTAGAGAGTTGCTGCTTTGTGAGCCAGTTGCAATGCCACCATATAATGATGCTATTTGAGAAAATGAGCAATATAAAGGAGACTAGTAGTTTAAAATGTGTTCTCTGAGTACATTCTCTCTGGGCAGATCTTAATAGGTTAACACACAGCTTAAAATATATAGATAGTCTATTTGGTATACAAAAATGGTCTTAAGAACAAGGCAAGCAAAAAGGAATCCTTGACATGATTCAAGACCACGTACTCTCAATGAAGTAAGGAAAGACAAGTAAAAGCCTTCCAGAGGGCTTAAACTGGGATTGTGATTAATGACACCACATATGAGTAAATACATGCAGATCTCAGGTTTGCTTTTCTCAGGTTTGCTTTTGGCATGTGTTAGCAGCTAATGATATGCAGGATTTTATTTCTGCTAGTACCCCCCAAAGTGTGGTTACATTTCAGTCTCATACTTGTGCCTGCTTTAGTATTGTCAAAAGTTCCTTGACTGGCAAAGAGGGACAAATCTCGGCTCTAAACTTGGAAAGACTTAAGGCAAAATTTGTGAAATTAGCAGCAGTCTTGAATATTTGATTGTTGTGGCTGTCCAAGGACAAGAGGGAGGAGGCAAAAATAGGCTCTTCCCCAGCTGCACATACACCAGCCCTCTCCAAGTAGGGCCAAAGTCAAGTTAGGCATTTCTGGTATTTTGTAGTGACTTAAATGAGTTAAACATTCCAACGACTAAAAATCCCACACCTGTGTGAACCCTCTGCTCTTTCAGGCTGTTTTGCAAAACACTGGTATCCCCATCTCAGAGGAGAAGTTAAAAAAAAACAACAAAACAACCAACCAAAAAACAGAAAAAGAAATAGAGGGAAACAAACTCATCCAGTTATGATCCAGTTGACTTGTTTTTGTAGGTCATTGCAGAAATGCACAGACACTAGTTAGGGTATGGTTGCATTTTGTGTGTTTTTTTAAACTCTGATTGTCTCATGCAATTATTCTTGCTTGTACACTCAGTATGTGTATCCTATTATCAGGAGTGTAATGGAGAGGTAATTTAAGCTGCTGTGGTGCCAATCTGTATGCAGGCAGTATGCAAGGCATAAGGCAACTGAGCCATCACTAGACAGCCTCTCATTAGCTTCTTTAAAGATATTTCAGTGGTCTGACACTGCAGGTTAATTGGCAGAATAAAATAATTTCTACTTTGTGACATGGTTTAATAATAAAAACTAGCTACAATTTAGGTAATATTTTCACTTTAATGATTACACTCTTGGTTTGAATTCTAACTGTATATTTATATTTTAAAATGTTGCATTATTTATTTTAATATAAACATTTATTATAAAAGTGGTAAGTCAGAACAAGAAACACTACATGTCAGCACTCTGGAAGAGATCTTGCTGCCCAGCAAAAGATGACATCTTTGTTGATTGACCTATTTTTCTTTTGCCTGTCACTTGGATTGTGGAAGATTCAATTTTATTCTATCATTTAGCTGCCTGTTAGTAGATTAGTTAAAACATTAGTTCATTGAATGGTTACAGGATTAAGTCTTCTATTTAACTGTTCTGTTCAGCCACTTTTCAACTGATGTTTGCTAAAATGTGCCCTGTTATAAGATGCTTCAGTCTTTCTGATGAGTATTCTGTTCCTTGAACCTGGTGTGTGTTTAAAACCTTGTCTTCTGCCAGGAATTCACATGCTCATATGTGAACAGATAATGTGATATTAGCTTCAAAGTTTTCTTAAAAAAAACCACAACTGAGGTGAAAAGGGTCCATCCATACTGGTTGCTGTAACTGTGGCAGTATCCAGAGTTTTTCAGAGCCTGACCCTGGCTGCAGAAGACAGACTGGGGTCATATCTGTTCTGGAGCACTCATGCTTTGGAAACAACACAATGGCTACACTGACAATTCTGTGTGCAGCCAACAGCAATATATTTATTGCCCCTGAACTTTTAAATTTCCTAGGACAGTAAATAAAAATAATGAATGGCCTTTATCCATCACAGGTTTTAAAAATTTGGCTTGGTAACCAGGAGTTTCATATGAAGAGAGATTAGGGGCAGTATAGGTCTGAAAATATTCTTACAGTCCTGTCTGTATGTGTCTCTTAATCCACAGATATATCTGCTTAGATTTATCCCATTTAAGTTTATCATCCTGAGTACATACATTTCCATCAGTATTTAAATTTCCCTGTGCTGTTGTGTACTTCCTTGACTATCTTGCCATAGTACTTAAAAATAAAGCCCTTTTGTTACATTGCATAAATACAAGTGATAAGAAGGAAATACATCAGAAATTTCTTCTTATTCCCTGTCTACTTTTTAAAAATTACTTTTCTCAGCCAACGTGCCTATGCACTCTTCTTAAAATTTCCTTTGAACTTTTATAAGCACTCCACTTTTTCTCCACTGATACTCTTCCTGGTTAGTTGTGTTTCCTGTTTTCAAACTTTGTGATGTCCATGTCATTTCCTTTTTCAATGAAGATGAAATGTTAATGTGATGGATGATTTGAGTCTGTGTAAGAGAATGCATGTGTGGATTGCAGTCAATAACAGCAATTTAAAAAATTGAACAGCTAAGTGATTCTACTGTTCAACAAACTAAAAAAATCATCTAAGCCATAGCCTTCTTTCCCTTTATATACCTTAGAGAAGGAAAGTGAGTTGGTGTCATTAATACACAGATGGGTAGTGTTAAGTGATATTTTAATCCCATGTTAAATGACAGCAGAGATGGTAACTAAATGGGTGAAGACTATTTGAATTGCTACAACTACCTGAATCTATACAGTAAAAGTGGGATTCCCTTGATCTCATGTGGCTGTTTTCAGTGTAGGCATCCACACTCTGTCTGGTTATACAGACTTCTTTATTGTTGGTGGGCAAATGCTGGTACTTGGGGGGATTCAGCCTGCTTGGGATTAGATTAACCAAGTAATGTGTTGAACTATCAACATAAGCAATTTCCCTGCCTATGGTAAAAGGATCTTGGTAACTCAGATGAATAGGCAGAATTCATTTAATCTGTCTAAAAGTTAGTGGTTGAGAATTATCATTGTGGCTGTTCAGTCAGTGGAACAAGCAGAACTGTAGGAAAGCCATTTTTGCCACCTAAAAACAGTGCTGATATCCTCAATGATCTTGGTAGGGAGTTATACACCTACAAATGCTGGGTTTAGTAGCTTTTACAACTGTTCCAGCTAGATTTTTAAGAGGACCTTTGAACGTAGACAAAGGTAACGTAAAAATAATTTAATTTACACTTGTGGATGTGGCCTTTTCTTTATCTAGTTCCCTTATGTGCTTTCTCAAGCATATTAACAGAGGAATGAAATAATTGTAATAATTATCCTAGAGGGATAAAGTCTGAATATTTTATCACTTTCAATCACTTTTCCCAATGATATTTCTAAGCAAAAATAAACCAGGGCAATGTTAAGTCTTGCCCTTTTTTATTCTTGTTGGAAGAATGGTTTGCTGACTCATTTTGACTGGAAGTTTTTCCAGCTTTAACATAGCATTTGGGGGTGTCGCATATTTAAAAAATAAAAAAGCAAGCTCTTTTTCCTAGTCTTCTATATAATAAGCATGAAGAATAACTAATCAAAACTCTGAAGAAGACCAAATTTTTAAATGTATGTTTTACTTCTTGTTTCCATGATGTTATTGTACTGCCTTATTCACAACGGGCAAAAGCTGAATTTTTAATGTAAAAAAATAGAGGCTGCAGGTTCCCTAAATACATTTTGTACTCTCTTAAAGTCAGGTTAAATTGTACTCAAGATACCATATTTTCCAGTGTATAGAAATCTCCAAAACACAGTTTTAAATGTAAGGTGATGGGTGCAGCTTGCAGATCTGCAGTTTCCTCAGCTGCTCTTGTCATTGCTTAGTTGCTTGTTTGAGTAGCAGCAGCAGTGCAGGCATAGGGGGAGAGTAGTAATGTCCTTACTGTCATGTCCTTTTGGGTGGAAAGCGAGTGTAATTTTCCAGTGCATATTCTGGGGTATCCTGTAGACACTGCATAGAGGAGCACACATCAGTCTTCCTCAAATGTCCTAAAATGCTCTTGTCCTGCTCCTGAACAACCTCATATCAGCTCACTTGAACAGATTTGCTGCATTTAGTGTTTTCCCTTGCAAGTTTTAGTCCTCATCTTCTTTAGTTTGGTTTTCTTCCTACACTCTCCTGAGCTTTCTCATCCTTCTTTGTCTACTGTCTTCAGCTGTCTATTTTTGCCTTGGCAACAAACCTTTTCTCTGTCAATGTTCCTTCTCTTTCTTCCAGAAATTTTGCTGTATTTTTTCTATTGCTTCATTGTTCTCTGCTCTCAATGATTTCTGCCCATTTTATTTTACTCCATGTGTTTCCCAACAGTCTCTGTACTCTTTTTAATTTCTTTTCCTTCATGTAGTTACTAATTAACATTTGAAGCTATATTGGTGATTCTCACAACTTACGAAAATCACATTGTTTAGAATCAATTTGTTAGGTCTCTTCTTATGATGTTTATTCATAGTTTCTCATTAGTGTTAAATACCAGGAGCAAATAAAGATTATATAAATGCAGTCACATTCCATGCTTCCCAAAGGTAGGGTGAAGTAGTAGTGGCATTTAAAAATATATAATCTTTGAAGTGTGTTTCTTTCTTTGTATGGGAGCCAGGATGATCATCGGTGAGGTTTGTCTGGGCTAGACTTGCCAGTCCTGTTGAAACTTGAATAATGTGATTTTCAAGCATGTATCTTCTGTGACTGTAAACTTAGATACTTTAGGGAATGGTGAATAGGATAGTGGAATAGGAAACTGCAAGAGAATTCAGATAGTACAACTTACCATGCTCTTTCATCAGGTTTTTTAATTTATTCAACAAGATTTTCAATTTGTTCACCTATGTTTATATAAAGGGAAATGCTCTAAGGATGCACCCTTGCTCTGAGGCCTCAGCAAAACCTAAATTAGTAGGTAGAGTGTTACCTGCCAGTCTGTCTTCCCATTTTCTTTTTCCTTTTGACGTCTTTTTGATTATCTGCATTGGTCAGTTTCTAAAACAGTTTCTTTTAGTTCAGTAGGGTTTTACTTTTATGAAGGACATAACTGACACTGTTGGCAGCCGGTTCAGCATTGTATATCATTTAAATGTTGCTCTAACAACTGCCAAACTTTGGACTGTGTTGTTGAAAACCTGTCTTACCAACAGTGTGGTCTCTGCCTCGCGTGTGCAGAAGTCCTGAGTTCCTGGTTTGAAGATGCCATGGGCTGGGTTTGGGCACGTGGCAGTGGTGCCATGTGCTGGGTCAGTCACGGCAGCCACCAGCGCTGGGACAAGGGGTGGGGCAGGGGCTGCAGGGGAGGAGAAGGCTGGGTGACAGGCTGGGTGACAGGCTGGGTGACAGGCTGGGTGATGTCCTGCACCTCCAGCAGCATCACTCAATGAAATGTGCGTCATGCAATCTAGGAGAAGATGGGAGGTAGCAAAGGGCCATGACATCACCACGCACTTGCAGAGTGGAGGGTGATTTCTCGCCACCTACATCTCTGTGTCTTCACTACAGAACAAACTATTTGTAGCCAGCTCTTAGGCAAGACAATAGCAGGTTTCTCATATGATCGCTGAATAAGTGATGGGGAAGTCAGATGGAGAAGAGGAGAGGGTGTGAAAAGAAAATAAAGTAGAGCTAAAAAAAAAATCTTGAAAGTCTTAATGTTTAAGAGGTAGGTTTGCAGGCCAGCTAAGAACACTTGTAATTTTGCATCAGCAATGGTTCATTGTGATACAATGCAGATGAGATATTAATGAACAACAGAAAAAAAAGGCAAGCAGCATAGATCTAAATAGCTTTACCAATTGCAGGATCAGATCTCATCAGGTCTGGAGAAACCTCTGTTTTATGTAAATACCTCCCTTATTGGGGTTGCTTTCAACTCTGTTCTTTCCTATTAAAAATTTTTGTCCTTGGTACCCAGAATTTTCTTCTGATCAGATTTTTAAAAATTTCTTCTTCCTTTTCTCATACCTTGCAGCAAAAATTTATAGATATTTCTCCAAATTCCTTTTCAGTCATTTATTGTTGTTGCATATGTAAAATTTTTTTAAAAAAATCCCATTTCTTTGAAGAACAGAGCAAAAACAAAGCAAGGGGATATTTTGACATATTGTATGTTTTATCTATACAATTAAAAATCTTCCTGATAGAAGTCTTTCAGGACTAGAAGGCTTTCATAGTGTTCCCTTGCCTGGAAATACCCCATATTTTCTCTTTCCATTTTTGTGAACATAGTATGTCCTTTTCAATATTTCCAATTACAAATATACACTACATGTATGTGTTATCTGATAATTACATTTAGACGTCACAAAGGCATCTAAAGAATTAAAGATATTTCCATTCCTTATAAAATGGGAAGTGTAAGGTGGCTGAGTGCCAACTTATCAGTGTTGGGTTTTTTAACATTTGTATCAGTTTAACAAAATATTTTCCTGTTACTGCTATGTCCACTGTACTGGGACAAGCCCAGTAGAAAAATCCCCACAGTATTTTTGTTGCTATGTAAATCCAGAGCACTGGCAATTAAAGAGTGAAAGTGGTGTATATGAGAAAAACACTTGAAATATAATTAGATGGTTCCTCCTTTCGTGGGCACTGCATGCGTATTTAAAATTTGTCATCGTTACAATTTTATCTCCAGTAATAATCCTGAAATTTAATTTTTCTGTGTTACAGCTTTACTGATGATACTGTTTCCAAAAGATTAAACTTGATCAAGATGTAATTTAAGAATAGGTAGATCCATTTATTTAACTGAAAAATCTAAGTTAATAAAATGATGCTGTATTACCAGAGAATCTTATTTGTTCTCAGGTGTGATCCTGACAGCTTTATTGTGGTTACTGGGGGTGTGTGTTACAGTAGACAGCGATTCCCTTCTGTGCAGTGTCTCGGGGGTTTTTTGCTGTCAGTGGTGGTGATGGCAGCGGGAAGGCACATCCATGTGCGAGAGGCAGGGATGGTTGCAGTCAGCACAAGTGCATTTCCAGTGACTGCAAAGTGGTGGTGCTTTCACCTTCAGTTTCTTCTGCCAGTTGTGTGCTTTACCTCAGAGATGGCAAAGGTGTCTGCAGGTGCCATAGACCCAAAGCCTTTTCCTTGCAGTAATTGATGTCGGTCTGACAGGCTTGAGCAGGATTTCAGAGCTTGCATTGGCCCTTTGTTGTCTTTTCAACAAGGAACAAGCTGCAAAGAACATACTTGAAGGATGGCTGGCTGCTCAGATACAGAATTTTGAGGTTTGTTTAAGAGTGGGAAGCTTTTGCTGTGAGACAAATCCTTCCTGTTTCATTCAGTGGTGATTGGTTCCAGAGCCTGTACTGCAGAGTGGTCATGGTCAGGCTTATTTACACAGGAGTTGTACCATGTCCAAATGTAGGAACTAGAGGAAAAGCCAGGAGTTTATGGTGTTATTTAGTGAGTGTGGCATGATACAGCTGGCATCAATATCGTGGTTTTGGCACTTTTAATGGCTGCTGAGGATGCTCCTCTTGCTCTTGTTCCTGCATGTGAAAACACTTTTTGTTTCCCTATTCTGCCCCTTGTCTCTATTAGAAACAATATGGAACATTTTATATGAAGTTTGACAGAGACAGCTCTGTAATTGTCCAATGTTCCTCAAGACTCAGACTTTGGGTAAGCTGATCATCATGTCCCAGTGGGGCACAAGTCACTGCTATAGTGGAAAGATTTTTGGCTTGCTTTGTGCTAGGGATGATGTGCTTTTTGATGGAGCTTTTTCTGGGAACTGCTTGTACTCCTATGAGCCCAGGAAAAGGTGAAACAAGTCTTCTCATGTCCTAGAGGAACAGGGCTGAGAATGTCTTTGCATCTGAAAATTCAAGGAGTGTAAGAGCCTGATGATCTGCTGGAAAAGAAATGTCAAAAACTTTGCAAGAATATTTGGAAAAACCAGTTGTGTAGACACTGTGATAATATAAATATAAAAACTTATTGAAAAGCATCTGGTGAATATGCTGTCTAAATATCTCAATTAAAAATATTTCTACTGTAAGGATTTCTATCTGTAAATTTTGTAAGGAAAAGTAAAAATTTAAGTGTTTTTAGAACAGTGAATGATTCTAAAAAATAAGAGTAAGAAGAAATTCTAACCTGAAGTTTAAGGTTATAACATGTATTCAATAACTGTGACCTCATTTAATCCTTTTGGGTAAATCATGTAGCTTCATCTCCTAGGAGAGGGAGGAATCAGTGTGTGCAAGATTTTATGAGTCACTGCTTTAGTCTTTATAAGGTAACATATGCTTGACTCAGTTTGGAAGAATAGAAACCTGTTTTTTCTTTAAAACTGGAATTGTCATTCTGCTACATTGGAGCAATTTGTTTTTCTTCTTGAATTTTGAAAAAAATAAAAGCCCATAATAACAAATGATGGAAAAATAATAGTTGAAAATTTGAACAGCACTTAAGACATTTAGGCAAATTATAGACCCAAAAGCAAATGCTATTATTAGAACGATCCTAACACAGTAATAATTGTACACTAGAATATAAAAGGAATAAATCAGAAATATTTTGGATTAGAAATCAAAAGTCATTCACTCTATCCATTGAGTTAAGATAGTAAGGATAGTAGAAGCTACATAGTTTGAGGGTGTCTAACACATTATTTTGCTGGAAGCTGAATTTTTTTCAGTTTTAGCAGAAAAGCTGTCCGTGTACACTCGACAAACCACTTGCTTCTAGACAAGGTCTGGAAAACAGCAAATTACTTGCTGTGTTTTATCTAACTTACTAAAGTTTTTCATTCACTCTGTCCCTAACTAGCTCGTGTCCAGCTGTTTCTGTATAGAAATATGGGTTTTTGCCTAGTAATAGGAAGCAATTGGCAGCTGATTTTTAAAGGACAGAGGATGTGTTTTAACAGAATATTTTGTGTTGGGTTGTTTGTTTTTTCTCCCTAAATTTAATAAACTTGTAGGAACTTTTGTTTTCTGGCAGCTCAAGGAAATGTTCTCAACTGTTTCCCTGTCCCCTCCAAACAAAACCATTCTCATAAACCTTAAATACTTACAAATAATAAAGTTAAGTACATCAGTAATTAGGAATAACAAGCACAGGTGTATTTGGGGTTAACAGTGCTTTCTTTGGTGTACTTACTGGTATTTAATCTGACAAGTAGTTATGCAAAATGAAGAAATTTTTTAAAATTTTTTTTTTGCAGAATGGCTTTTTGTAAAACCACAGATTTTCAGAGAAACTTTGGTCAGAGTTGTTTATTGCCTGAGATGGGAGGAGGGAGGGAAAAGCAACGTGGTGCTGGGCATACATTTGGTATAGCAAATGCTGCCTGACCCAGCAGAACTATGAGAATGAAGAATTCCTCTTATTGTCACCTTTGTGTTTCAGTAAGCACTTTATTAAGGAATATTAGTGTGGCAATAGATCAAATGCTGGATTATGTCAGTGAGAGTTAAGTTCTGTGGATGACTAAAAGAAATTCAAATTAATAGTTATGTTTAACTAGTTAAACATAGATAATTCTGCTTCCCTATGTTCGTAATGGGCCATTTATTGAGTAATTTTAGCATATGGTAATGATTTTCTTAAATATCTAATGCTTCCTCAAATTTATCTGCAAACTTCCTTCAAAATTATTAATATATAATCTGGTGGATGTTCTCAAGCTTATTTTCACTCTTGTGATCTGCAGTGTGTACTTCATTCCTACCACTTTTGACTCCTTTCTGTATCCCATGTTTTTCAGTGCCGTCCTCATGGTGAAGATTCAGTGAAATGAAGTTGTAAAATGATAGGACTGGTGTTGCAATTTTTATTGAATGAAATACCATTGTTCTATAAGTTTTCAATAAATAGTCTTCCATTTTCTTCTGCAAAAACAGGGCAACAACTACCATTTAAGGTATGTACTGGTGTTTAGTTCAGCTTTGGCCTCTTATTTATGTTAAGGAGAACAGTGCTAAGCAACTGGCAGTGTCATCTGCACTTGAAGGATGTCTGTCTTTTGGAATTAGGGTAGACTTAACTTTTGGGTACTAACTGGGACTAGCAGCCATTTTGAAGGAAGACAGAGTTTTCCTTAGAATATTTTGTGAAAGTATTATTTTTCAACCACAGCTCATGCACAGAAAACTGTTTAGAAGGACAATAGTGATATTACTATGAATATGTTCTTTAAAAGTACCTGAGCATATGGTTCCAGTAGTTTTAAGTATATCAGAATGTAAAAGGTGGTGGCTCTGAGATCACTAGGAGAAGATCATATGCAACATATAGTTTCTCAAAAACCTCAAAAGAGTCAATACTATTAACATTGAGTTCATTGAATGTACCTGTAGATACTGAGTAAATCCATCTTCCCCTTTATGCAAGGGAGAATTAAAGACTTGAAAAAAAATTCTATAATTTTTTCCCCCATCATTAGATAATGACTCCTAGACATTGTCTGCTGAGCTGAGCATGTGCAGGAGTTCAACAGCTGTAGTTGAACTTGTGCAATGTCTAGAAAAAAACTTCCCTTTGTGTCTATTATCTGGTCCCTAGAACTTGTGCATGGGACAAGGAAGTGTTTTTCCAAAACATGCTTTACATTCAGAGCAGTAACTAAAACATGACTTTTACAAAAATGTTTAAAATTTAAAGTGAGTTTTGATATCACTGACTTTTTCTAATACATATCTTTAGGAAAGGAGAGAGATTGCTTTATCATTTGGAAGTAAACAATTTCTTAAAATGGTGATTTTAATCTTTCAAGTATGGCATAACCTTAAAAGTTCTATTGTAATTTCCTCATGCTCTGAGCAGAAATATTATTTAACATATGGAAGAATAATACTAAGGATATTAATGTAATCTCCTCAAGAGGAGATTGCAAACAGCTAGTTTTTCTGTCACTTATTCTTCAGTGAGGCAGTAGCTGGCTTGTGTATCAGTATTGATATGAATGTTATGCATGAGAGATCCGAAGAAGTCCATACAGCTACTATTTTTTTTCCTCACTTCAAAAGCTTAGTAACATCTGGAAGATGATTTTATTTTAGGGCAGTTATACTCTTTATGCTTCCATACAACCCCATTTAGTATTCATATGCTTTTCAAATTTAGGCAATGCTCTGTGTTTGTGCCATTTTGAAATCCGTTTTAATCACACAGCCTATGATTCTAGCAGTCTTTCAGAACTATTTATTTTAAAAGTATGATCTAAAACATATAAAGCAGTGAACCTCAAGTTGTGTGACAAGCTGTCTGATTTTGTCTGGGGTACAGTGCTTCATTGGGAGAATGTAAATTTATTGCCTTTTGTGCTGTTTAGTGTGTCACTTGTGCAATAATTATCTGATGCTCAAAACATAGATCTGTCCACATAAAATCACAGTACTGATACCAAAGTTCCTAATGCACTTCATGACTTCAAGGCTGAAAAATTACTTAGAATAGTCTTTTTGATTAATTTGATTTGTTTAATAGTTTCAGGTCTGTCTTCACAGATTCATTTGGACGCAGGACTATTTCTTTTAACAGTAACACTGGAAGTAGTCAACTTGCAGCAAGATGAGGGTTTTGTAGATAAATTTTAAAATCCAAGCAGCTGTAGCTGTGATGTAAGGATGGAAAATTCAGGGGAGAATAGTCTAGGATGGATATTGACAAGAAAGTACATGTTTAAAGATAGTGTAGAAGCAAGGCTAAAAGCACTTCAAGCCTCTGTCCTACAAGACACAAGAAACTACACAGAAAATGGAAGAAAAGCACTAAACCTGCTAGTTTATGATCAGATTAGACTACCAAAATGTATGGACAAGCCTACCATTTTTATTAATTAAAAATGAAGTATATTTTTCTAGCATCCGTTTAGTAAAATATTCATTTTAAAAAGGATGTATGGAAACTTGTATGGCAGGGTTTACATTGCAAAAATTTGAAGGTACTCATGTTTAGATGCTGTTTTGTCTCTTCCTTTGCTCCCAAAAGGCATGGGGGTGGAGGGAGGAAGAAGCTGTATTAGTTGAGTTCTGCAACAGTGGATCTCGGCCCTGGATAAATTTGATACATGCACTGTCAGTAAGATATTTTAATCTTGACTGATGAACATGTTGTGCACCATTGAGATAATCTGTTTGCGGTAGACATGATTAAATTTTTAGTGAAACAGTGACTTCTGTCAGTTGACTTTGAAATTGTGGTGACTCTGATATCTACCAATATGTCACAGGGAACAGTTTGTGCAGTGCCATATACCTTGTCCACACTTTTCCATCTGTGCTTAAACAGCAGCTAGGATTTTTTATTTTCTTTTATTGTGGAGAGCTCTTCTGTGTTTTTTAACTGATAAATAAACAAAACTCCAGGCTAATTCTGCTCCTCTGTTCTTTTTTCCAAATTATGTATATATCCCTCAGAGATCCCTAGTTCCCACATCAATTTTTTGTTCTTCTTTCATATTGCTGAAATAACAGAATTTCTTTTCTTCATCTTGAGTGGAGATTTCTTCCCATATAATTTCTGAGGTGGTTTGTTCTAGATTTGATGTGGAAACTTCAGGTTGCTCGAAGCTTTTGGCATGATGCTCTCTGACAAATCCCCTGTGAGTTTAGAAACTGCCAGCATCTCTTTCTAGGACTCTCCTCTCCATTTTTCCAAGCCTCTGGTCTTTTTATTTTTTGGCATGGCAAATGCCTTCCTGCTTTATCTTCATCTGTTGCCTTTTTCTCTGGTCTAACACACAATTTCCAGTTTAATGTATCAGAGGAGGCAGACATCTAGGCTAAAAAAAAATTATGGTTAGTTTCTGTTTTGCTTTGGTTTGAAAAAAACCCAATCATGATGATTAGGAAGCCATTTTGGGCTGTGTAGAGCCTTTTTGGGTTTTGTTTTCATTCAATCACAGCTTGAATAGTATGGCTTTAGAGACTTAGTGTATCTGCTTCTCTCAGGCATTGGCTGAGAGCCAGTTGTCTGCCACTTGATCTGTACACAGCACAAAATTACTCGAAGTGGGCTGATGAAGTGCATGAAATGACTGAGGAGTTGGTGACAACCATACTACCCATACCTGAATTAATTGTTATTTTGTAGCTGAAAGAATTTACTGCATTAACTGCTGCTTTGAGATGTGGATGCCCTAATTTTCATTCATCTTCAACTTTTATTCAGTCAATGTTATGATCTGTTCTGGATGTGGTTCTGTGTAGAGTGCCATCTTTTTTGTGGCTTCAGAAATTAGGACAACCCAAAGCTCTTCAGTGAGGATGTAAATGCTTACTTACTAAGCAGAGGTTTACTGTACCTCTGGGTGCTGATCAGTACAGTTATTGGATCCACTCACGAAACCCATTAAAGGTGTGGTTCTTGGAATCTGTAAGAGGTGCAGGTCCTGAACAGCCCAGCATTTGCCTTTGTGGCACTTGAGGTAAACTGAAAGTGGAAGTGTTAGTTCTGTGTTAGGTTGGAGGGTCTTGAACCAAGAAACCTCCAGGAAGAGGTGTTCAATTGTAAAACATTGCTTTTTTCTCTTTTTCTGTTACTTTGAGTTTAACAAATACTGCTGTAATTTGCATTCTTCTGGATGCAAAGGCTGGTAGAGTGGTGCTATGGTGACTGCAGTTTGAAGGGCTTTTTCTGTTGAGTTGGACTTGAGATGCAATTTCTAAGTTCTGATAAATTCTGTAGATGATCCCAGAATTGTGGATTTGTAATTTATAAATAATCAAAACAAACAAACAAGAACATTGCTGTTTCTGCAGCCATTATTCTCTTATGGCCTAAAGGCACTTAGTGTAAAACTTACGTGTCTTATTTTAGTGATATTATTCCCACAAGCAGTTTTGTATGAGGAGTGACAGTGACGGTATCAGCCTGAGTTTGCTGGTGCAGTATGGATGTGTAAAGGTACAGATTTGCTTTTAAAAATGAACAAAAGGGTTCCATTTGCAAAAATCTCAGGTAGCAGAGACTGATTATTGGTAAATCTCAAATAAGCAAATATTTCAAAATGACAGAAGAGAAACAGAGGAAGGAAAAACCCCAAAACCTTGTGATGAAAGTGTTATCTAATTGTGGAGTAGAATGCTCATTAAGACATTAGAATTTTTTTTTCCTAGGAGGTCTCATTTTATTTAAATTCTTTCTTGCAGCTATATTAAATAGGTCTTTGTTGTCACTTGGTTACTAAAAGTAAAATAAAATTATGTGCTGTAATACCATTGTGGAGAAATGTCTGTGCATCTCACAGAGAATTCAGGGACTCAAAATTTGCAGTGAAGTAACTTATAGCTTGGATTTGTTTTTAGCATCTTGTACTGTTAGCAATAAAGCCTTAGTATAATAATCTCTAGACATCCATTGCAGAGCCTATGTGGAGGCTTAGTTATGGAATAAATAATTTGATCATTTCGTTCCATACTCTGTGGATTTTGTTTTGCTGTAAAATCCTTCCTTGTTAATATCTGTTTATGTAATCAGTTTTAATTTTTAAGCATCTTCAGAAGGAATTAAAAATTTGTTGGACTTTGAAGTTGAAGACTGTATTTATTGTCAGTTGGTGTCAAGGATCTGTGGTAGGGAAATGAACTTTAGCGTGCAGAGAAGCATCCCAGTAGCTGTGACTGTAGGACCACTTGCTGCCTGGGATGGACAATGGTAAAAGAAGTTTTTTGTGGTACTTGCAGTCATGCAGTGGAGCCAGTTGTGAACATATTGACATTTCACAGACATGTTTTCAAAGAGCTGAGAAGCATCTACTTTGGATGTGAGAACTAAGATACTTCTTGGAGGTTCCTCTGATCAGTATGTTTTGGGAAGAACAAGTGGCATATGCTTAACAAGATGATGATCACCTGCTAGCTTGCAAGCCTTCCACCAGAGCATGAGAGTGATAAACTCATTCAGGTAGTAATAATATTTTTGTAACTTTGGTTGAAAAAAAAAAATCATTAAGTCTAGTTACCCAGCTTCTCTTCTGTTTTCAGAAATTTCTGTGGCTTTGTACCTGAGATATGTGTGAGGAGAGGAGGAAAAGGGAGGATGAAGGTATTCCATTGTGGAATGGTTAATCCCAAACAGGTCAGGTTTTCTGTGGCTGTTAACAAGTGGACATAGTGTTGCTGAGGTCTTACCACTATTGCCATAGGTGGCCCTACGGTCTCCGGGGAGGATAAGATCTTAAAATGGTGCTCACATCCCTTACTTTGTTCTCTCGGTTTTTTGGGTCACAAACCTCTCGACTCCAGAGCTGGTGAATTCACTTTTCAGCAGTCTCTGTTCTGCTTCGACACATCTTGTGTGTGTCCGTGCCGGGGTGTGCTGCCGGCGTTTTGGAAACGAGGTACCAGCCCAGGCTTTCCAAGTGCTGGATTGGTGATCCCAGAATCACAGAATGTGCCGAGTTGGAAGGAACTCACCGGGATCATCGAGACCAACTCCTGGCCCTGCAGGCACCATTCCCGAGAGTCACACCATTTGCCCAAGAGCACTGTCCAAATGATTCTTGAACTCTGTCAGGCTGATGCTGTGACTGCTTCCCTGGGGAGCCTCTTCCAGTGCCCAACCACCCCCTGGGTGCATTACTAGGTATTAAAAAAGAAAAAAAATTGAAACATTACTTTTCAAAGTGTGTTTGGGGGACATTAGAGGCAGACCACTAAAAAACCAAATTCGGGAGTGCCTAGCGTTTTCCACGTCTGGTTTCTCACCCCTGTGTAAAAGCAGTGATTCGGTATCTCTTTTTTTGTGACAAAAATGATTCAAAGAGCCATATTTTTCAGGGCTTTTGATCAGGANAAGCAGAAGACTGAGCTGCTGATGTCAGTTAACTCTGAGAAGTCGTCCTCTCCAGAAAGGTACGGCCGCATCCCCGTCCGCATGAACGCGGGGCTTCTCCCTCTGCCTCCGCGGGGCTGCTGGCATTGTCCGCGTGCTGCATGCCGGATCTCGCACGGTGCCCACCCAGCCTGTCCTTCTGGCCGAGCTTTGTGCGGTTTTGCCGAGGGTTGCGGGTGGCAGCCCGTGCCCCGGAGCCCGGCGGGCTGC
>VYXD01010363.1:362948-457775 GCA_013397195.1 Hylia prasina
GCAGACCCCGCGCCTGTCACGCGAGCGGCATCGCGCAGACCCCGCCGCTCTGCCGCGCTCCCCGCGCCCCTGCCCCTGCACACGGGCAGCAAATAGAACTTGGCGAAGCGTTTCGTGCCCTGTTATGTGGAAAAGGGAGTGTCCTTTGGAAAGTAGCTCAGGAATCGCAAATCCCCCTATTAGTCACATTCTGTAAGATAGATGTGATCCCTGTTCAAGTCTGTGCTAGGAAATGGAGCAGTCGCTGCATGCAGTAATGGTTCATGCCTGCAGGTAAGGACAAAATGACTCAGAAGTGTTTTTAAAGCAATTATTTTATCTGTCAGTCAGATTAGTGTTATTTCAAGTAGCTGTTTCATTTTTAGAGAATACTTAAAGGTCCTAAATGTACATTTAAGTCTTCTGACGTGAAATAGCCTCCTGGTGATTATTTTGTTGATTTTAAATAAATCAGCCCTGCTCACTTCTGTTTCGCTTGCAATTGCATTTTAGGGCATTTTTATTTTTGAAACTGCTTCAGTCTAGAGAAACATAACACCATTTCCTCCCCCCATTATTTACAGCAAACATTTTGGTTGTATGCAAAAGACCCTCTGAATGTTCTATGACACTGTTTTAATATTGGATGTTGGCAAAAAAAACCCTATTAATTTTAAGCTCTCAAGCTGTGTTAGGCTGAAATGATGATCTAAAGTTTATTTTATTGAATGGCTCAGCATAGAGAGACATGATAAGGCACTGAATGCTATCTTAAGGAAACAGGCTAAAAGACATCTTTCAAAATTAACGAGAGCCGTGTGGCATGGGTGGTTTGAAAAATGAAAATGAGCAATTTAATTTGATTTATAAGTATATTTATGTATGATATTGAGAAGCAAACTGAATTGCTTTTCACCAGCTGTACTTATAACAAAATACCAGCAATGAGAGATAGAGAAAATGGTGGGGGGGAATGGGATGTTAAGTCACCTTTCCAAAATGGAGAAATATAAGAAGGGCTTTGACAGAAATGTTAGAATTTATGTATTCAAAATTAAGAATGAGGAGAGAAAATGTAATTGTTTATTTGTTAACCTTTATCCCACTCTTACACCTAAAATTTTAAAATACAAGACTCATAAAATGGTGGTGGTAACAGGGAGGATGATGGAGTGAAAATAGTAAAGGAAACAGGTGTTAACTCAGTTTTTGGAAAGACCTCTGTTGGCATTGCTGTGTGGGAATTTGGTATATAATACAGATATTGATTTTATCAGAATGAATGTTATGCAGCACCCGACATCTGATCAGTCTGGTTTTGAGCAGAACATGCTCATGGTTGAACTAATGGTAGTTCTGGATGAAGAGGTCCTTTTAAAGGATCATAACACACAATTAGAAAAAGATGCATTTGTCTGAGATTCATTTGAATGTCATTCATTAAAAAGTAAGATTTTTTTAACAGCATGATGTGTTATCATGCAGTAAAGATAAAAATGTGGCTGTTGTATATGCACACAGTTTTCTTTTGAGGATTTAAATATATGGTACTATTCACCTGGGGATTGGCTTGACATATCAGCTGCATGATCAGTTATAAATGCAAACATCTTTATTTTATAGGAGTTTTTTGATAACCACATTCTTTTCACCTGTCTAAAAATAGACTGAATTTTTTTGCAAGCTGTTATGAAACAGTGCTGTCTATCCTATTAGCTGTCAGCTCCTTTCAAGGCATTTTGAAAATTAATATATAAGATTTTTTTAAAAAATGATTATGACATTGAGTGTCTGAGCTGTTAAACTGGCCTTATCTGCTCTGTAGAAAAATTGCAGTGTGTGTTTATGCCATACAGACATGAGAATATATGCATGTTGTTGAAAAACACAGAAAGGGAATTAATTACTGTGTATTTATTTACTTATTGCTGGTTTTTATCCTTGCTCCTAGTGGTTGGATTTCTTGTGAAGCTTGAGTTCCCTGTGTGGGCATGCTGTGTGGAAGATCTGAGAGAGTCCATGGCTTGTTTCTTGTTTTCAGTGCTAGCAGGGGCTGCTAGACAGTGCTTGCATAGGCAGAGGGGAGGGGAGAGGAGATGCTCTGTGCATTTACAGACTGATGAAATGGGAATAGAGAAGGAATGAGAGAGAAGCCCATTACTTGCCTCCTTCTTTGGTTGGTCTTTGTTTTTACAAGACAGTTTAGTGCTTGTAGGTTTTCCTGCTCATTTGGCAAGTTCAACTTGCTGTCACTTCTTACTGTTGAGAAGAAAGCTGGGATGTAATGGATGGCTTGGCTGTTATGGAGGCTCAGCATTTTAGAAATCCTGCAATGGTCTCTTAGGATGGGTGGTTGTTATGATTTAAAGAACTTTTCAGGAGACATTAGCAGGAAAGTCGAACCTTTTTGTTGGGGCATCTCTGAGATGTTTAAAGACATTGGCAGCCTTGAAAAGTAAATTAATACAAACCTGATACATTTTTCATGGGTTCATCCTTCCTTTCCCTTTACCTTCTCCCTAGAAAAACTGAAGTTGCAGAATTGAGGTGATGAGATTAAGATACTTGTGTTTTGGTGTGCTGTGAGATATTTTCATTGGGAGACACAATCAGACAGCATCTCTTGTGTCCTCTAAATTTCTGAGTAGTTACTGCTGCCGTGGGCCAAAGTCCTGGTTCCTTGTTGATAAGGTAGCCCAGGTAACCTCGGATGTGTTGTGTGCACGTGGACCGGGCGCTGGATCAGGTAACCCACTGCTGTTGCTGTCGCTGAATTGATTTGTTTGCATGTCTGAGCCTTAAGGAGGCCATGGATATGTTTTCCTACAGTGTGCTTATGATGTGACACCTGGTTTGGTTATCTAATAAGTAGTTATTAAACTACCACATACACCCCTATTCTTTGTGTTTCCCTGGGGGCTGCACGAGGTTACTGGTCCAAGTCTCGCAAATGTCCTGAGGAGGAAAGTAGCAGCACCCAGAAGGAGGAGGGATAGTCTTTCAGGAGCCCTTCAGGAAAGTAAAAATACTTTCATTTCTGGTGTGTGAGTTATGCACTCTTCTCATCTGCAGTACAGTGAATGCTTTGACCCACACAGATTTTTTTTTCTTTTTTCCCCCTTTTTAGGGGCTGTGGACCTCTTGGCAGCTTTCTGTTTCTTTTTGAGAAAAGTTAATTCTTTCATCTGGATGATTGATACTCATAAGACTTCAAACCTGATGTATGTAGTGGTTTTCTTTTTCACATTTTAGGACAAAGAACTTGTTATTTCTTCAGCTCTGATTTTGGATTCTAAATTTGTGTCAGCAATGCAGGTTGACCATGTGGAGCATTTTCTGATAAAGGATATTAGCAAGGCTGATCAGTCTGAAGGGTTTGACCTGCTCATTTTCCCTCTTTCTACGAAGGCTGCATAGGCACGTTTCTTTGAAATGACTTTCTGCTTCAGTGTTTTTTAAAAAAATTAATAGCAGCTACTTGTGAACAGCCTTAAAGTAGGTAGCTGGTGTGTATGTAATTTCATTTTCATGGTTTTGAGGGGTTACATAAATAGCAGTAAAGGAAGGGTAACTTTTAAATGACGAGTTTAAGTTCATCAGTGTGTAGAAGTATTTGGTGTCATGTGGTGCAGGCAAGTTTTAAGAAATAATGGTGGGTTTGGTTTGGCTTTTTGTTGGGTTTTTTTTGAGCCTTGGGGTATGTAATACCCCTCTATCTTAGTAATTCATCTTTGCAGAGCAAATTAATATATTTCTCACTGCTTTTACATAGTTTCTTCATCAGATCATGCCAAGGAGGCATTCAGGGATAAAGGAGGAAGAAATCTAGAAAAATGAGAAGGAAGGAAAAAGATGGAGGCTGATTACTGTCTGCTTCCTTTTCCAAGAGACCTAATGTTAGTTCTTAGGGGAGGCATTGTGAAACAAGTTATGATGTTGAAAGAGTCCTTCTGGTTTCAGCACATCAGGGATTTTTTTAATGCTGTTTTTGTGTGTGTGTATTTCTTTTTTTAATGTAGTTGTAGATGCACTACTTCTAAGGTAGAAGTGTAACTTGCAATAAATATAGAAATAATGTTTAAAAGTAGAACCATCAGCTAACAACATGAAGTATAAGCTGATATTGCTGTGTGTCAGGCAAATTGTTTGGAATAATCGTTAGATAATAGGGCATTTTAAGGTAACTATTCCATTATTTATGTTAGTAACACTGAAAAAAAATAGTTGTCAGAATAATGCAACTATTTCATCAGTACCAGTAACTGTTAAATAGATTTTCAAAATACTGTATTTTCTTTAGCTCTCTTTCTGCTTTACTGCTTTTTTTAATAGCATAAGAGAAATATTGCACACCTGTTTCAGGACAGTTCAAATATATTTTTAGTGGTCATACAACTATAACTTCTCTGTTTTGTTCAATATATGGCAACAGTGATGGATATATATTTCCCCTCCACCCCCCTTTTTTTCCCCAGAATTACAAGTTCTTTCTGTTTGTTGTCTTTTATCTCAGAAGTAAAAAGAAAATCATCCTATCTTAGTGTGTGCTCTAAGCTGTTTGTCCAGGGAAGCACTTTATTCCACCACTGACTCCACTGGATGACAGTGTACCTGTATAGCTCTCTTTGTCTGGGTATTTAATTTTAAATTACCTCTTCTGGACCAAAATAAATCCTATGTTTTGTATGGTTTTCATATTAAAGGTTTCACAGTCTCACTTGTTTTAGCATGTAAGGCTTTTAAGTGAAATATGAAAGGGATGTGGAGGCAAGGAATGCTGCAACATGCCATTGTCCTTGTGTAGGAAAGAAATGGGAATAGCTTATACAGAAGCAGCCACTTGTGGAGCATGTTTTTCACTTGAGGTGATATTTTTAGGGGACACCATACCCTTTTTTAGAGCTGGTAGTGTCTCTATCAGTAGACTTTGAAAAGATGGAGAATTTTAAGTGTATTTTGGTTTTCAGGGATAGACTCTGTTTATTTCCGTGTCTGGAATTTCTGCTAGAGGTGAAAAAATTACATACTTAGATATTTAATAAAAAGTGAAATATATCATTAGTATCATTAGTACTCAGATGGCCTACACACTACTTAATTTTTTTCTTTAATTATTTTTTTAGATGATTAACAACTTTGCATCATGCAGGTGTTTGTGAGGTGTTTATTACAGGGAAATTTCTGATATGCTTTCTGAAAACTAAAATCTCAGATTTTGTCAGTTCCTGTTGGAACAAAAATGAGAGAATTTTGTGAAAGGGAGAGATGTAAAGTTCTGGCGTGTTGTATGAGGTTTTCCTGTATGAGAACTGTTCACTGGAAACTTAACTCAAGCAATCCAGTGGTGGTTTGCACACAGTTATTTAATGGCTAAAAAAAAAAAGTATGTAAAAAATTTGACAACTATGACTTACACAATATACTTGCTGAGGTATTCCAGTTCTATCCCGGGGTAAAATGTCTGGGAAAAAATAATGGGTCATTTTAAGCAAAGCCTTTTGTATTACAGATTTAGTCTGTTTCAGGACTTGAAACATTTTGCCTACTCACTGTCATGCCTTCATTAAAATGTCTACTCCAGCCCTTAGGTGGATGGTAAAGGAATGTTACCTGCTAGATTTCATAAAATGATGTGTACCTATGTCCAAAGTTCATACTTCTGTCATTGCAGTAGTGTATTACAGGATAAACTAATTTGTGGTTTTTGTGTCTTCATATTATATGCATGTTCATATTATGTACACTTACAAATCAATAATGAAATGTTTAGACATTCATGTGATTCAGTGAATTTACTATGTTGTGATACATGTATTTTCATTGATCTGGAATTGATGTAGTTACTGAGGGATGCTAGGAACAGATTAAGCAAATGCATGCAAATTTAAGCATTCCATTTTGTTACATATTTTGTGTTATAAGCATAGTATCAGGAAATTGTGCCATCTCTTAGCTTTTGACTTTGTGAATCCTACTGTGCAGTTTGGAGGACATCTGAACTTTCTAGTGGACTGAAAAATACCTTTTATATCCAAAGGTTGTTGTGACCAGAAGGTCTTTTAGTAGTTCTGTCTTCAGAAGTTTTACACTCCTGAACCAGTATCTGCCTTAGATGCTTCTGTATTTTCTTGGGTGATCTCTGACAAAATCTAAACAGTCAGTTACCTTAAAAACAGATCAGAAATTTATCTCATCTAGGATGCTTGCCAAACTCATGCTGATAATTGTGACTAGATGGATAGTGAACTGCGATTTCCTTTTTTTCTGCTTCGTTCTCTTTCTCTCTTTTTAGTCTTTTAAGCTTCAATTACCAAAAAAATATGTGCAACTCCAAGCTTTGCCTGTGTTCTTCACCAAATTTATCTATACAGTTTTCTTTGTCTGGTTACAGCTTTAGGTCAGTCAGGCTGGTTGATTGCTTCTCTTTCCTGACTGGACAATGTTCAAAACCAGAACGATGTCGCATGTAGATGTTCTATTTGTATGAAGTTTTGACCAGTGTGTTTTAATAAAAGCGTTTTAAATGACCTCTCTGTATTAATAAAAGTGTCCTAATTTTGTTTTGATATCTGCTAATATTACAAATGGTCCTAAATCAGTGATACCCTAGTTTAAGAATATATAGTTTAAAAAACTATATATTTTTCTCTTGAGAGTTGTGAAACATTTGTAGTGTTGGGCTAGTTAATCTTTAAGACTACTTTTCTCCAAACTTGGAGCAGTTTAATTCCATGGAAAGGAGAATTTCTTGAACCGACTTCTTACTTGGTGAAATGTCATTGGAGTAACATGAAACCTTTTGAGAATTCAGTGCCTTGTTTTCATGAGGCCGCTTCCTATGCCCCAAACTTACTGGGGTGGTCACAGCCTTTCCTCTCTTGCCCAGTACTACTGTGCATGGTGATAGTGTGCATCTCTTCTGGGGGCAAAGAAGGTCATATTATTGCAGCAGAAACTTCTATCAAACTCTTTCTGTCCTGCGTTGTCAAAGCTTAACTTTTACTAGTTCTGGCAGAAGCTCGTAGTATTATTTTTGTCATTAATATGACTATAAAGAGACATTATTTTCTCTTGCAACTGCTGTATCAGAATATCTAGCAATGTTTTTTGGTTTTTTTTTGTGGAGATGGAAAGGTGGTTGGAAATTTCTGTGGGTTTCAGTGGACAGCTCACCTGCCCAGCATCAGGACCTATGGATTCTCCTTGTCTTCATCTGCTACAGCCACTGTCCACAGAAGCATTTGACACTACCACGTCTGTTTATTTCGTGCCATGAACTAGAATGGAAGATGTTTGGAGTTAGCTCTGCTCTTTATGAATCCTTCTATAAAAGGATTACCTTACCCTCAGGAGACCACGTGTGGTGGTTTCCTGTGAGTGGTGCTTTGGCATCCCCACTATGACAGTGTAAAGCCTTTCTGACAGCTCCTGTTGCTTATGTGACAAGAATCAGGAATTTCCACTGCTGCTTGGTGTCTTAGCTATGAGAAGTGCCAGCTTCCAAGAAGACTAATACAGCTTTGGACCAAGACTTCCCCAAGGTATGAAAAAGATCATCAACCATAGTGATTCTGAAGTACATTTTTATCAATTAAAACCTTTCATTCTGTTATAAATAAGAGTACAAACAGTCTTCATGGACTTAGTTGGAAGTCTCACTTGGCTCTTTTCCAGGTAATTAATGTTTCAGAGTATTAGTCTAGAAAGCCAAATAGAGAGAGATATAGCCATTCTCAGAATGCTTATGTTCTACAGCCGAAGTAAAAGAGTGAACTTACAAAGAAATTAATGGTGATCAAGGAAAAACTCCTCCTCTTTCTCTCAAGAACTCTTGATATTTGTGAGTGGGTTACTGACACAGTGAATTAGCTTAGACCCTACTCCTTGGGCACCCCAACTGCAGTATGCTGCCAGTGAGTACATGGATTTTTAGTGTAGACTATTAATATTTGAAAGTGGTGGTATTCTTCTTGGAAATCTCTTCACAGGTTTCTCCAAGGCAATCTTACTGAATATGTTCCTGTAGTTTAATTTATATGTTTCACCTGTATCTCTGCTTTATTATTATTACTTTTCTATTAAATGAGTCCTGGCTTGGAAAGAAAATATACAGGAAAGAACTGGTCAAGATTCTTTTCAAATGTGTTTAGCACATAGGAATTTCAAGGGCTATTAAAAGAACCAGAAGTCATCCAGTGGAAGCACAGGACGGTGTCCGAGAATGCCAGTACATTTTTTAACTATCATTTAAATACTCAGCGCTTTAAAAAATGCCTTAGCAAAACTGCCTGGAGTGTGTTCCAACAGATGCCAGGACAGCTTAAACAGTCAGCAACTAAAAGTCTTAAAAGACTACCCCAAACTCAAATCTAAGGCAGATTTAGACGCTTCACCTTCAAGTGTTACTCATAGCTTTGCTAAGAAACTTGCTGAAGGTATGTGTCCTTTTAGCCATGCCAGTTGTTGGAGGTAGCCAAGCATGGAGGGCTCTGTGTCCCAGGGGCAGTATCTCCTGTCATAGCTAAAGAGGCAAGTGCAGGACTGCTGTGTCCCCAGGGCCAGCCAGTGAGGAGCGCAGATTCCCCTTAGGTGACAAGTCGTGCACACGCTCACGTACGGAAAATGCATGCACAGCTGGCTGTGCAGGGTAGCAGAGACTAAACCAGGGCTTTTATTGGTACCCACAGAAACTCACAGAGCATTGAGGCAAGAACTGCATGGGCAGCCTCATCCTCTTCCTCCTTTCCAACTCCTCACAATGGAACTCCGCTGGTGGAATTTTCATAGAACTTCACACATAAAGCTCTGTGTGCTCTCCTAGCCAATTTTAAATGCTTTGAGTAGTTTCTAGCCCCATAAACGCATGAGCCCTTGAGATTCATGTTCTTGCTCCAGTTGCTGGCACTTGGACCTTATTTACTTGCTGGCCTTGTCAGCAAGTAAATTTCAGGTCTGACTTGAAATAGGCTTGGGTTCACATGTACACGCTCAAAATAGAAGGTGCATCCACAAAGAAGACAGGTACAGGGTTTAATGACAGTATGGGATGGACTGTCATGATCAAGGGCGGGGCTTAGACAAGTGCACGGACCAGAGGTTCATTTGGACTGGATCTGCCCCATTCATCCTTTTTCCTTGCCATTTTCCCTTACTTACTTCTCCCTTACCCACTTTTATACCAGTATTCCTCCACCTAATACCTTCCCCTGAACATTTGATAGCATCTTGTTTATTCTCACGGTACTGTGGTAAGTTTTACACAATCCCAAAATGTTCTTTCTCCCTGCATCCTATAGTAAGTCCCATATCCCTTAAGACAATAACCTTTAGTTTCCAAGGTGTTTTTTGGGAAGAGTTTTGACTGATCTTGATAGGTTTCACACTGGGAGGATATGGCCTAATTGATAGTTGTAGGAGTAGTTGATGCCCGTGCTCCATTTTCACTGTTGAGGTTGTTCGGGTTGACTTGTTGTTTTGCTTGTGATCCTTGCGGGATCTGTTTCTGTTAGAGTTAGCTTTTAATCAGATTACCTAACACCAGTCTCCCAGGAGCCTAGTAGCACCTGTCAAAATGTCTGGGGTCTATGTCTGTTTGGATTTTTGGCCATCTGATATGGGCATCCAAAAGATAGAAATTAGCTGAGGATATGAAATGTACCAATGCTTTGCTACTACTTCTCAGTCTCCTGGAAGTTTGATATTACAGAGTAATATCAAACAGAGTGTTTGTCTACTGCATAACTCCTATTTAGTTTTTAGACCTATGTTTCTGGAAAGGAAGAGTGGTGTATATTCTTACCATGTGTTAGATACATACTCTGTGCTTCAGACTTAAACTGCTGGATGTGTCAAGCTCATACATCTAATGAAGCAAAGTTCAGGCGTGGCCAAAACCAAGCAGTGCTACTTATTCTGCTGAACTGATATCTGTGCTTGTTGCAAAATCCATTTCGCAACAGGGAGGTAGCACAGGGATGCCTAATAATAGTAAACACCTCTGGAGCATAAACTGTCTTGCATCCTACTTCTCTGTGGTCTGGTCCAGAAAAGAATAGTGGTCAATAGTAGTCTGATAATAGTGGTCAATAAGTGCCAGTTTAAAAAAGGCAAAAAGAATCATACTGCTCTCATTCTAAACAAGGCTATATCTCTGAGGTAGACTGGAAGCCAGTTGTTAATCTGAGCTGCAGACACTGAGATACTGCTCAGTTCCTTTGCAAGGTAGCTGAGCAGGCAAAAGACACAGAGCCACAATGTGTGTTAGTCTATATCTGGCTATCTGACATCAGCATTCTGAAAACCTGGCATGTATTATCTCCATGTCGGAGTCCAGGAGATAGCTAATTCTTGAGACTTTGCCAAGTTGTTCTTCTCAGGAAGAGAAATATATTTATTATATGATTTGAAGGTTGTGAGTTTGTGTGTATATGTGCAGTGCTGTTTATTTACACAAAACATGTAAACAGAGCTCGTTTGCTTGAGCAGAGTAGAAACAAAGTGCAACAAGCAGCTATTTCGCTGATGTTTTCAAGTCTGCTTGTCTAGCAAGTACTGTACTAAAAAATCCCCCCTTAAAATTCAAACAACAACACCCAAAAGCCCCACGCAACTCTCTCCTGGAATCACAGGCACAGCATTTCTTTGCTGGTTTTTTTTTTTTTTTGCTTTTTCAGCTGTTGTGTCAAAGACCTAATGTTCCTTTTTCACTAAGACTGAAAGGAGGGTATTCAGCTCAACTCTCAGCCTTGACTGCAGCCAAATACTGAGTGCTTAGAGAGTAGCTCAATCTCAGACATAAAATTTATAGGAAAAAAAATGCTATACCTAAAATACAATTTAAAAACCCCCAAAAGTCTGTGTGTACTATAACACCTTTATTAATTTTCTGGACAGTGCAGTTTGTTCCCAGGTCATGTGGTATGGCATCTGCGGACTCTTGCTTGTTACTGCAAATAGTTCTTGCCAGATCTTTCCCATGGACAGGTGTGAGCTGCTTTGAGATCTGTCTTTCAAGGCTTCTGCCAGGTTTCCATTGGATTTCTTTGGAGCAAGAGTGTTTGGATTAAGACCATCCTGGGTTTTGGTTGTAGCTTTTGTTCCCCTTTCTAAATGTTACCTTTCTTCACTAGGTTTTCATGTGGTGCTTCATCACCCTGCTCCTTTGGTCTAAACTTGTATGAGTCAGCTGGAGCTGAAAGAAATCAATCTTCCTTAAATCCTGAAAGCTTCTGAGACTAACTTCTTGGTTCTCTGAACTACTTCTAAGACCTTGTTGTTTTGTGCACAACTGGTAGTTTGTGTGTGTACCGCTGCTTGCAAAAAGTCATCTGAGATTGCATTGCAGTGGGGTTCTGTATGGAAATAATACAGTGGGAGATTTATCCTAGAGCTTTCCCTTTAACTCCCACTCCAGTCTTCATTCTTCTTGTCACTCCTTTTGTTGAGTCACCATCTGGTCACAGTCCTCTGTCATCAGTTTGTTTTGCTACCTCATGCCTTTGATTTTGTGCTAGTTATTTGGACATTTATTTTATGATGTGTTGAAAGATGTGAAATATAAGAAGTGAAAGTCAGAGACATGAAAATACAACAGGATTTCACTTCGGTGTATATATATAAAGTTTGATAACTCAGTTATCACCTTGTAACTGAAGCTTGTAACAGTCTCTTGTGGCTAGAGTTCACAAGAGACATAATAGAATGTGTTGTGATACAGCAAAAAATGGTCAAAATATATAGTGAAATATATACTCTGGGCTCCTGTCACAACTCTGCCATTCAGCCAGTTCTCAGTCCATCTCACTTCCTGAGCTTTCCTATGAGGGTGTTAGGGGATTCAGTGTCAAAAGCCTTGCAGAAGTTGGGGTAGACAGCATCCACTTCTCTGTCCTCATCAACCAAACCAGGCATGCCATTGTAGGAGGGTATCAGATTGGTCACACATGATTTCTTCTTGTTGAATACATATTATTTCCTCCTGTTAACTTTCTTTTCCTTTCCATGCTTAGAGATGCTTTAGATACTGGTGCACAAGGGTTTACTTGTAAAATACATAGCACTGTGGATTTTTTTAGGATAGGCACATTATAATAATTAGTGGGCTACAGCTATTTTTATTGAAATGTAGACCTTGCTGATTTGTATTGTGCATGCTGCCATATGTAAATGGATTCTTGTGAGTAGTTTAATTGATTGGAGGAGGAATGTATTATCATAGAATCTTAGAAAATGCTGGGTTGGAAGGGACCATCAGGATGCTTGAGTACAACTCTTGGCCCTGCACAGGACACCCCAAGAGTCACACCATGTGCCTAAGAGCATTGTCCAAACACTTCTTGAACTCTGTCAGGCTGGTGCTGTGCCCACTTCCCTGGGGAGCCTGTTTCAGTGCTTGACCACCCCCTGAGTGAAGAAACTTTTCCTGTTGGCCAGCCTAAACCTCCCGACACAGCTTCAGGCCATTCCCTTGGGTCCTGTCAGTGGTCACAAGAGTGAAGAGATCAGTACTTGCCCCTCTGTTTTCCCTCATGAGGATGTTGAAGACTGTAATGAGTTCTCCCCTCAGTCTACTTCAGGGTGACCAAACCAAGTGACCTCAGTCTTTCCTGATGTGGCTGCCCCTCCAGACCCTTCACCATCCTCATGGCCCTTCTTTGGAAGTGTTCAAGGCCAGGCTGGACTGAGCACAGAGCAATTCATCCCCCCCAGTCAGAGATGTCCCCACCCCTAGCAGGGGAGTTGAACTGGATGAGCTTTAATGTCCCTTCCAATCTAAACAATTCTGTGATTCTATGATTCTCTGAAGTGCAGCAAATATAAGGCATTACAGGCAGCTGCTATTTATTTACACAGTATTTTACAGGTGGAATTGGTTAAGAGCATAGTTAACCTTTTGTCCCAAAGCCATCAGTGTGATACATCTAATTTTATCTTTTGTTCCCAAGTAATTTAATGCTTTTTAAATCAAGTCCTCCAGAGCTGAAAATCAGAGTTTTGTAATTTAAAATATAAGAAAAGATTGGGAGTTTTCAAGTTTCTTTCTAATTATATTTTGGCACATTTGTTACTGCTGTTAGCATTCAATCCCATAATTCTGTAGCAGTGCAAAAGTCTGCTTTTAATTAAAATATTACTTCATGGAATGTAGTAGAAACTGGTCAAACTTTGGTGAAATACAGATTGGTTTCCTTGTGCCAGATTGGAGGATTTAAATAGCTTTTTTGTAGCAGTGTGGGTGATGTCAACAATATGTCAGTGGAGGTGATTTGTTTGGATTGAGTCACTAACCAGATAGGAAGGTGTAAAGCTGAGAGTTTTAAGTCAGCTTACTTTGTATGTCGATTTGACTTCAGAATGCAAATTACTAGGAACCGTGAAATGCACAATTTATTTTACAAAGGAGAAAAATGAAATGTAAGGGCGAGTAATGCTTCATGGAATAATAAAATGCTTTCGGATAGGAGGAGCCTTCAAGACCATCTAGGTCCAACCTCTCTGATGTGGCCCAGGGCACGTTCCACTTGAGACCAGGTTGCTCCAAGCCCCATCCAACCTGGCCTTGAACACTTCCAGGTTTGGGGTTCAGCTTCTCTGGGCAACCTGTTCCAGTGCTTCAACATACTCACAGTAATCTAAACCTGCCCTCTTTCAGTTTGAAGCCATTCCCCCTTGTCCTGTCACTACATGTCCTTGTAAAAAGTTCTTCTTTAGCTTTCCTTTAGCTCCCTGCAGCTACTGGAAGATGCTCTAAGGTGTTGCCAGAGCCTTCTCTTCTCCAGGCTGAACAAAAACTCTCTCAGCCTGTCTCCATAGCAGAGGGGCTCTTCCAGCCCTCTGATCATTCTGGTGGCCTACTCTGGACTCCTTCCAGCAGATCCATGTCCTTCTTATGTTGGGGGCCCCAGATCCAGACATAGGTGGGAGTAGAGTAGTGGAGTAAAGGGGAAGAATCACCTCGACTTGCTGGCTGTGCTGCTTTGGATGCAGCCCAGGAGACAATAGACTTCCTGAGCTGCAGGCACACATTGCTGACTTGTGTCAAGCTCACTCACCAGCACCCCCAAATCCTTCCATTCAGGATTCCTCTCAGTCCATTCTCCACCCAGCCATATTTGTGCTTCAGATTGCCTTGAGATTGTGCTTCACAGGTGCAGCCCCTTGCACTCAGCTGTGCTGAACTTGATGAGGTTCTCACAGACCTGCCTCTCAAGCCTGTCAGGGTCCCTGTGGATCCCTTCCCTGCAGTGTGACAGCACCACACAGCTCAGTGCTGTTGGCAGACGTGCCGAGGGTCACTGACAAAGGTGTTAAACAGCACCGAGCCCAGCACTGACCCCTGAGGAGCCCCAGCCCTCACTGTGCTCCTCTTGGACATGGAGATGTTGATCACAACCCTCTGAGGGCATCCATCCAGCCAGTTCCTTATCCACAAGTGGATAATCTGTCAAATTCATGTCACTCTAGTTTAAAGACAAGGATATTGTGTGGGACAGTGTCAAATGCTTTGAGTCATCATACTATTGCAATAAATATTGCATTTGGCAGTATAGTTTTCTTAGTTTTATGAACTTCCTGCCAGTTAAATTTGGCAAGTACATCTAGATATTAATAATTACTGTTCCACTGCTGCTGACATGACTAGTTTAATTTTTCCAGTATCTCTTGAATATACTGTGTTTTGCATAGGTCATATTGTGCACTGCTTAAGGTTTCTTTTTTTTTAAGTTTTGATTTACTGCAGGTGGTTGTATCTGCATACTTCAGGACAATCCTGGCTCTTGTTGAGCTGGAATCCATAAACATAATTAACATGATGGTGGTGTTGTAGTGTAATTAGGTTCATTAACAATGTAAACACAGTGTTTTATTCACAAGAGATTACTAGCATGCCTTTAATTGTATGACTGTGGTTTGTCTATTTAGAACTTTTCTTTCAAGTAATTTGATTTTTCTTTAAGACTGGGTTTCTTAGTATAAAAGATGCATATATATGTTTCTTCCAAGTAAGTATGGTAGGTGTGTTGGCTGAAGAGAAGGATTTTTTTCCCCACAGTTCTTGGTTATTTTTAGAAAGAACGGTATTTCAGTTTTGAGAGGTTGTTTGAAATGTAAATATAAAGGTACATGTAAATGAAATATTCCTTTAAAATTTTGTTATGTGTTTAACTTAGTGTAGTATCTCTTGTTTTTTTTAAACAAAATTAAAAAAAAAATTCACTTGGTCTTCTCTTGCACTTGTTTTATCAGTCCTAATTACCAGAGCCATTGTTTTGCTGACTCCTTATCTTGTTTCTACTGTTGTTACACTTGCAGTTTGCAAACATTAAAGCATTAGCTAAAAGAAACAGATACTGACTGAGCGTGGCTAAACTCTGGTTTCAATGAGCAACATAAATTAATGCCCACATTGATTGAAAGAATCTGTCTCCATCTAATACTCTTGTTTCTAGCTTTATACCAGGCTGATGATTAGAGCATCCTTGCCTGAGGATAGCTTGATCTATCTCCCTCCCGGACTCATCAATAACTGTATTTATTTGGATAGTCCTTAGGGTTTTAATCCGAGCACCGAAAGTCATTACTGTCCTTCAGGATCTGATTGTGCTGTGGCTAGAATGATGCCAGCCTGTGACAGTCAAAGCACAAGGCCTGTGTTTGGTTATCAAATGCTATTGTATTCCTACTGCTTTAGCTTCTAAGCCATTTTGATCGTTCTTGTGACCATTTTTACTGTCATTTTTATTTCTCCGTGTTGTGTTTTGCAGTTATGGATCAGTAAGAAACTAAGGCATGGTTGTGGTAATTCTTTACTGGGTTTAACATACTTTGATTTACCTTTTGATGAAGCTTGAGCTTTCTTGGAATTTTTTTGGTGTTACAGCAGGAAATAGTAGCTTCTGGCAGGTGCTTGCTGTGTGTGTGCACTCTTGAACGGAGCCATACTTGTGAATGGGAGGATTGCTTAGTTACTGTGGCAGTGCTGCTGCCCTCCTTGGATCTATGTAGGCTTATTAGGGAATTAGTATCTGGTAGTACGGGGATTAATGATTAATGAATTACGGGTATAGTATTAGTTCCCTCTTCTGTTTGCTTTCCTACAGGAAGACTGATTTGTGGCACAGAAGCAAGGACCTACAGAGCTGGTGCTATCTTACACTGTGCCAGCTGTCTTTGAGGTGGATAGTTGCTGGATTTCTGGTTGGCAAATCCTGTAACAGGATTTTGGTGCTGGTGACATGACAGGCTTACCCAGATTCCTTATGCTTCCCAACGAAATACAAGGGATTAATAGCTACTGTGTTTGGTTCTGTGAGAAGGGCTCACTCTAGCCTCAGTGTTTTGCAGCTCAAATGAGTGGTTCAGCTTTCCTCACTAGCACCAACCTTTCTGAATTTCCCTTTGCCCCAAAAAGTTTTCCACCACAATGAGCTGAGTTAGTTCGCTGGGGCATTAGATAAGTGCCAGAGCCTGGAATGTTTAGGTTTTAAAACTTCACCTAGGATTCTCTTGTTACTGTTATAAGTCAGCCTTAGTCCTTCACCTTTATTTTGTGTACTTTTTCATTGTAGTCCTTGCCATTATAGCTGCAGTTGGCAAACATTATAGCATTAGTTAAAAAGTTGCAATTGAAATTTTAGGGTTTAACAAATTCTGGCATAAAAGGATATGATGATCTAGATGAAAGCTCACTTGTATTAAGAATATGGAATGTCTTTCAGCATATTGAATAATGAAGTGCCTAATAAAGTTCGAGCATGGTTCCACATAGCAGAGTTATTTAGTAATCCTTCAATGTCTACCTGCTACGTAGGCAGACATTTCTTTCATCTTAATTATTAGATAGTGTGATCTTCACCTTAGCATACTGCGTGGGTATTTAGGGTTTAAGGTACATGAAAATGAAACAGCAGTAAGGAAAACTATGAAGTCTTCTTGGGTATATGGTTCCCACTCAGGAGCTGCAAAGTCAGCCACTCCTTGAAGGCTGATTGGGAAGAAGAGCTCACCTACAAAACACACACACAGGCTCATTTGGTCTTGCAGAGCCTTATCACCCAATTCCTTCCAATTTGGGGGGGATGAAAGCTGAGATTTTCATGCAGTTTTTCTTCTGGATCCTGGTTGTCTGATAAGAACATCATGAGTGTGACATTTTATTACTTCTCTCTAGAAGTGTCCAGGATAGCTGCTATCCTTGCATTTTGATGGTTTCTGTTTTTACCATTTCTTTTAAGAAGAAATGGTAAAAACGAAGCATTTCTTTCAGCATTAATTAATCTAGCATCTTCGAAGTCACAGATCAACAGCAACAATCAATCCGTGGTATAAGGCATTTAATTTCTTGTCTCAGCTGTTCTTACTGGCAGCAGTGGAGCTGTTTTAAAGCATTCTGTTTCTGTTTGATAAAGTTTTGACCATGTAGTCATTGATATTTAAAAAAGAAATGTGTAACATTTTGGCCTACAAAGATTACACGTCCAGCACATGTGATGCATCACCTCTGTATTCCTAAAAAGGAGAATATTGCTAAAGCAAGGCATTGGCAGTCCTGGTAGAATTCATAGGAAGTAATGATGTGTACAATGTAACATCGTCCTGAGTGTATCATGCATGGCAACAAATAGTTATCTGTGGAATGAGAAAAGGTGTTCTGATCTGTAATCAATATTATGGCTTTTTTAGACCAGTCTTGGAATGAAATTTTTTTCTAGATTTTAACCCTAATTCAAAAGTAACACTTTCAAGAAAAATTTTCTGAATTGTAAGAGAAACCCCACCAAAATACCTTAGAGAATTACCTTACGTGGTTTTGCCCATTTCAGTGATTTGGGTATGTCATCTAAAAGCTGGAGATCTAAAAGCTGTCAAAGACACATTTGAAACATGAAAGTAGTTGTTATAGGCCATAACAATGGTTTCAAGTTCACTGTGTCCATAATGTTATGTTTTTGTTGCAGGAAAGGCGTTTAAGATTTAAAGTTAGAGCAGTACATAGGAAGATCATGCTAGAATGAAAGGACATTTGATCTGAGTTTTAGTAATCCCAGGAGACAGGACTGCTTTGTTGATAGCTCTCTATAGAGGTAGAAGAAGAATATGTGCAAGTCACTGAGCTTTTGACAAGGTGACTTAGGGTGATGGCATTCACTCTCTCTGAAGCAGTTTAAAAGGACGGACCTTCAAATACCACTGACTAAAAATATTGCGTGATTCGGTTTCATTCTGAGGAGAAAGGCAACACCTGGCAAAGGAACCCTGTTAATATAGTAAAATGTAAGAGTTTTCTATCTCTAGTAAATGTTTTGGCTCAAATACATATAATACCTGTCATTATAAAATAATCCCTCATGTATATACTCTCAACATTGTTCAAAGCAGTATCTGTTGAAAAATGCTGTGTTTCTTTATCATAATTTACAATACAGAATGTTAAATTAGTCAGGCCACTAAGACATAGTTATGATGATGCTGAAGTTTACATAGAGTGCTAGTGATTTTCCATACAGGGTCATACTGCATGGATCAAGAGTATGAGAAGATTTGTGTGTGTGTATATGGATTTATTTCAGTGTCATTGGCAGGAGAAATGTTGGGGTGAATCACCCAGCTCTCCCGAGTTTTGTTCTTCATGAGTCCATAATGAACTATGTGTATTTACCCTTTAAGCCATTTGTACTACACGTGTTACTGCATAGTTCTTAAGGTTCTGTGTAAAATTTCACAGAGAAGATATTTCATATTGAAAAAAACACAAGGTCACAGTTTTACAGTTGGCTTAAGCCTGTGATTAAAGTCTTGCCTTTTACCCAGCACTTAGTTCTTTTGTTTATCTTGAGTGCTGGCACTGGTGCTTTTGGTGTAATCAGTTGGATGAAGGTTTGATGAGCCTGAAAATTGCCACAGAGGATGGGAGCAGGTTTTTGTCTGGATTATGGAGCTACATGGCTTAGTGGTGTGAACATAAACACAGGCAGAGGAAGTGCCTGAAATAAAGCAGAAGTCCTTTTCACTGGAAGAATCGAGCTGGATGCAAGTGAATTGTACAGATTTTGAAATGATTATTCTAATAAATATCACTCAAAAGATACACTGAATAACAGCAAATCCAAGAGCTCGCTACCATCGAAATAACTTGTCTATCCTCTGTGCAGTGTTGTCTGCATCAGGTTATGCCTGCATTTGCACTTACTTTGCCACTGGCCTGTTATGTTTCAGCTTGTTAGAACAACTTGCAAAAGACAAGAATAAAGGAGTGCTAAAGCTGGTGCAGAGGGCAGGGCTGTGTGCCCGTGGCTGTGAGAGATAGCAGCAAACTGCCTCCTTCACAGCAACGCTGAGTTCAGGTTGACCTCGTATGTGTGGCTGAGCCACAGATCCACTCTCAGCCCAGGAAAGGAAAAAGGGAGATCAGTTCCTGCCATCAAAAATGGGAAGGAAGGGAAGGTGTTGATTCCTTCTTCTGGTGGTGTTTATTCTGTGTCCTGTCTTGCTTCAGCTGTATCACTCGTGGCTCTTCTGCTCGCTGCCATTAACCTGGAAGACAGAAAGGTTAGCTGATGAGTTTTGCTTTGGGGACTTTTTGGTGGATTTAGCAGAAGAGGAGGCAGGTGAAAAAATTGAAGTGGGGACTTTGACTTCTGTTCTTGTAGTGTTAGTACTAGTCATACTGATATGGTCTGGATAGGAAAATTAAGGGGTTGCTGAAAAAAATTCAGAAAAATACTACAAGAGGGAAATAATGTGCATAAAAGTGTAAGAAATCAGAAATGAAAGCTTATGGGGAGAAAACCTTTGACATCTACTGATGGCATCTAGTGCAGTTATTATCAGTGTTCAAGGAATGGTGGGTCCACTGAAGTCACAGCTGAGTGCTGTGAAAGGACTTGTAAGGATGATACTAGAAACTGTCAGGAAAGGAAGTAGTGAATAAACACTATCTCATGCCTTAAATATGGTTTTCATCTCAAAGAATAAAATGATTGAGAGAAATTATGTGGAAAATATAAAATGGTGAGTAAAATGAAATAAGCAAATAAATATTTTTTCTATTTCTTCCCACAGAGGAAGCTTGCATGCAGTTTTTGAACAAACAAAAAGGAGATTATTTTTCAGATATGGTCAGTTAAGTGTATAGAAGTTCTTGCCGCAGGATCTTAATGTTAAACTTTTATCAGTTCAAGGAGGGACTGAGCAAGTTTGTAGAAAAATACTTCACTGAAGACTGGTAGATACAAAGATTTTATCTGTGGCCCCTATAGCAAGTTTTTGCAGACTGGGCCAGTGTTTGGCTGTTGTTTGATCATTCCTGCCCCCTTCCCAAGGTGTCCACTTTCAGCCACTGTCAGGAATAGGATAATGGACAAAGTAAATGCAACTTCGATGTGACTCAGTGTAACTGTTCTTCTGTTAGCAGAACTCAAAGTGGCTGCATGGATTGTCAAGATAAGTTTTGTTTTGGAGAGAATTAAGTTATAATCTGTAAATGGTCTGAGTAAATCTGGACTTTTTCTTACTTAACATTGATGGACCACACTTAGCACTGGTAATGTTTGAACTCTTCAAGTAAGAAAAAGTGTTTTTGAAGGTAAAAATTTGCAAGTGTTGGTTATTATACCTCTACAGGTAGAATAACAGTTGTGCTGTTTTATATTAAAATCGTAGAAGATAGGTTAAATCACATGTACTAAGTGATTCATATACTCAACACACAAAGTATTGAGAGTTGCAAATTCGTGCTGTGTTTTTAAAGACCTTGATCAGTGTAGATTGCTGATTAAAGTCTCCTGTCTGTAGATAAGAAAAAGTTCGTATGTGTGGGTTTGGAAGTGATTTGTAATATATAGTAAAAATCACAGATCTGGTGTTCTTTTTATAGAAAATATTTCTGTATTAGTCCTTTGTTGTGAAGACTGTTTTAAAATGGTGAACAGTAAGTTGTTTCAGGTGCTATGCTAAAGGCCAGAACTATTCTCTCTAATGATTATTCACTTGGACATGCCATATACAGAATAAAGAAGAAATAAACTTGTACCTTATTTTTGAAATGTATACAGAAGTTATGAAGGTGTTCTGAAATGTTCCCTTCCTACTCTCAGAAATGTTTTTGATACTCATCCAGCTCTTTACATTTTTTAAATAAAATTTCTAGTCTGGTATATTCTCTGTTTTGCATGAGTCAGATGTGCATCAGTAGTTCTCACTGTTTTAATTAAAGTGGCAGAGTTGTTGAATCCTTATGAAGGCAGACTGAGGTGGAAATGACAAAACAGAATAAAACCTCACATCTCATCTTAAATCTTAGGTTAATTATCTCTAAAGCCATAATCACATAATTTTTTAAACCACCTACAGAATCTTCTGACATACATGGTAGTTTTATGTTGAAAGTAAGAACAAGCAAGGAAAATATTTAAATTCCAAAAGGAAAATGTACAGATTTTCAAGCTTCATAAGGAATTTGCAAAAGGAGGGTATGTAATCCTACATCTTTCTGTATTCAGTTGTCGTTCTATTTGAGGGGGCAACAAATAAAAAACTTGGTTTTTAGTAATAAACTGTTAAGTGGGTGCAACATAATTTTTGAAGACAATATCATTGTAACTACAGTTTGTGTGAGATAGATGGAGTGTCATGGGGTTCACACAAAACTGGAAAAACCTTTTCAGTACTTACCTGGTTTTGAGGTTGCTTTATCCATGTGTGGTATACATTTTATATGTATTTTACAGAAATAGAAGGGCTGGTAGTGTATACAGAATTAATGAAGTCATGACAGTGTTTTGGAGTTCTCTTTTAAGAGAACCACAGCCAGAATTGTTCTGCTGTGAGATGAGTTCTAATTCTTGGAAAATTTCTGTTCAGTTGTCTTTCTAATTTACTGAATTAACCTCAGGGCTTAATGGCTTTTAGGTTGCAATCCTGATTTTAAGTTGGCTTAAAAATTAAGAATTTTAAAAATTTAGAAGTTCTCTTCTAGTTTTAATTCAAGCTTTTGCTTCTGTTACAGTTGAGAAATTTCAAGCTACCCTATAGCCTGTTCCTGCAGATGAATGGGGTCCATTTTAAATCAAAGTAGATTCAGCTGTTGCTTTCCTGTTGTCCTGACTGGTGTACAAATTCCACTCTCTGATTCTTCCATATGGTAGCTGACATCACATTCATCTTATCACTTGCTTGTGTTTCAGATCTCAGTTTGGATTTCCCAGCTTAGTTTCAATCTCTCTCACAGAAATGTGACCACAGGCTTGGAAGTAACTTCAGTTTCTGTTTGCCATAGTAGTGCCATACAGTTTTTGGTTGCACCCATGCACTAATTTATTTACTGAAAGCTACAAGCCATTTACAGTGATGCAGTCTTTGTCCAGAGCTTTAGCAATACTTCAAAATGCTGAAAATCACCTTTGTATGAAAAATTATATACCACTGCTTTTTTTATAGCAATAGGAAAAGGCATTTTTATAAGCTTAGTTGTAAAGTTTTTTATAGATGTTAATAGTGCCTTATGAACAGCTGAGTTCCTTTTCACCACTGTGTACATGTAGCACATGCTGCCTGAATATTACACCCACTTGTCCATATTTTTAAATTTATTTTTTTTTAAATCTGAATGACAGTTCATGAGCAGTGCTGAAGGGTAGGATTGTACTCAGTCAGACCCATTTGCAACTTTGAAGGTAAGTGGCGTGACTTTGGATTTAGGGTTATTGTGTAAGTTGTGTGACTCTGGTCTGCAGTTTCTTCCTTCTGAAAGAAGGCAGAAAAAAATTCCTCATAAAAACACAGTTAATTTGTTCTGTTTTGCGAGACTCTTTCTCACAATATCCAAGATTATCTTTAGCCTGTTAGACTGTTTTTCTGTGTTGTTACAATGAACCTCCTTTCTTAATCAGCTCATTGACTGTCAGGCCCTGCCAGTGATGCTCAGTTTTATTTAGAAAGAGCTCCTTTGATTTTGGAGAGAGTGTAATATTTTTGCCAATATTTTCCAGGCTTTGTTTTGATAAAAGTGTACCTTCAGTAACTGTACCTATCTCCAGGACAAGCAATGATCCTCTTTCTTAGGAGAACATTTTAATCCTAAGTATAAAAAGAGAATCTGAATTGGATGCCTTCATATTATATTTCTCTACTACAGCAATTCCTCTCCCCTCATACCATAATTCAAGAGGGCTAAGATTCCATAATATGAGCAGTAGGCCCTTTAAAAGCACTCAGCCTGTTGTGTTCAAAGGCTGCATCTCCACTTTTCTGCTGAAGCTCCCTCGTTGTGCTGATCATGCTGCCATTATCTGTAGTGGTCTAACCTCACTGTGTGGGCAGAGGTGAAAGGACGAGATCCATGGGGACCCTGAGAGCCGTGAGCTGAGCATCCCTTCCTGTGCCTTCAGGTGCACCCCAGGTAGGCTGAGCCTGGGTAGCTGTGCTGGAGCTGGCTGTGCTCTTCAGTGTGGTCCTGCCCAGGCACTTCTCACATTTACTGTGCTCTTCCCAAATTCCTGGCACTGAGCGTGGGGATCTCACCCTGTGGAAAGCTGGTGGCTGTGCTGGGCAGTGGGACATGGAGCTGAGCCCGAGGGCCTGGCAGCCAGCCTGCTGGAGAGGTCTTCCTGTGGTGAACTTGGAGGTGTTCTGGAGCAGCTGACTCTGAGGAAGTGCTGAAAGGCACCTCCTGGAGAAATGAAATGAGATCTGCAGGCCTTTATCTGAAGATTTCTGTGTTGTCTCTGTGAAGAAGGATCATTATTGCAACTACACATAATTGCTTAGTCCATCCTCTGGATGGATACAGGCAAGAGAGTGACAGGCAAGATAGTGGTTTCTTGAAATAACTTTGCAATGTAAACTGTTAAAGTTACAAAATACCTTATGCTTTTATTAGATTAAATTGCTTAGAAAAAGTGAACTTATCTTTGGGCTTAAAGCTTTTTCCTTAGCTCAAATAAGAACCAATTTGCTGTCAGTGTGGTTGAACAGCTCTGAGTATGAATACTAGCCTGTTTTTAATTCCCAGTATCTGTGTATTAAAAGATTGCTGCTGTTCTTATCTTTAGGCCTTTACAGTTTTAACCACCACCATGGTGCCCTTGCAGGTGAAGGCTGAGTCCAACAAAAATGCTGAGTGACTTAATTTAGACTGTCCTTTTAAAGTTTTCATGAAATGTTTCTTTCTTTTCTACCATTCAGGATAACTTGTCCTTTTAAAATTGTATAATTATTTGCAGTGTTTCCAAATTATTATAGATTAGGTGTGAGGAGAAAAAGAGGTAACAGTTTAAGAGCTGTTTGTGTTACAAGTTAGATTTAAGTCTTTTTGAAGTGTGGCCCATCATGGTGGAAGAGTGTGCCTCTAAGCTTTCAATGTGGATTAGACCCTGTATTCAGACATGTTTTGATTTAACTACAGGCCCTATCCTGGGAGAATTGAGGGCAGGTTCTGCTGTTTGGAAAGCAGACTTCCAAAACTGTCACTTGCTGTTCTATTCATACACTCTTGCAGCAGTAACTTCTGAACTTTCCTGTCCTTTTTGCATGTTTATTTTAGGCAGCTGGTTCTGCAAAATATGGCCTCCTTTGGTTTGAACTGGTTATTGAGCTGTAAAAGTGGGACCTGCAAGAGTGTAGTTCTAAGAAAATACATTTTTAAAGTTATTTGGTTTTTTGATTTTATTTTTTGTTATTTTGATTTAGAGGAAAAATATGGAAGAACACATTGTTCATAGCCACATTCTCATTTTGACCTTAAGCATTTAACTTTTTGCAGAGGAGTTTGTCCAGTCTTTGTAGTCACTAGTGCAGCACCATACATAATGATGCAATCATTACATGCCCTTTTACTTTGATTTACAGTAATTTTTTAGTTTGTGGAAGATGAATTTACTAGTTTTATTTAAGCTCATGCAGTTTTACAATTAAAAAAATCTGTGAAGTTACAAGTTGAGCAAATTACTGTGGGTCATCTGGGCATAGTTCCTAGTTGTTATTTGATCTCAGGTAGAAGAAGAAAGCAGGCAGAACTGTGACTTTATTTTCAGCCATAGGCTAAGTAAAACAATCCTGTTTCAAATATCTGTGCTTTTCAGGTAGATTGCTTGGTAAATCTGGGGGTTTTAACAAGAGTTTTAGCAGTTTAGGCAGTCTGTTCATTTTTAGAATTGATCTTTTCCAGTAGCAAATTACTTCCGCCAAGTGAATTTCCTCCAGTGTCTTTCAAAGAGCAATGTTAATTTAAATTAAAAACCAAAATGTCAGTGTATTGCTGAAATCAAAGGGATTTCTCTTAAATCTATATCCATAAACCTTTTTTAGTCATGAAATCACATGCTCGGTTATGTAGCCTTGCAGAACTATCAGAAGCTGAGGAAAACGAAATGTAGCAACTCATTTCACTTATGTTGCCACACCAATATTCTTTTCTATATTAAAAAAAAAAAAAAATAAGGCTTTGTAGGCCCTACCTCCTCTTCACTTGTTTCTCTCCTGGCTTCTCTACCACTGGGAGTGAAGACAGGGCAGTCTGCAGCTGCCTTTCAGGTGGTTAACTCAGTTTGCAGTGCATATATGAGTAGGAGAATGCTGCAGTTTGAGCTCTCTCTGAGGTCACATGTAGCACTACGACTACTTGCATCCTGATTCTTACCTTCTCTAAAAAATTACCAAAAAATCCAACTCTAAAAGAATTAAACAGTGAGTAGAGAGAGCATGGGAAGTAACACTGCAATAAACAAGCTATGGGAAATTACACTGCAGTAAACAAGTTATGTTTTCCAGTATTTCTACCTTTACCTAAGGAGCCTTTCCTGTACAAACATGCAGCCTAAATGCTGCATTTGAGTTTTAAAAGAAAATCCTTCCTAAGCCAGATATAAGTATACAATTGACAGGTTATCCAAGGAAAATTGAAAGCTCTGCATTTCCCTCAAACCTGTTTTCTGATAATTTTCTGTATTTCTTCATCTTGTGTCTGGAATACTCATACTGTGATTCCTGAGGTCCTCATCCCAGTATTTGTGTGACCCTGAAATCCTAGATTCATTTTGTAAGGAGCAAATAATACTGTTTATTTCACTGTGGAGTCTACATACTTTTTGCACTGCATATTGATTGCAATGCAAATTATTGCCCTTTTTTTTAAGGTAACAACAGTTTTTCTCACATTGTGTCTGGTTCCTGAGAATTCCCTCAGCCTGAACAAAATTTTGTTCCAAAATTTTGTCATCTACAGAATCAGTATGATTATCTTTCACTTTTGTTATATCTAGCAGAACTGTGCTAAAACACATCTGGAACTTAGAAATTGTGTGGTGGCTGTGTCTCAAAACTGTTTTTTGAAAAGGTAAAAAACCTGCCAAAATTGCATATCTAAATTGCATATCTTTTGAGGCATCTGTGTTGGTGTTGTGTGTGTACATTCCTTTGCTTGTGTATGTCAGTTTTGTTGATGTTTTCATTTTGTGGCAGTACCCAGAGTGATACTGCATTCTGGTCCCTTCTTCACATACCAGGGTTGTGGTTTCTAAGGACCCTGTTTTGCAAATTAGTTTTTCATAGGTCCTTAACCAGCTTATACTTTGCAGAAGGGGAGAGGGAGTGCTTAATTTTTGTCTGCTCCTGACATGTTGTTAGGAAGCTTGTGGTTTAGTTTTGTGGGGATAGTGTATCACTTAACTGAATATTAAATATAATTACCAGAGATAAATGCCTGAAATAAATGGCAAAAAAGGAGGAGCAGAGGCTGAAGGGACAAAACAATGTAGGGGGTTTTTGCCACACAATTGAAGTAAAATCTTTGTACCTACACACTCCTCTTGCTGTGATCTCCATTCTTGAACCAAAAGCCTTTTTTTTTTTTTAATTTGAGGCTGTGGTACCTGCAGTTCCAGTCACAGTTCAAAACCAGGCAAGAAAACACAAGTTAAGTCACATTTCTGACGTCTGTTTTTCTTTAATTGATCTAAACATTTAGCAGAGTCAGAAAATTTGCAGGAAATAAATGAATGTGTCTTCCTGTTTATATCTTATGACTATTTTCTGCCCTTGCTGGGTGGGGTCAGCTGAAGGCTCTGTGTGGAGAGGCTGGAGTGAGCAAAGCCCTGAAGATCAGATTCTTTCACCTGTCTGTGTCCTAGCTTGGATTGGTATTTTATTCTACATATTAAAAAAAATAAACCCAAACACCAAATATCCACGAGTCTTAAAACGCACATTTCTATAACAGTTTTGCTTCTGGTCATTGATTATTAGGCAATACCTTTTGAAACCATTTCGAATACATATAATTATGTATTAGCACTAAAGGTAGTGGGGTACTTTTTCCAGTGGGATCTGACAGAAAAAAAATTGTAAAAAAGTCAGCAAACTTTCTGAGGTTTACTATGAATTTTAAATTAAAAAATATTTAAAATGCAGTTTTCATTTAAGGATTCATTCCTATTCCTCGTTGTATTTATTCCTATTCCTCGTTGGTCTTACCCTTTTGCCCAGGTGACAGTAAAATTCCTCACAGTACTGCCAAATATGTATATTGTTCATGTGGAAAGTGCACCTTTGGTGGAAGGTGCAGCTGAGAATGCTGCTGAATGTTCAGACTCTGTGAGCAAAGGTCACTCTGGTACTGGAGTTCTCATTTGCACAAAGAAGCAGCTGCTTTCAAACTAGAATTGGTTCATTATTCATTTTTATAGATCTTAATGATTCATAAAGATTTTTTACTTTTTATTTAATGATAGACCTAGGTAAATAACAGGCATCTCTGAGAACAGCAGTTTGTACAGAAATAGCTGAAGGGAAAATTACTTTTTGACGTTATTGGATTAAGTTGCAGCTTGCTACAATTTTGTAGGATCTTTATTTGGATATATTCTGATCACCTGAAAAATAGTAAATAGCATTATAAAGTCCAGGTTTCTTTCCAGTGAAATTAAAACATACTACACTGCAAAACTTAATAAAATTTTCAATATGTTACCTTGCTACAAACACGTGGAAGACGTCTATTGATTTATAAATTGCTTGAAGAAACTGCTGCCTTCTCTAGACTGCTAAGCCAAAATCTTCTTGGAGCTGTCTGGCCTACACTGATTTTTGGCTTCCAAATGATTGATTTTAAAATTGTTCCCAATTATCTTTACCCATTGTCACTAGGATATTTTTAGTGCAGCTTTTTCAGGGAAGTATAGTTTTTCTGATCAAAACTTAATTTTGTAACATGTTTGGTTCATTTTATCCATATCCTGGGAGTGTAAAGTTATCACTGGAATTTAAGCAACCCTATCTCTCAATTGTTATAATCTCCCTATAAAAAGGAAGATTATTTTAAATAAGGTTTATTCATTTATTAATACAGTACTCATTAATTTTAAAATAAATACCTATTTTTACTAGTCACCTAATATGTAAATTAGCCCCTTTTTCTGCCGTTGTTGTAGACAGTTGAAGTTTCTGAGTTCTAGTTCATAGTCTCCTCATCTTTCTAAATTAGGTAGGTACATTTTATCTTCCTGGAATATGGCTTCAGAATTGCACTTGTGAACACTATTTTCTAATTTAGTCTGTACTACTAGTATTTCATGTTGATACTTTCTTCTTATCAATGACAATTATTTCATCACATCCATAGAAATTCAAGTTTAGAGATAACTATTTTGAAGTCCCAGATTATATTATAAATTGCATATGTTCTTTTCAAGAGAGAAGGTACCTGAGTAATATATTTCAGTCAAAGATAAAATTGCTTTAGAGAATATGTCTTCTCTGCATTCTTTCACAAAGCATATGTTTTGTGGGGCTGTCCAGTGTTAACTAAAGCAGAGCAGGAGTCTTTGTGTATGACTTTGGTAAATATTTTTAATTTCAGGTCTCTTTACAATCCTAGAATCTTATTTATTTAAAATTAATGAGATACATAATTATTTTATGTAAAATAATATTTTAAAAGGAAATGTCATTTCCTTTTAGCGCTACTGATTAATCTACTTCCATTTAAAGATCTAATAATTCACACTGTAATCACACTCTCATTAAAAAATAAATAGACAGTTTTAGGGAGTCACAGTTATATATGAGCTAGTCATAGACTTAAGATGTTAGAAACAAACAAAAAACGAATCAAATCTTTGTTTTCCTGAAGATACAAAGGAACTTATTTTCATTATATTACATGATGAAAGTTTATGCATTTCCTCTCTTCCATTTTATCTTGGTGGATCTTGGTCAAAAAAAGCTACATCAGGCCCAGTTCATTATGCTCAATACCAGCATTTTGGATTTCAAAATGGCAAATGAAATTCAGCATAATAAATGTTGAAGCAATGCATACTGAGAAATAAATGTAACTTTTCATATAAAATAAAGGATTCTGAGGTGATAATCATTATTTAGGGAACTGCTGTTTAAATAGATGCTTCATAAAAGCATCAGCTTTGTGTTCAGAAGTGATAAAAAGAGGCAAATTCATGATTAGAAATAGAGGAGACAACATGGTAGAAAATGTCACTATACCAAAATATTCTCCCTCCACACATTGCCTATGGGATATTGCTTAGGAAGAGTACAGCATGGCAGGGTTCAGGGAAGAGTGAAGGGGTAGGTCTTGAATCATAGAGCAGTTTTCCTGTGAGGAAAGACAAAATTGAGTAGGAATCTTCAAGGCTGACAAACAGATGGCAGAGGGTGTACAGTAGATGTCTCTAAAATTGTGTGCCAGGAAGAAGGTGACTGCAGAATGAATGTTTGCAGGCTTTCAGGGCAAGAATCAGAGGGGGTATCAGTTGAAGCTATGAGATGGCAGATACAGAACAAACATGAGGTGATAATCTTTTGGAAAAGGTGTTAGCATGCTCTGGAATTTCATGCCATGCCGTATGAGATGGATGTTAGAAGTTTCCATTTGCTCAGAGGGGAGCTGGATAGATTTATGGAGTAAACATCAGGCGGGATTTACTAAATACACAGAATCCCATCTGGTGGCCTCTGAGCTGCCATTTTCTGGAGACTACAGAACTACTTATGGGAAGGGAGGAATGATCCTTGTGTGCTTAGTTTGCTCGTATGCTTTTCCTTTGACATCTGCATGTAGCTGTTTTTCTAAATATAGGTTATTGGTCTGTGTGGATCACTGAACTGGCCTAGAATAGCCTTTCTAATATCATTGTGCTCAAGTTCCTGCGTCTGTTTCTTTTTATGGGATTTCTGTCCTCAAGATAATTCATACCAGTTAATGTTTGCAACTTTAAAGTATTTTGTTTGGAAGCAAGACTGTATAGCTGAGAAAGAGGGTAAGACTTGACTCTAGTAATAGATTTTGGGTCTTGGCTTTACGATAGGGAAGAACTAGCTCCTTGAAGTAAAAATTACGTTTCTGATTGTGCAGATCAAGGATTTGAATCAGCTTTTGAGTCTTCCTCAGGTTGTTTGCATATAGAGAATTTGTGTAGTCTCTGTCTCCCACTTCCATATTCCTAGTAAGAAATTCTTCCAGACAAAAAAAAAAAAAAAAAAAATTGCTTAAGACCAGTAGTTCTTTTCAAAACATTTTACCTTTGAAATGTTCTGAGAGAGTCTAAGAGAGGTGAGGGAAATCAGGCTTAGTTTTTTTCTTCTATGTGAAAGTCTCTGCATCATTTACCATGCCTTTAGATATGCTTGAAAGGTATTTTGCGTTATGTCATTTTACAGTAAGCTGCCTAACAAAGTTGTTTAGGTATTGAAAATGTATTTTGGGCATCATTCAGTGAGTTGTTTGCTGTTTAGAGGTTTGAATGTGTCTCCTGATCTCATGCCTGGTGCTGAAAGCTGAGCACCAGCATGGGTTGGTTGCCCATGAGAGGTGTGGTAGAATCTCCATCCTAGGAGATACTCCAAGGAGATAAGCCATCAGGAGATTGTTCTGGATAGCTGACTCTAGGTGGTTTGGCTAGAGCAACAAACCAAATGATCTCCAGAGGTCCCTTTTATGATTGTGGGCATAAACAGCTTGTATTCAGAGGAAAAAACCAACACCAAATCCCCACCAGAATTGTGAGGCAGTGTTTTTATGGCAATATTTTTATAGGAAATTTTTTTAAAGGGAGTGGGGGGGAAAGAGAAGAAAGACATGCCAGTCTATTAAAAGAAGGGAAATACTGAAGGTTAAGTTGGTTTTCCTTTGTTTCAGATTGTGTTACAAAAACCAGCCTTCATAGTCTCCTGTCCTGCCTTTTTGAGAGTAAAGCTCTTAAAGGAATAAATTAACTTCCAGTTTCTTCACAGGACAGTTGAAAACCACATGATTTTCTTTACTTATGAAGTATGGAGCTTGTCTGGCTTTTTGAGTGAAAACAAGGAGAAAGGAATATACTGAATTCCACATATGTGTGCATTTCCTATGCTATGCTTTTGAGGGTAGTAATAAAAATATAATTTGAATGTCTGATAGAAACAGTCTGAGAATACTTAAAGCTGCTTCAGCCAGTCTGGAGGCCTCCAATGAAATCTAAATTTTGTATATATGTTCTCTGTTGCATATTATATAAATATTACTTAAGCTCATTTCCTGCTTACATGGAACCTATGTTGGCAGTAGAAATCGGGTCTAGTTTCCATGGCAACGTGGTGGCACTGGGAGAAAGGCTGATGCTGTGCTGTGGTTGGTATTTTTATGCAAGGGAAGAGATGCAGACCTACATTTTTAGACAGGAAATGTATTTCAAGGCACAAAAACATTTAGCAATTTTTATAAATTTGTTAGAGAAGTAGATACGTCTAACAATAGAAATTGAAACCTATTGTTTGCTGTTTGCAACAGAAAAATAATTTTTACTTTTATCTAACATAACAGAAAGCTGCTGTTAAATATATGCACACTTTTAAGTGCTATATTTGCATGGAAATAGCAAGGAGGCTTATGTACTGAGGACAAAAGAAGTTTTCTCCTGAGGCAAAACAGGGACAAAATAGACTGAGGTGTAGTCTGCATTTTCATTCTAGTTTTTACCTTCTGAACTCCCTTCAAATGGTTTTTACAAAGAAAATATAGAGTCACAGAGACTTAAAGAAAATGCTTTTTTATAATGGCAGTCCTTTTGCTCTGTTTCTGGATTTACAAAAGATAATCCTTACTTGTTTGTTTTTTCAACCCTCTGCTGCTGTTCAGTGGTACTCAGTACTGGGAGTCATTTAGGGGAGGGATTTCTTAATCCTGCAGTTTTGATGTGACTAGGCTGAAGCTTTGTTCATCTTGATGTTGAGTGGGTGGTTGAGTCACTAACCCTGGAGGTGTTAAAAGATACATAGAATTAGTGGTGGACTGGGTTAATGGTTGACCTTAAAGGTCTTTTCTGACCTGAATGATTGTATGATCTCTTTGCATTTCCTCATTCCTCCTACACAAAAAGTACTTGCTCCACCTTAGTGAAGTGATATGCTCTGAGAAGTCAAACCTTCTAAGAAGATTAACCGAACTGGAAGCAGTATTCTTTACAAGTGTGAAGGGCTCTGTTCATCCCTATGAATCATCATCTTTCTTTCCCAACCCTGGCACTATACAGTTAGTCTGTGTCTGATGTTGCCTAGCAACAATTCATCAAATGTCTAAAGGGAACTGATTTACCCTAGCTGGGACTCCTGTAGAAATCCAAGTAGATAAAATGTTCATGGAGGAATATTAGCCTTTTCCTATGTCTGGCACCCACACTATCAATCAGGATTAAAGCTCCAAGGCAGTTTTCAGCTGTCCAAGGCTTGGCTGCCTTGGTTTGCTGATGATTTAAGGATATCTCATTTCACAGTAGAATATCTCCATCCCATCCTGCAATTAGCCTGCACTTCAGCTATCACATTTTCAGAGGTTTAGAAAATCAAAACTCTCAGTGATAACCACATGCACAGCGTCAATGACTGCATATACAGCTCTTGATTCAGGAGGAGAAAGCCAGTTACTGCCTCTGCAGTAGCTGTAGGTACATGAGGGGAGCATCCTTCTATGCTTCTAGTTCTTCTTAGCCTCACCTCCTGAAATGCAGTGGTTCAACTCAGAGTTTTCTTTAGCTTTTACCATTCATTATTACTGAGAGTCTGCATGGCTTGAAGACTTCCCTCTGGTGCTTGTTACTGAGCCAGTGGCAGAGAAGACTTCAGCTGCCTGTGACACTGTCTCAGTGCAAGTTGTGGCATTGGCACATCACAGACATATGTAATGTGTCATAGCTTTAGCACCAGTCAGATCAGAAGCTTTGTCACCACTGTAACACCTTAACATGTACATTTTCAGCAGCAGTGAGCTTGCCATGTTCCTTAGACCTCAGTTTCTGCTTGTAAAATGTTATGGGTTTAAAGTCATATTATCACTGTCCTTTACTGCCATTAGAACTCAGCACCACAGTGTTTCTGGTCTTTGTCATGTCATACCACTTGTCCTGGTCATTTGACTTTTGAAACCTAAAATAGGAAAGTTGTTCAGTTTGTCAGAGCTCTGTGTGGGATCAGGTGCAGCAGACACGATTGTGCTTCCATGACAAATCCTGAGATAGTTACCCCTGGAAAATAAATGAAATGGAGGCTGTAGACTCATGGAAATAATAGTTGCTGTCCACTTCCTGTGGTAAACTGGGTCCAGAATTTACCTTTACAAGGTGAGCTTCCTTTCCTGGGCTTCAGAGTTTGCTGCCCTGGTAGAGGAAGCTTCAGCCACAGGGTTCTGGTAGCAAGACACAGGGTATGGGAAGATCTCACTCTTGTAGGCAGGTGCCTCTTGAATAGTTGCATCTTCCCTATAAAGGAGACAGTGATATCTGGGGTATCACAACAGCTGGGATTCCTTGAATGCTTTTCCACCATGGATGAGACTCTCTTGATGTTGGAAATAGGAATATTCCAATAAGTGAGTCATCCAGCGTCCATGCTGTGAGGTAAAGCAAGCCAAGGCTGGGATGAGTCAGATGGTCTGATAACCCTTATTCTCAGACTTGCTGACACAAAATAGATGCTGAAGATCTCAACAGGAATTGTCACAGTATTTAGTATACAAAACTGCCTCATTCAAGCCAGCTGGACGACACTCTGCAATACTGGGGTGACTTTACTAACTCTCCTCAAATGGCTGCTTGCTTATTGAAGATGCAGTCAAATGTAAGGTCATTCACTTGCAAACTTTAAAAATATTGTAAAGCTCCAAAATTGCCTCTACAGCCCCTAAGACAAATGGTTGATGTGAATCAGGGATGGAAAGGCATTTCCCTGGAAACATCTGGAAAGACAAAGGGCACGTGGAAGAGTCTTAAAGGCTGAGAAGAAATTCCCTCTTTGTTGAGGGAATGTGACAAGAGAGTGTGCTGAATGCAATGGCTTTTGGAAACATCTGCATAAAATAAAATATGCTACGTTCTGTGAGGTGGTTGGGCAAGAGATCAGTTTTTTGTTAAGAAGTATAAAAAGTAAACTTTAAGAAAAATCAGATCTAGACACCTAAAAAAAGATACTTTTTAAGCCAAGGAGCTTAAGTAACTGCTTTCTTGAAGATCAGTTTATGAATGTCATCCGAATAAAAAGTGTTTTCATGTGTTTGAAGAGTAATAATTGCTACTGCCTCTAGGAAGACAAGAAGACAGAAAGATTAAGTAAATGGTCATGAAGCTAAAACCAGCTGCTTGTTATTTATCTGTATTTGGGTAAAAATGAGTTTTTGTAAGAAACATCTGTGATTTTTCCATTTGCTTGCTTTCGACTGCAGCTGGACTCGGCTATCCTTTTGCTGCTTTTACTTATTTCTGTTAGAAAAATCAGTGCTTAAATTAACAGGAATGAGCAATACACAGAGGGAAACTCAAAGCAGACGTTTAATATATTGTACTTATGACCACATATACCCCAAATGGAAGAATATAACTGACTACTGAACACTAGCAAAAAGTTTTTGCATGAAAGGCATCTTTGCAGCTTACGACTAATAGTTAAAATGTTCTGAGTTGCTTGTTTAGCTTGCTTTTATAATTTTAATCATTTTATCATTTTAATGATACTGCAGTGGAAGCTGGGCACTTCCATAAATGCTAGTAAAAATTGTGAAGAGATTTATTGAAACTATTGTTTTATAGAGGAAATGCTTCTGGTATTTGGAAGTCTGGGAGAGGAGGTGTGTGTTTTTTGAAGAATTGAGTTCAGTTCTTCATTTTGAAAGAAAACCAGTTAGTGAAAAGGAGTTATGTTATTGTAAAGAGTTCATGTAAAATGCTTGTTCTTGAAAGCAAGATTAATGAGGAGAAATCTAGTATCAATAGAATCCCAACTGGAGCATTCAGAATTTATCACTGCAGTGAATGTTTGTATTTGCTACAGAGAGAGAGGTTCTTCTAATTGCTGGCTTAGTCATGCAACCTTGTTGCTTCAGGCTACGTTTTTTTTCACCTGCCAGTTATATCCCCCAGTGTTTGTCCAATGCAAAATGCCTGTCTGCTTACCCTTTTCTCATAGCCTGCAGAATTGAGTTCCCAGACATAATCCAGAGCATGATGCATTCGCACTTAATGGGATGAACGGGTCTTCTAAACACTAAGTAAACATGGACATGAAAAACGTATTTTTGCACTGAGATGATCACAGAAGCCAGGATTACATTTTACCAGGGTGCTTTAGGGGTCAGCAAAAAACCAACCAACCAAAGGCAAGAGGTACTCTGCTGTTTGACTGCATTTGATATTAAGTGAAGGGTTACAGTTTCACTATTCCTATGAAATCTTTTCTGCTAGGCTGTTGAATAGGTAAAGAGGGGAATGAAACACTGCATTTGTTGGTTTACTTAAGCTCATTTTGCTTAATTTGTCTTCAGTTGCCTTCATACGGTTTCTAAAACATAAAATAACTCCTTGAAGGAGTTACTGTCTTGTGATAAAGACTAAATCCTGTATTTTGTAGTTTAGTTACAGATTCATATTTCAGTCCGTATTTGACCTCAAAAGGTCAGTCCCTGTAAGTGGTTTTGGTGCCAAACCAAGTTAAATCTGCTTACTTCTCCAGGGTCAGTTAGGGCTGTTGGAGAGCAGAGGGTGATTCTTCCCCCTCTCCTTCAAAACATGTAAATTTGTTGCTAGTGGCAACTGTAGGATACTGAAGCAACAACAGCATTCATGTTTTCTGAATATATCTTATTAATAGAAAGACTAGAGACACTATAATTTAACATGCCAGAGAGAAAGGCAGAAATTAAATACTACAACGTAACATGCCAGAAAGAAAGTCAAAAATTAATTTCCATTTATACACTTGTGAGTCATTCTGTTAAAAGTGATCCATCGTGCAGCCATGGTGAGAGGAAAAAGAAGTCAAAGTAGTGGCCATTTCTGTCACTGTCTGCTAGTGTTTTCTGTCAGTCATCTTACTGGTGAGAAGTAGAGGTTGCTGCACATAGAGGAAGAAGCTTTGCAGCATGAGATGGGATTCTTGTTGCAAGAGGATTTGAAAAAGTTGAAGCTTCATGTGTGGTTTATGAGACTAGGTTATTTTTTAACAAATTTTTTATCATTGCACTGGAGTGATATTCCATATCTGACGTACTTCAGGTGGAGGTTTTATTTTGACATGTTAGAATGTATATATAAGAAACTGTATTCTCCGTTGATCAGTGCCTAATGCATAGATTTATGACAGCTCTGTTTCTCCACTTTGGCTCTTTGGAATTTCTTAAATTTTTTTAGCCAAAAGCTCTGGTAGGACCTCCTGATGAGACTTGGGTGTTGCCAGAGCCGTGGTGGGAGATTAAAACACAGTGTAACCATCCCCATGCCTATGAAATACAGCCCCTTGTGAGTGCAAGCAGCCACAGCAGGCAAGTAGGGCATGAGGAGAGGCTCCTCTCCACAGTGGCCATTCCACTGGCAGAGTGGAAGAATGAAGTACATGCAACCCAGGAACCAGGCACCAGACTGTGATGTCTGGGAGCCGCTAACAGAGGCAGTGGACAGACTCAGTGGTTGGTGCAGGAGGGTGCAAAGAGGCACCCACCTCAAGGTATTCTATGATTGTAACGTTCTCAGCCTTTACAACACTTTACTGGTGACTAGAAATACAGGTAAGGTGCAAGCTGCTGAGTATCTGTATATTTTCTTTTTGTGCTGCCAGGTGGGTCTGTGTTTCTTCATTAACTGTTAATTTTTTCTCCTTTGCAAATCTGTAATGGATGACTTGTCCGGAAAATACAACTCTGTGAGTAAAACACTATTTGAGGCAGATTATTTTCGCAAGTCCAGTTAAGCTTGAGGCTTTCTGGATAGATTTGGCTTCTGGTTTACTGTCTTAAGAACATTTTAACAGAATTGCATTTGTTTGAGAACAAAATTCTATTTGGGACTGACTTTCAGAGCTTGAAACCACTTACCTCTGGGAACTTGCTGTAAGAGAAACTGTGTCAGAGGAACGCCATAAGAGCTAACTCCTGAACTTAGTGGAGTTAACTGCTTAGTCCTAGATGTGATTTGATGTAATGGTAGGCTGCTCCTGGGTCGCCTCAGCTCTGCCCCTGGCAATGTGTTCTTCCTGTGATGCTGGGCTGGGGCGGTGGCGTGGTAAAACTGCAGTACTTGCTGCGTGAAATGGCATTTATTTATAGTAGCCGTTGTTTTGAACGGAAGAAGGAAGTGTTCCTTGGCATCTCACTTGGACTTTGAGTGTGCATTCAAGCCCAAGGTGGCCTCCAAAAGACAAGTAAGCAAGATGGGAATGAAAAATTCATTCTGTGTTGCTATTTGAGGTTACAAAAGCTACCGTGTCTCAGCCTGTTCCCTCCAGGAGGGATTTTTAGTGGTGCTTCTATTAATGTTTGATGGTAGGATGGTATCTCTGGAAGAAATGTTAACAGTCCCAGGAGGATTATGATCTTGTTTGATAATGACCGGATGCAGAAACTGCTTCATGTTTGTGACATACCAGTGCTCTCTCTTTTTATGCATAAATTTTCTAGAATTGGAGATTGTAGTACAGTGTTGTACTACAATAAGAACAGAATAGTGCTTTTCATGTATAGCAAAGCTGTCCCTGGAAGTTCACATCAACAATGTCTTGGAGTTAGTTGAAAATACATCTCCTTAAACCCTGTTTCCTTCTGGATTTGTAGACTTTGTTTCTGAAAACAGTAAGATGACCTCTGACATAATTAAAAATAATGATTAAGGTACAAATAATTTATCATAGCTATTAAAATTTAAAAATATTCTGAATTATAATCCACTTAAAATCTTACTTGAAACATGGAACATCGTGTTCCTTGAGTGATAACTTCAGAGTTTTGATCTTTCTTACGCTTTTTGTTGTTTTATGTGTGTGAATTTATTTAGAAAGCCGCCATTTAAGGCTGCCTCTGGTTCAAAGAGCTCAGTGTTACAAGGCACCTGTCTAATTAAGTTGAATTTGCATTTGAGAAAAAAGAGCAGGCAAGAATTCAGCTCGTAAAGCAGACACCATTGGAACAAAAGAGTAAGAGATCCAAATAGCAGAGTCTTTCAGCAATTAATAACAGCTGTAAGAAATTTGTGTATAGAGATTTCAGACTTTTAACCCTCCAGAGCCTTGAGAGCCTTGCCCAGGCATAAAAGCTTTTGTCTTCAGCTGGAAAGGAGCATAGCTGGAGCTCCTTCCAGGTGGACCCAGACTCACTAGTAGGTTTTGCAAAGCTCTCATCTCTTAGGAGGCTTACAGTGTGATTCTTTTGATGCTCATCCTCCCCCTTGCTTCCTCTTTTTTACTACTTCAGATTGAAATTCCCTGTAGAACCTCTGTGGACATGGCAGAAGGTTCATAATGTTGTTAGTATGTAGTTTATTCTATATTTTATTAGATACATGAAGAAGTCATTTGACCTAATTTTAATTGCATTTTCTGTTAGCAAAAAATGTCTTTGGTTGTGTTCATCTGAATATCTTAAGGGGAGTTTTGTTTCTCCCTCAGATTGAAGTAGTTCTTAGTTTAATCTGACAAATTTCTGTTTCCCAATTTTTTTTTTCATTTGTCACAATCTGTTTTCCTTCTGAAACGATGCTTTCCTAAAGGTAGGAGAATCAGGTGCAGGTTTTAGGTACTTTCAAGGTAAAGCTTTGTTTACCTAAGAGTAGTCACCATGAGTGCAGTGCAGTATTCACAAAGAGGGACTCCTGCTGTTATACTCCTGTTCACCGTGGGAACAGGTTTTCCTCATGTGGTCTTCTGTAGCAACCTTGCCTGCAAGGCGTCCTTACCCATTACTTCATAATGAAAACATATTTTTGATCTGTGATGATTTTGGATAAAGAGGCCTGAATCTGTTTTGGTTTTTAGTAATGGAAATCATTCATTTGTTGAGGAAAAAAAAGGGTTGTCTGAAGATGGAGTGACTGCATGAGGACAGGCCCAAGGTGCACCTACATTCCCTCTGGCTGGGAGCAGTTGCCTGGGGAGGGATGCAGGGTTGTGCCCAGGGTGCTGAATATTGTTCCACATCCAATGATCCCAGGCTGCTGGGCTGCTTCACAAGCCAAAGGCAGTCCTGTGTTAGCCATCAGTCAGTTTTTCTTCCGTGAGTTTTTTTGAGCCCTATTTAAACTTAACTAGCTTCTCTTATTCCATGATATCCAAGGGAAAAAAAAGTTCCATTTAGTTTTTAACATCATATTGCATGAGTAATTTTTTTTTTTTTTTAAATTTTCCATCAATTTGGCTCAATTTGTGTGGGATGAGGCAGGGGGACAACCATTTCCTATTTGCCTTCTCTGTATCTCTCAAGATTTTGTAGTACTCTGCTGTCTTGTTTTTCTGGCTTCAGAGTTCTGGTATGTTCAGATGCTTCCCATATGGAAGGCATTTTGTGATTTTAATCACTCCCACTGCTCTTGTTTTACCTTTTCCAGAACAGAAGAATCGCAAATGACCCCATGACATCAACAACAACAAAAAAAAGGATAGAATTTTCTGGATTTCTCATAGTATAATAGTCTCAGCATTTTAAGGTTTGAGTGTTAAGGAGATTGATTTTACTCTTGGCTGTTACCCAGTGGGAGCATGGAGCAACATTTCCATGAGGGAGAACAGTAACATTAAGTTGTCAGAAATGTTGTGTTTCATAACAGTGGGCAGTTGATTTTTTGTAAGACTCCATGCAGGGTTTTGACGCATTTTGCTTCAAGTTCACTGTAGAGGAGAAATACTTCAGCTTTTCTTTTGTCTTCTACTAAGTATTCCCTCTAAGAGCAGTTTAAAAATAGGATTTAATTGTATTTTGATTAGACTTTGCTGTAAAATTATTTTTATCCATGGAAAAGGCAGTAATTAAAAGACAAAAAATGCTGGCTAGTGTTTGCTAATTGTTTTTAATGTTTCTTTCAATACAATTACAAGGTTTGTCATTGTAGCCTGTGGAGTTGGTCAGTTCTCTGCATACCTGCTGACAAAATACTAAGAGTCTAGAAATGGTGTGTTGTCTTCTTCTGTTAATTAAGTGTTTGTGCTTGGATGGTGATGAACAACCTAATAGTGGTAGACCACAGAGTACCAAGTGATTACTTCAGAAAAAAGAAAGGTTTAATATTTATCTCTGCATGCATGTGTTACCTAATGCATATCATTAAATAGCATTTTAGGAATAATAGAGACTAATAACTTGAAATAATGGTTGTTGAATAGTTTTTTATGTTGTAATAGTATTTGACACTTACATTTCTGAAAAGGAAATGGAGATTTACGGACGTGTTTGTGACTCACAGGTTTCTAAATGGTTGGATTTTTTAATGCCAGCAATGTTTTAGAGTCTACTCAAAAGAAAAAATAATTTACATATTAGCAGACTGTACTGGAAAAAATGAAATCTAAGCTGAATAAACTGTGTATTCATGCCCTAAATTGCAAATGAGGATGTTGTTGAAGCATTTATCATAGCTTATCTTTGCAATTCAGTAAAAGGGCTCCTAAGAAATAGCAAAACTGGAGTTCTTTCATTGATGTCCTTCCTAACACTGTGAAACTCTGAAATGGCAGAAGAGGAGGATTGGGGATGCCAGGATGAGTTACTCAACCTGTAGGCAGAATTTAAGCCATCAAGTGAAGTGCTGGAGACTTGATCTTTACATATATCCTAGAAAAGTAAACATGAACAAAACCAAAGAATGATAAGAATCTCTTGCTAAGAATTCTAAACTAGAGGAAAAAATTGCCAAAAATGCAGAACTAGCAGTCAGACTGATGTAACTCAGCATGTTTCTTTCCCTCCCTCATCTTTCTGTACTAATATTTGATGACTCCAAAAGATGCAAGCAAAGATAAATGGACAAAACCAAGATCTTCCTCAGTTTAAGGCAATGTTTTGTTATTTGCAGATAAAAATCATAAATAACTCTGGAAGGAAATACAGTAATATCTTTCCTTCCTTTCTGGTGTCCACAAAGGACAGTAAGAAAACACTCTTGAATATAAAAATCAACTAGGATTGAAGACAGGAAAGATAACCCCTTTGAAAGCAAAATCAAATACAGTAGCTTGAGAAAGACTCAGAAGCAACCCTGTTTTCTCAACCTATTCCAATGAATTTTTGAATTTACACCATACTGCATTTCCCTACCCTGGACTTTTCTACAGTTGTGCTATTTCATGTGACCAAAATAGCAACATGGGCTCCTGTGGTCAGAACAAAGTAAGATGATGGTACTATCCAAAATAAGGATGGATGTGCCTGTGTTCCTGGCACCCTGCTTTCAGATATATTGATGAAGTGCAGGCTGTTTCACTATGCATTCTTTTTCTTGCTTGTAGAATCATTTAGGCCCGAGAAGACTTTTAAGGCCATCAGGGCCAATCTTTAGTTTTTAATTTTTACGTATTCATAGTTTTGATCTGTGTATCCACGATGGTCTGTGCCTAGCAGATGAACTTTGAGGGTTTGTAATCCAGGTCCTTTTATGATGGTTTGTTGGATTGAAGCTTTCAGATCAGGTGTGGGAGCTGTCAGCTTGCTGACACTGTGAAACCAGGCTGGTTCATGAAGCCAGGAGGGCCAGTAATGTGGTTTGTAGTAAGATTAGCTGGTCAGAGAATGTGCTGAACCTTCCATTTGCAGTTTACTTTCCTCTCAGTGTACCAGATAAAGACATCTGTTGGGAGCCAAAAATGAAAGAGGGAGGCAGACTACCAACGTAATTTTAAGTAAGAACACATGCAAATATATTTATTTTTTAACCCTACAAATGGATCCCTTCTTTCTCTTCTGCCTAGTTTGGTGTGGTTAAAATTAAGTAAATAATTTACTTCATTAGATTTCTCATCATAACTTAAATCGTTGATAAATTAGTTTGAAATACCCCTTTTTAAATCTCACCATTTATTGACTGAAGCACTTTGCTGTGTGAAAGGGGTAGCAGGCAGATAAATTTGGTATACAATGCAACTTGCAGTGATGTCCTTCTAAGCAAAGCTGTAATTGCAGCTGCTGTGCAGGTAGTGAATGTTGCCAGTGGCATTTGTTTCTGACCAAACCAAGTTCTCTCTGACACCAAATGCTCTGTCTGTCTTGAACAATTGCAGTGTGTAAAAAGAAAAAGGAATTTTGGGGAAGAGGATGTAGAAGTGGGATAAACATAAATACAGTTTTTACTCAGGATGAAGCAGGTGTTTGGATCCTAATTCTAAGTTCTTGAAAAATCAGCAAATTACAGATTTCTATTTTTTTATGACATGAAGGACAAAATACTGTTAATACGGTGGTTTTTAAATGTGGTTAATTTGAAGTAGATGTAAGTTATAGCAACTTTTGATGGCATTAATGCTTTAAGTCACTTTGCAAATATAATTGGAAAATATATCCTTTTAATTTGTAAGAGATATGAATACAAAAAATAACAGCATCTGTCACCCTGGTTTTGAGGATTTTTCTAGGCCTTCTGATTTATCTTTCATATTGGAGTCAGAATTTTTACTTTCCCACACTTTTTACTATAAACAATAGCTTTGTTTTCCCAACTGTCCTTCATTGTTTACATTTTTAGGTAGGAGGAGAAAGTTGATTGACAGTTGTCTTGACCAGTGTGATTTGGAGGTGGAATTTCATCCTCCAATCCACAGGCACCTTTGGAGATGTATAAAATTGAGTTTTGTAAATAAAACTCGGGATTTTTCCTGCCTTGCTCATCACCATGTCCTCGTGAAGTTCTTTCGTGTTGTAAGAGCATCAGCCTGTTTGGGGAAGGCTTTCTTAATTATATGACAAAGAATTGTATCACATCACTTGAACCCTGACTAAAGTGTATTGAAAATACTCAGTTTTGAAATGTGAGTAATTTGTAGTTGTACCAAGTACAGCTTTCTTGGGAACAGGCTATAAAATACATTTCACTTCGGTTGTGTTTTTTTTTTAAAAAAAACCCTGGAGCTGCAGGACAAAAACCCCACCCATCTCTTGCCTGGTGGTGTCAGGCTTTGGTGTTTTTGTTGAGTTTCTTTTTAATTATTTAGTGCATATTAAAGCATGTGATGTGCTCTAGGATGAGCATTGTAGACTACCTAGGAAGATGAGTTTCTTTCTCTTACTTTCTAATAGATGTTTTCAGTATTTTGTATAATGATACAGCTTTTCATTGTGTTGGCAGCAGCTGCAGAGGAGAAGTGCATTAAGATTTGGGTCAGTGTCTCTAGAAGATTGTTTCTTGCTGNCCCCGCCTCCGCCCCTGCCGGAGCCCGCCCCGCCGGAGCCAGAGGAGGAGATTCTGGGCTCTGACGATGAGGAGCAGGAGGATCCTGCAGATTACTGCAAAGGTGAGTGCAGCTCACCGTGGTGGTCAGGGTAACATTGTCATGCCAGGCTTAGTTCTGGTTCCTGAGGGATTTTTAAAGAGCTGATCTTTTATTATGGAGTTTATATGGAATTGACTTATGCAAGAATTAGAAACAGCTCTTCATTTCGTGTCCTGATGCATAATTGTCTTCAGCATTAATTTTTCACTTAGCTGTAGCTTGTTTATACATTTTTATACATTTTTCCATAAATATACAACTGTGGCATCCCTGTATTCATCCCTGTATTCTAAGAATAGAAAATAAACTTCCCTTGATTCGTGTGAATTGTAAGAGAAACAAAAATACCCAAACCAAGACAAACAACTCTTCTCACCCTCCAAAATGCTCTAAAATGCCTTGGTGCCTTTAAGGGCATTACCTAACTTTATTTGTTAAACTGTATCCTTTTTTCTTCCTTTCTTNAGCTGCAGGACAAAAACCCCACCCATCTCTTGCCTGGTGGTGTCAGGCTTTGGTGATTTTGTTGAGTTTCTTTTTAATTATTTAGTGCATATTAAAGCATGTGATGTGCTCTAGGATGAGCATTGTAGACTACCTAGGAAGATGAGTTTCTTTCTCTTACTTTCTAATAGATGTTTTCAGTATTTTGTATAATGATACAGCTTTTCATTGTGTTGGCAGCAGCTGCAGAGGAGAAGTGCATTAAGATTTGGGTCAGTGTCTCTAGAAGATTGTTTCTTGCTGTGCATTAATGAGATCTTTCCTACTTCAGCTGGAAGGCAGGAGCTTTTGAATAACTTGATATTCTTTGCAAAATATTTCTTCTCAGTTGTGCTCAGGAAGATGGATCTAATGTCCCATTTGCTCATCAGGAATTGCAAAAGCTGGCTGGTGTCTGATTACATAGTTTATGTGCCTTTTGCAAGCTCTTTCACTAGAGACCTGTTCTTGGTTTGGCCAAGTCCCTTTCTCTCCATGCCGCCAGTGTCCCAAAGGGGATATGAAAGGTGACAGTGAGAACGTGAGACGCTTCACTGGTTTTTCATCCCCCCTGAAGGGCTGGGCTACCCCAGTGAGGGGGCTCTTCACCTTTAAGTGTGCTGTCTGTTGTGTTTCCAGGCCAGAGCCTCAGCAGAAAGCTCCCTCTGCACCCCCACCTCCGCCCCCGCNTTTTTCACTTAGCTGTAGCTTGTTTATACATTTTTATACATTTTTCCATAAATATACAACTGTGGCATCCCTGTATTCATCCCTGTATTCTAAGAATAGAAAATAAACTTCCCTTGATTCGTGTGAATTGTAAGAGAAACAAAAATACCCAAACCAAGACAAACAACTCTTCTCACCCTCCAAAATGCTCTAAAATGCCTTGGTGCCTTTAAGGGCATTACCTAACTTTATTTTTTAAACTGTATCCTTTTTTCTTCCTTTCTTCTCTCACTTGCACTAGCCTAAGATGTTACATGGTTTTTTTCCACCTGGTGTCCAGCTCTCAGCAGTGTCTGAGGCTCTCTATATCTTTATTTTAACTCAATTTTGTATTGGTTATATTCAGTTTCTAAATATTGTTAAATGCATAAAAGCATGACTGCAGTGCAACGGTGTCAATGCTTAAGTTTATTTTAATGTCACTGTAAAGTTGCAAGTGTGTTCCCATTAGGGTAGGATGTACACTGTACTTACTTAGTAACAGTTCTATCAACTCTGGGTTACCTATCATAGTAGATTTCAAGAATTCAAGTACACTTACATCAGAATTTTATCACTTCAGATCAATACTTTTGAATAGTCAAAAAGCACTCTATGCATCCTGACTATATCTGGTATTCTGTATTCCTCATACCAAAAAACACTTCCTGTGTCAAATATGATAATGTCTTCTTAATCAGAAGTTTCTGTATAAGCCTGGAAATGTGCTATTTTAAGAATTCCCCTTTGCAGCCTGGAAAAGTGTTTCGTATTTACATATTTAACAATGGAAAGTGACTATTTCATTTTTGTGTAAGAAGTTTTATTAATATATTATATTTCAAATGTATAAATGGCTTTACAGATACCAGTAGTGAAAGCCAAACAGTAAACTCAAACTAGATGTCAAAGTCTGCAGCAGGGAAAAGAAAAGCATGTCGCTAAACTATGCTTAAGTATTTTGGTTTCATTTTTTTATTATTTGTTTTAAAATACATTTGTTCCATGATGACTCTTTTCATATCTTTAACATGTTCCATCAGTAAATAAGGGTTTGTTTAAACATCTGCGTACTCATAAACATCTGCATTTCCTTGAGATTAGGCATTTCAAAGCTCTGACTTTATTCTTTCCTGAAGTAAGGGCTGCATTTCATTTCAGACAATCCATTGTTGCCTGTTTTCCAGTATCCCTTGCAAAATGTCACCATCTGCAGAAGCTAGATCACAAAACAAAAAATAGTCTAATTTGAGAGCCTGCTTATGAGTTACCTGTTTAACTAGAGCAGGTCAGTAGTGAGATCTGTATACTTTTGAAATAAACGACATATTACACTAAGAATACTTGCAGGCTTCCTCAAAAATTAAAGGGAACTTCTGTATGCATAAAGGTTATTTGGGATTCATCTGATCCTGAGGCTTTGAATTTTTGAAAGTTTATTAAGGATGATTCAAGCTTGGGTTCATTTGGATGTCACGATCATTACTTGTTTCTGCGAGAGCAGTGCTTTTGTTGCTTCAGTTGAGGATTTACTTATTTTCTGACCTTAATTTCCTGTAAGACTGAGCAGTGCATTTCCTTCTTTCAGTCTGCTGGTGTGCAACTGAAGAAGAGGTCACCATAAGGATCTGAATTCCATTACCACATTGGGATTTGTTTATATATTTTATATTCTGTATAGGGAATGAGTAAGTTATCCAGAATGGCTTTTAGATACATTTTCCATTTTTTTGAGAGATATTTTATTAGTTTGAATATCTTTTTCTGTTTTGGGTAGCCTAATCTGTATTACAGACTGGAAGATAAAGATTTGGAAATCATCATTTATTACTGGAGTGTCTTTTTATTCCTAATTTTGTCTTCAAAATGGAGTCTTCCAGGATTTTTGACTGAGGCCCAGAGCATACTTCTCAACCCCAGTCTGAAATTTCATAGGAGGGAAATTTTGATGATGAGTATATATTTTTTTTCAGGAATTCAACATACCTCCTGTTAGCTGTACTTCCTGTTGAGTATTTTTGTTGCTAATTTTATTTTTAAGGGTATGTTACTGTGTGCTGGGCTTGCATCTTGACCACATTACATGGTGATTAGTAAATAGTCATAGTAGTGTTTTTTAATGAGGAGATTGGATCAGTTTATATTAGTACCTGATGTGAAAGAGACTGACTTGCAGCCATCTGTGAAAAGCAGACTAACTTCCGTTCCCTGGGGGCTTCCTCCAGGGCCTGTTTAAATCTGTGACATTACTTCTCTTTGTGTCACTGAATTTGCATAAAATGCTTTTCAAATGTTTGTTTAAGGAATGGAAATACCAAACATCCAACTACATCGTTTTTTGAGGGGCACTTTGTAAAGCTAGTTTTTCTTTGAAAAGCCTTGAAACACTTGGTGATTTTTTTTGCAAGAGTCTGTTGTGTCATGGATGTAGTTGGAATTTTTTGCTTCTCTGATCATCTTCTCTGCTCCCTGGAGATGTCTCCCATTCATCCAGTTCACAAAGGGAATAATTCCCTATACAAACATAGAATGAGCCAGCTACAATTACCAATACATTCAGGAGACATTCAGGAATAATGATCTCATTTTTCTGACCCTCCTTCTTGCATGCATGTAGCTAGCTAGCTGTGAGAGACACTTTTTTTTCTGTGTATGCTGCAGTGAATATACAAGAGGGTGGGCTTTTTTGTTAGGTTATCAGCAGTGCCACTTATACACTGTATATTTTCAAATGCCAGAATTGTTTTTCCAAAAGCATGTAATTTTTATCCACCTGTTAATTTTGCATAGATGCTTTCTTGTTACTAATAGTTAGAAATACTTTTGGTATCATGGAGAACTTAAATGGTTACATTCATCATAGGATGACACTAGTTTTTCAAATACACATGACTAAGTGGGTTGTTACCTGGTTGTGCACAACCTGTAAGTGCATATGTTGCTGGTATGAATAATCAGAGAGTAACATACACAGGAGTGGTAACAGATTATTTCCAAAACATTATTTCCTCTTGTGACTTAGGACACTTGAAAGTATCTTGTGAAATATATATACTCATATGCTGTATATGCTACCACTCTTGGCATCTGTCACATATGCTGGTGTATTGCTATAATTAGTTGTTTTGACAGTGGTGTAAGGATCAAAACAAAATGATTTTTACATATATACTATTGTTATGCTTCCAACATGTAGCATTTACTAAAATAGCTTATCAGGCCCCAGTTTATTAACTTTGGTGTCTTTGTCTGATTTCTTCTCTATGCTGTTTTCTGTCTATGATGGAAGAAACTATCACAAGTTTTTGATTATTTTGACCCTTTGAAGCACAAGTATGCCAGCAGCTATTTGTAGAGTCAGACTTAAAAGGCACTTGTTTGCTAAACTATTCCGAGAAACAGATTTTCATCTGTGATGGTGTATTATGTGGACGTCTCATATAAATTTTGCAGGTCATCAGATTTGATTCACTTCACAAATGCAAACCTTTTCAGTAATGGAAAGGTAGAATTCCTGTATGTTCTCTTAACTTTCCTCTTACAGCTATGACTTCATCATCCTACATAGAATTTTGTGGGAAAAAAATACTAAATGATTACATTTTTGTTTGGTTTTTTTAAACCAAGTCAATAGCTGTCTTAAATAATTATTATATTTATCCAGATTGTTAAATATCTCCATCAGCGGTTACTAGAAGGATTTAAATAGACAAAATCAAATTTAGTTTTGTTTTTAATTTTTGTATCAATACTGATTCATGTATTTGCATTTATTCAGCAAAATTTCTATAATAATGAAGCAGCAATAGACTCGGGCTTCATATGTGGCTGATACTGTTTCTGTTTGCAGATGGATGGTATAATAGTCAACCCTTACTCTCAGTAAGTCCATATCCCCCCTTGTCTGCTGGAGGGTAAATCCAGTCAGGTGTTCCAAAAGTGGTCTGGTTTTTGATTTGGAAATAAGGAGTTCCTGCATGGCAGTGTGGGCATCCTTACTGAGGTTGGCACAGCTCAGCAGTGGAAATGCAAGTATCATTTTACTTTGCTGAGTTGTCCTGGCAGCTTTCATGAACACTTCTTCCCATTGATGGGAGGGCTGGGAATGTCTTCCCCAAGGGAAGGGTCAGCTTTTAGGTGGAGCTGTTTCTGCTGTTTGCTAAGCTTGCAGTTACACCTTAGCACATATGTATCAAAGCTGTGTGTTTTAGTTTGTTAGACGCACCAGCATCTTACACAGTACATCATTTAAGATTTATCCTTCTCCTGAGTTGGTAATCATTATAATTCTGTAGCACAGTGTTAAATTTATTAATCTGCTCTGGCAGCATATGAGAGTTCTTAAAGGAACTGTTGAACTTCTGTTAAGGCAGAAGATGTTAATAACAAAAAAAAAAGAATATAAATATATCCAGATTTGACATCACTCTTCCCACAGATAAAAGGAGATAAGAGAGAAGTCCTTGTTTTAAATTCAATGAATTAAGTTATAAATTCACACTGTTGTCTTAACCAGTTCTAGCAAGATTTTCAGGGGATTCAAAACAGATCCAGAAACTTTGAGAAAGTAGTCTGAGGTTTTTCTGATTCTAAATGGGTTAGTCAGTAACTGAGGATCCTGCCAAAGGACAGTTGGGCATGACATTGTGAAGGACCAGAAAGAGACAAAGAAGTGGTTCTTTGAAAGCTGCTCTGAGTCTGCTGCTGGTGATATCCTGGAGGGTTGCACGGTGCAGCTTTATTATTTGCTTGCAGTTTAGGCAAAATTAGGGATGTTATTGTTGGTGTGTTAAGGTCTGAATAAAAATCTTGTATGTTCATTGTCTTCCCTGTGTTTATAACTAGGAGTAAGAATGTCTCCCAAAATACGAAAGAAATAAAAGGCTTCATTACACCTCCTAGAAACCTGAGCTCTGACTTGCTCTGTCCTGTTGGCCTTTGTGCCTAATGGGGTTGCGGAGAACCTCTGTAGTTGTTGAAATTTGGACTGCAGACTTCAGTAATGAAAAAGCAGTTCAGACAAAGGCCAGAGCTGCCTGCTTTCCCTTCTTCCTCCTCACTGTAAAATTCTCAGATGTCAGAAAATGGATCAGGAGCCAAGTAGAAGAACATCCATGAAGTCTGCATTGTTTTTAACATTTTCTCAGGAAGTATTTTATTGCTGCTTTTATTACTCAAAAGCAAATGGGAATTAAAACAGTCTCTGAGATTCTGCAATCATCCAAAATATGTTGACTGGAGAGGCTTCAAATATGATAAAGAAACAATGTAGATCTTTTCTGTACTGTCTATCAAGTGGAAGATAAGCCCAAGGAAATAGAGAACAGATGGCAATATTACCATAAATAAAAGCCATAAGAGAGAAGGATGAATAAACTCTACAGTAGTTACAGGACATGAAGTTTTTCCCTCCAGGCCAAGCAAGGCAAAATTTTTACCATTAAAATGTTCTTTATATTTCCTATTTATAGCACAGGACAATATCAAGAGGAAAATTTATGCTGCAAGAGAATTACTTGAAAACCTGGGAATTATTGTTTATTTTCTAAATATTCTTTTTTTTTCTACTCGTTTTTTCATTAAAGGAGGCTATCATCCAGTGAAAATTGGTGATCTTTTCAATGGCCGGTATCATGTTATTAGAAAGTTAGGATGGGGACACTTCTCTACAGTCTGGCTATGCTGGGATATGCAGTAAGAAAACTATTTTTTTCATATATTTAAACTTTTTCGTAATACGTTACTTTATTTTGTTTGCAGGAACGTTTGTTTTATGTGCATGATAAAGTTATGTAAACGTTTACTATCATTTTGTGCAGAAAGATACCTACAGTCTTATTTTGCTCTTGTAAGCTCTCAGAAATAAATGTAATTCTGTTTTCTTTGACAAATTAGCTTTGCTTATTGAATTTGCTTCTTGTCTTGGGCATGCAAGAATAAGTTTCTATTTTAATCTTTTTTGTATCTTTAATGAAGAAATATTATTACCTTCATTAAATGATAAAATGTGTAAGCAGATTCCTCTCTTAGAGACACTAGCACCAAGGAGACTAAATACTCAATAAATACCACTGTTAACAGAGTATTGTTAAAAGCTGTTGTTAAGTGTAATTTCAGCATTTTATATAAGAATGCGTTAGACTATGAAATACTCTATTTAAAATTTTCCAACCTTCAAAGTAAGTTCATTTTAGCTCAGTGTACATGTTGAAAATGTTTCTCTTCTTTTCAAGGGGAAAAAGGTTTGTTGCAATGAAAGTTGTAAAAAGTGCCCAGCATTATACAGAGACAGCCTTGGATGAAATAAAGTTGCTCAAATGTGTAAGTATTACTATTGCAATACAGTGTTCAATAATAATAATAACAATAATAGTGAATTAAAAAAACCACAGAGAATTGATTTTAGACTCTTGGTGTTTTTACACATTGTCCTCTAAACGTCTGGCTTACTATGAGCTAACATGTTTTCTAAAGCTCCAAAATACTTAAGTTTGTGTGGAAATCTAACTAATTAGTATTTAAAAGTGAATTTTTTCCTCAAATGTCAGTGTTTGCATCCTTGGTTTAGGTTCGTGAAAGTGACCCTAATGATCCCAACAAGGATATGGTTGTACAGCTAATTGATGACTTCAAAATTTCTGGAATGAATGGAATTCGTATCCTTTTGAGAATATGGCATTCTCATTAAAAGTGTTCTGCTGAACTAAGTAAGCCTTTAGTTCTGGATTTTTTCTAGTTAATCTTTCTTCAAATAAGTAAAATACAAACACCAAAATGTATGTAGATGCAAAGAGAAGTGCAGTGTGTAAGGCACTCTGTGGAGTGAAAGTAACTTACCTTTTCTAAACACAGTGCAAAAATTTTAAAAAAAGAAGTGTTATGTATCCTGTCATGGTCTGGTAGAACTAGTGATAGAGTACTTAAAAAATAGAGTTTACTGGAAACATCTGTAATAAATTAAGCTTACAAGAAATTTTTTTTGTTCTAGACTGGTAAAGAGAAATTGTCAGTGTCATGAAAAAGCTGGTTTCTGCTTTCTTGTGAGACATGTGAGGTCATGGAGATATTTCTCTTGTTCATGTAATCATATTTTGGTCAGGTGTTAACCCTGTTTTTGGCAAAGGTTGTAAAGTGTCTTTGAAAGCTTCCTTTAAAAAAACAAAAGAGAGGTGGTGGAAAAAGAGGGAGATAAAGTAAAATATAACTGACTCATTCTCAGGTTAAATTTTGGGTCTATGAATATATTTGATTTTAGAGTGGAACTAAACTGCATTCTTCTTGCTAATTATATTAGGTATTGTAGCAGCTTATTATATTACTGTGCTTTCATTTAGTGCTACAGCTGGACTTCCGTGTGTGCCCACTGTGTTTTGGAGCCCAGTAGCAGAACTGATTGTTCAAGGGTCATATTGCCAGAGAGACGGCTCCTGCTCTAGAGAGCCTCATCATTATACATTGATTTTGGTATTGTGCCTTCAGCAGATCAGATTAAGGTACCTTTCACCAATTCCCATCTTCTAGGAGAGGGATGTAGAAGGTGACTGTCAGTAAATCTGCTCTGTAGAAAGCATCTTCCAGACAGAAGTGTGCAAGCAGTTTTCATCCTGTTCATCTGTCTCTTGACGTTAGTTTGTGTATGTGGTGAGAATGAGAGTGTGGGGTCAAGTGTTCTCAGTTACAGACTGGCGTCTAATCTCCTTTTCCCTTGTCCTATTTTTATTTGTTTTCATCTGACAATAGTACAATTGAAGAATAATTCTTTTTAGAAACCAAAAATTTTAACTTACTGTTTTATCGTAAAACAGTAATATGAAATAAGGAGTATGATAATGCATTTGTAGCTATACCTGGAAATAACTTACCTGTTTATCAGAGCAATTTCCTAATAATGTCCTTAAATTTTTACTAAGATTCACATGTATTTATACAACTGCATTAAAGGTGAGGGCTGTTTCTAGGTGTGAAGAGTAAATTTTGTCATTGACAATATTTTGAAAGCATATTCAAACGTACGTCTTTTTGCAATATAACACTTATGCTGAGAAAGCCAAAAGACACTGTGTGCTAGTGAAAAATAAGGGGTCAGGTAGCTTTGTGTTGGCAGATTAAAACTGGACAGCTGATGTTGATTTATTCTATTTCAGTTTTGCCTTCATGTTGAAAACTGGCAGTACAGAAATTTTAATGTAGAAGGCCTTACTGAAAAGTACATTTTCCAGAGAAGTACCAGTATACAGGATGGGCTGATACTGGACTCAAATTTAAATTGCATCTGGAAGTCTGTCAAAGTCCTGACTGCCAGCAAAAATATAATATCGAGTGTCTTATGCTTTGAGTTTTCCTGAGAACAGCCTGTGCATCCTCAGTTACTTCAGCAGTGGTTGATTGCATTGATTTTTTCATCAGCTCCTTTTTAAGTTCTAGGGGAAAGAATCTTTGGTGCAGGTTCTCTTAGGATGGAGAATTGATTTTAATGTTTTGGTGCTGTTTACTTTTTAAAATGCCATATTAGTGCTACATTAGTGTCACTGAGTTGCACAGGTTGAGAGAAGTAGAGTAATTTGAGATTTTTTCCATGCTCTGCTGTTTCCAGCTTCCTTTGGGCAAGTCACTAAATAACTGTTGCTTGACTATAAAGTAAAATAACATATGTTTCATAGAAGCTTGATTATTGGTTACAGAATGCATTTAAAAGCTAAAACAAGACAGAAGAGAGGTGGGTGAATCCTTTGGATGGCTAATACCACAAAATGGAGCTTCCAAACAGGGAACATTGTCAAGAACCATGTAGAACAGAGCTGGGAATGTGCAGAGCCATTGGCCTGCAGTGTGTGACTGCAAACTGTGCCTTTCTCCTAGGAGCTGTAGAAAGTGAAAGAGAAATTTTGATAACTAGGCTGATCATTTTTTAGCTACTTGTATATTTTGCAAAGATTGCAATTACAACTTTTTCATGACATAACGGAATTCATGATCTTGGGCACTTGGGTGTTTTCAGTAAGTGTAAATTATTGTTTGTTTGCAATGGACATTTATTAGAGCAGTAAAAACTGTTCACTTCAGTGTAGCATTTTTTAGAATGAAAGATTCAGATAATCACATAATGAAACAAGTGTTGTGAGAAACAGATGGAAAAAATAAAGAAGGAAACATTCCCACACTATCAGACATTATAATGATTGTAATAAATGTATCTCCAAAGAATATAGAGTATTAATTAAATGTCATAGTGACTAAATGCCACCAATCCAAAAGCAACTGAGATGCATCCTAAAGTCTTCTCTGCTGGTACTAGAGCTTAACTAGCCTTTAGCCTTTGTCATATTTCTAAATGCTTGAGTAATGTGTATTTGTAGATAGATAGTTACAGGTAGGAATTTGAGTCAAAAAACTACATCTCTCAGTACTTAAACCTGTCTGCTGATTAATGTTACATTTACTCTCACTTTTGATGCTGTGCTTAGTTTCCTCCAGGGAGACATCCCCTGTGCTGCTTTGAAGAGCATTTCACAAGAAACATGTCTGCTAGTGGGCTTCAGGGTTTGTTTGCTGCAGGCCTTTTTGGACCTGCTGACCAGTGAGGTTATGGGTGCTGTAGGAGGATCCTGGGACTTGAAAGGCTGGTTTCCTAAATAGTTAATGCAGAGCTTTTCCCAGACTCTTTGTTCTGGACAGTCTGGCTTAAGGTTAATGCTTTTCAGATCAGGATAGTAAATCAGACAGCAGCCACATTTTTGCATACCTACTCCCAACACTGAGCCTGCTCTATGTCTTCTCTCCATTCGAGTTGTCTCTCCAGTATGGAGTGTCCCTTGAGGTTGTCCAAGTCCTCCCAAGAAAAATGTTGCAATCTCTGTTTTTCAGGTAGACATTGCTTTCTGGTGACCTTCCCTCTTTCTGCCTGCCTCTGCCATTCCTCTTACATTTTCCTTCTTGGTGCTCTCCCCTTGCCTCTCAGTTGTTTACTTCTCTACATCCCTTTCTCTTCTGGTTGCTGGCAAGGCTAAACATTTCTGTAAGTGCAAGGAATGTCAGGAATGTGCATTGGAGACTCTGCAGCAGCAGTGGTCTGAAGGACTGTGGGCGGGTGTCCTATATTTCATTTCTGAATGTTGCAGTGTCCTGCCTTTTTGCAATCTGTGTTGCTGTAGCTTTGCATCTTTACTGTGTGGGCTCAGTTAATAAGCCCTGCAGAGCTCAGGGGCTCTGCACATCCTTTATGATGGCTGTGTGCTCTACTAGGGATTTGTGTTCATTGTGGGGTAAAGTAACCCCAAGACTGTTTCCTCTTCTGAATACACCCATTTGATGTGAGTGGGAAGTGACTATTCAGTGTCTCCTCTAATACATGAGTTCAGGAATGTGAAATGAGACGAACAGTTGGCAACAGTTGTGTTACAGTTCTTCACACTGTGCTTTGACCAGTCTTGAGACTTCTACTGTTGGTGTAATTTCAGTATAGAAGATGCAGATGTTGAAACTTGAGTTTCCTTTATGTATATAGGTAGGTACTTGAGAAGAATGAGTGTGATAAACTGACAGACAAGGTAAGTTTCATTTTGACACAAGACAGTGACTCTTAAAATCATTGCCAAAACTCTGGTTAATAAAACTTAGACAAGTTAAGTAAGATTTCTGACAGTGTAGAAGTGGTCATCTATATGAATGGTCACTGACATAGTCTAATTCATTGAGATTTTCCTGCAGTATCCCTCAATTAATTTTCAGTTATTTGTATGACGTTACTCTTTGCAAGGTTATAGTATCATGTAGTTAAGATTTTAGCATCCTTTATGGTGTCCAGGTCCATTAAAGTCATTCCCAGCTCATGTTTGAGGATTAATTTGGTATAGTCTAATTGTATAACTTCTTGAGAGAATGTTTTGGATGGTAAAACTTGAAATTAGCTTCACTATCTGAAGATCTTCTCAATAGAAAGATAACTTACCCAGGCACATAGTCAGCCCAGGACAGTGTGGAATCTCTTAACTTAGGAAGCCCTTGAAGCCGAAATCATATGAAGTTCCTACATCGTGTTTTTTCCTAATAATCTCCCCTGACAATCAGCTGTTTGCCTCTGTCAGGGACTAGTAGTAAATTCTGTGTCAAATTAAACATTATGGCATTGTGTTTTTTGCATGTTGCTTTTGAGTTCTGCATTTCTTTTGTTTGTGAGTTCTTTGGTGATTGCCATTATTCTCTGCAGTTAGAACTGCAAGTTTTAAGAGATCCATTCTCATACTATGTTAACATTGTTGTCAGGTGACTCTGAGCTTAGTAAAAAAAAGGTTATTATGGTTAATTTTGTAAAACTTTTATCATTAAAACCTTCTATTCATATAAATTAAAATTTATTAAAAACTAGAGCTCATAGGCCGAATCAGTACTTTCACCTATTTCAAAGAAAAGAAAAACGAGTTACTTTTTACAATTACTTTCTTAATTATTTACCTTAATGCTGTTGTTAACATGCAGAATTCATCAACAAGATTTGTGTAATTAAAATGTTTTATTTTAATTCATATTGCAGTTGGACACTGGATTATATATGGATTTATATGTAATTGAAATGAGGTACCAAAGCATTTACCATGCTCATTTTAGGGGGTACCATTTTCCCTCTAAAGGGGCTGACCACTCCTTTAGCCAGAACACAAGCAAACATTTGTGCTGATCTCATGAACAAGTTTATTTGGAAGTTATCCTTAATAAAGTTATAGATGTCTGCATGGTCTTCGAAGTGCTTGGACATCATCTTCTAAAATGGATAATCAAGTCCAATTATCAAGGCCTTCCTATCCGTTGTGTAAAAAGCATAATTCGACAAGTAAGTTTTGTTAATATTTTAATTAGGTTTTTCCACAGTTGTTGACAGTTTGAAAGTTAGAACTGTGATATTTGAACTGAATTCTTATTACTGTCTAAGATAATTTTATTTTAATCTGATTGGGATTTGCTAGAGTTTCTTAATGGGTAGCGTGTACTTCTGCGTAGAGGGGTTTTGGGGGTGATCGTGTTGTGTTTTTTAATTGAGGTTTCCTATGATAAGGGAGTTTTCTGAGCTGTTTTAGAGAATAAAAAAAAAAAAAAAAAGTTGAAGCAATGAGTTTTCCATAGATGTGAAGATACTCACTTTAAATTGCAGTTTTGGTTGACATGTCATGCTTCTGAATAAAATCTGGAAACTAAATGATTGTAACTGCGGAAAATAATAATATTATGATGATGATAGTGATGAACAAAAATGGTATCACTGTGAAAAATGAAAATAGTCTGTTCTTTAAAGAAATTACTGTCTGTCTGTATTTTAAATTTTTGTAGAGTCAGAGTGTTAGCAAGTTGAAACACTTCAGAACATTTCATTGGGATGTGTTCTTCAAAATATGTTGTGTTGCTAATCTGTGAAAATCAAGCTGCTGAGAGGCAATTTTATGGAGAAAGTGTTTCAGCAAGGAGAAGGCATGTATATAATACATCATAGAGTGATTCAGGGTGGAAAAGACCTGAAAGAGCATCAATTCCAACCCTTAACCCACTGCCAAGTCTGCCACTAAGCTACGTCCCTAAGTGTCACATCTGTCCTTCTTTTAAATACCTCCAGTGGTGGTGATGCCACCACTTCACTGGGCAGCCTGTTGCCTTGGCAGCCTTATCAGCCCTTCAGAGAAGAAATTTACCTGCTATCTGATCTAAGCCTCCCTTGTTGTGACTTGCAGATACTGGCTCTGCTCCTGTCACTTGTTACCTTGGAGAGCAAAGCAACCCCCACCTGGTTACAGCCTCCTTTTAGGTGGTTCTAGAGTGAACTCCCCCCTCAGCTTCCTTTTTTCTACAGACTGAACTCCCCCAGCTCCCTGCATCAGACCTGCGCTCCAGAATCTTCCCCAGATCTGCTGCCCTTCCCTGGGCATGCTCCAGCACCTCCATGTCTTTGCTGTAGTGAGGGCCCCAAAACTAAACACAGATTTGAGGTATGTCCTCATCAGTGACGAGTACAGAGGGACAATCAGTGCTCTGGTCCTGCTGGCCACACTATTGCTGATACTGCCAGGATGCCATTGTTTTTCTGGCCAGCCAGGCACACGCAGGCTCGTGTTCAGCCACTGGCAACCAGCACCCCCAGGTCCTTTTCCCTGGGCCACTTTCCAGCCACTCTGTCCCCAGCCTGTGGCACTGCCTGGAGTTGTTGTGACCCAAGGGAAGGACCCAGCACTTGGCCTTGTTGAACCTCACATAGTTGGCCTCAGGCCCTCTGGAGAGCCTTCCTGCCCTCCAGCAAATCAAGGCTCCCACACAACTTGGTGCCATCTGCAGACTTTGTGTGGGTGCACTTGTTCCCCTTGTGCTGGTCATTGGTAAAGATATTAAGCAGGACTGGCCCCAGTACTGAGCCCTCGAGAACACCACTGGTCATGGCTGCCAGCTGGATGTAATTCCAGTCTAAAAGCTCCATTCCTGGCCAAGATCTTGCACCTGGTGTCCGCTCAGGTTTTTACCCAGCAAACAGTGCACAGCCCAGGCAATTCTGCATTTTGGGAGGTAGTTGGAAGTGAATTGGACAAAGGCTCTGAGCAGGCTGGTCTGATTCTGAGGTTGGATACAACTTTGAAGGTGGTATGACTTAGATGAAGGTTTGAATCACACGGTCTTCCAACCTGAATTGCTTTTTGAATGTTGACAAAGGTAATTCACACAATTCATACTTGAGAAAACAGGAAGAGCTTAGTCCTGAAAGATTAAAAAGCTTTTATTTTTGTGAGACTGGAATTAACTGTTTGGACTAGTGTGCGTGGCATTGTGTGGTAAGGCTTTCGAGTTGCTTATTAAAGATAGTGTAGGTCTTTATTGTTTTCCTACTTGGAGAAAACATGTGCTACACATGTTTTAAAAATTGATTTCTGAAAGTTGAATATGAAGCAATTCAGTCATTGCCGTGGTGTTACTGTGCATCAAACAATTTTGCTTCATAAGCTTCTGTAATTCCATGCTGCAGTGGGAAATTACTTGGTTATGCTACTACTTGGTAATACATTTTTCCAATTTTGGGTTACTTTTGAGCATTGGGATAAAATCAAGTTTATTTTAAAATGCAACTGAAGGCTGAATTTCTTAATAAAGTCAGTTGCAGTTCCAAGCAGGTTTTGAAAAAAATCCCTTTGTAATTAGGTCCTTCAGGGTCTAGATTACCTACACAGCAAGTGCAAGATCATTCATACGGACATAAAGCCAGAAAACATTTTGATGTGTGTGGATGATGCCTACGTGCGCAGGATGGCAGCTGAAGCTACCGAGTGGCAGAAGGCTGGTGCTCCTCCCCCGTCTGGCTCAGCAGGTATGAACAGGATATTGAAATGCAATGTAGTAACTACCATCAGTATATTATTGCTGACAGTATTTTGTTCAGTGAAAATTCACATTTTCAATAATTGCATGTGAAAAAATGCCTGTCTGTTTAATTCTTATTCCTGCTCTGGAAACTGTCAGAGTAATGATTTCCTACTGGTTTTGCACGTTCAAGTTTTCAGGGGTCCTCAGATACAGAAAAAGATTTGTTGGTATAAACTTACTCCCCTCCCATCCCACAAACTTTAATGACTGGGTTTTAGTCACACTGGAAACTTGCATCTCTAATATTGACAATTATTAATAATCTTACGTAAATTATGTCTAGTTGTCTTACCAGTTCATCAGCATCCTTGTGAAATCATCTGCCTTCCTGTCTGCTGTAACTTATTCTTAAGATGCAGTGAAAGTTTTACATTCATAGTTTTTCACTCTTACAAATGGAATTTATTGTACCTAACTGCACTAGTGATAAGCCCATTTTCCTAGGGGTATAAAATGTTTTATGTTCAGCTTGTCAAGAGTTCAGATAGGAGCAGGACCTTATGTTTACCTAGGAGGAGCCAAGGTAAAGAAGTTCACAGCAATGAGCAAAGACAAACAAGGAGGAAGTGTTGCTTTTCTAGTGATTTTCTTTTTAGTACTATGTACTGTATATTTTTAGTACTGTGGTTGCTACTAATTTGCCAATTGAGCACATCAGCTACAGGCAGTGTGGGGAAGTAATTCCCTTTGTAATACTGTCAGGAAATATATCACAGGTTAAAATCTGTGAGGTATGCTAACAATACTTTCTATATCAGGAACACACACAGTGGTCAGAATCCATTTCACAGCATTACATATTTTTAGATGAGAAATTGTATAAATTGAATTTGACGTAATGTGTAATCACAAAGCTGGAGATTTTATGTTATTTGTGTGGAAATAACTTGATTTCATTCATGCGGCCTTTATATTGCTTCCTGACATTAAAATAAGTATTATTTTAGGAATGGTGTTCTTATCACACTTCATTCTTAGCAAATTGTAATTCAGTATATGGCTTTCCACACCGCAGCTGAAGATGTGTTTTCTTTACAGCATTGCAGGAACAGGCTGTGTGTAATTTCCCTTTGTATAGCTGTGATAGTGCTCAGATTTAAGAACCTTTCTGAAAACCTTGCCCTTTCAGGGGTATTCAAGCAGGCTTTTCCCCTGAGCTTAGCAGAAAGGATCTGAACCTATAAAACAACTCTGTATTTTATTTGACATTCCTTAATTTCCATAGGCCTGTGTGTCTGAAGAAATTTGTGAGAGTTTCTCCCCCCTTCAGTTCCTCTTGTTCACTTTCACTTTGCTTCTGTCTAGCATAATTGGTTATTTCTGTTGGTTTTGATCACCAAATTTTCTGTTGGTTATTTCTGTTGGTTTTGATCGGGGGGAGGTTTTATGTGGCTTGTGGTGCTCTGTGTGTGTGACAGTCAGCATTGCAATCTCATAAGACCCTGTCACTGATGGGATCCTGCTCTGAGGTGTTTGGAAGAGCCCCATGCTGGAGCTGCCTTTTCTGTGATGTGGTGTGTTTTTTGCCTTAGGCACTTCTTCATGCCTCCAGCCCTAGCAGTCAAACTGCCTTGTTTCAGAATAAAAACCATGAATATTTGGCTTTTCTGTTGTGTACAACACAGTAGTTCTATCTTTGCTAATATTCCCTGAACTATTTAAACCAGTCTATACCTGCTCCGCCAGCTGACTACATACATTTAATCTGTGACAGCTCTGCAGTCATTTGATGTTTTCTATTCACTCTTTATGGTTCAGCCTTTCTTAAAAAAATTTCATGAACTCTCTGCCAACCACAACACAGTGAACATAGATGGCTGCTAGCTCCTTCCAATCTCAGATGCTCTAATGGAGACATCAGATGATTTCAGGCAGCATGTACTTGTAGAGAGTGAAAAATCTGGCTAACGAGGTAAACTTAAGATTGCCTTATTTAGTTAAGAATATTTTTTAATTATTTCTATTAGTTTCTGCTTTTATAGTTATTTTTGAAAATGAAAACCTTTATTTAATTTATAATTTATTTTCTGTCTTTTTAGTGAGTACAGCTCCACAACAAAAGCCTGTAAGTATTGTTATATAATACAGTTTAACTGCCTTATTTTCTGTGTTTCTCTGGGTATTAATATGTATTAGACTGTTAGTAGCCTTGACCCTTTTAAAAAGCTTCCTTTGAATAAAGCTTTTATCTTTCAAAGAACATTTTTCTTTTTATGTCTCTGGCCTTACCACTCTTAAGCACAGTATTTCTGTGATGGAAATTCTCACAGACATACAGTTCTATAGCTATGTCAGGCTAAGTTAAGCATTGCCATTTTCTTCTCTTGAGGAATAATCCATTTGTTCAAGTCCTGACAAAAATGGGTGAATGCACTAAATATTGTGCATTGCAGATACCTTAAGGGCATAAAGGCCTTAATTATCAAGGCCTGAAAGTTGAGGCAGTTTTGTGGTTTGAAAGATCTCTTTGCCATATGCATATAGCAAATAACCAGTGGTAGTACAGCCTTTCTGAAATGTCTGTGGTCAAACCTGCTTTCTGTGTGTACAGAATTATAATTTCAGTGGATATACAACATGGATGAAAATTATTAGGGTTGTGAAATTTAATGTCTTGTTGTGGACTGTCCCATGGCTTGTTATGATGATAACAGGATTAAGAGATAAACCTTTGACGAAATGTTTCTGTCGGTTCCTTGTACTTTACTTTTTAATTATATGAGGATTTCTTACTGTGATCTTTAAACAATTAATGAAAATCGGATATATATCTCATTTACCAGATAGTAAAAGTAGAAGCCACAGTTCAGTTATAATGGAAGGAAGTGTTTCAGTCCCAGCTCTGATGATGTTCATTTTTCATTTCCTTGTTTTTGTACCTGAGTTTTTAATCCTTAAGTTATATAAAATGAGAAACTACATAATGGCCATCTGCTATTTGTAATTTGTGTGTTTTGGTCCAGAAGGGAGTAATAAAAATGCTTTCCTTACGCAAGAAAATAAAAAACAACACAGGTTTTATTTAAAATTCACTGTTTTCAGTCTCTTTAGTTTTCTCGTGTCTTTTTTCTCAGAGTACTTTTGCTGGTTATTACCTGCATTATACAGAGAGAGAGATTAGGTATTAAATTTATATGCAAACAACTAATATGATACCCTGTTATTTTCCACATTCAATATTATCTGTTAATCTGGATTGAAGTTTAAGATTACTGTGTTTACTCAAGGTTATTGGAATTTTATGATGTATTATTAGATACATGATGTATTATGTATGTTTATTAGATGCTTAGATGTATTTTGCTCTTGTATCTAATAATGACCATGTAAAAACATGATTAACTGTGTAAAATTTTGGTGGATTTTTTCCTAATACAATCCTGTATCATTCTTGATTTGAAGTAAACTGGAAAAAGCAGTATAACTACTAAATTAGTTGCCATCTAGTATTTTCAAAAAAATGGTAATCAGACTAAATGAGTTTGGTGTGAGATGCTTTGAAAATAATTAATTACATTTTTTTCCTTTCTTTGATATTAATATTCCAGGTTGGAAAAATATCCAAAAACAAAAAGAAAAAACTGAAGAAAAAACAGAAGAGGCAAGCTGAGCTGCTAGAAAAACGCCTGCAGGAAATAGAAGAACTAGAGCGGGAAGCTGAAAGGAAAAAAATAGAAGAAAATGTAACCTCAGCTGTACCATCAAATGATCAAGAAGATGAGTACCACCCAGAGGTGAAACTAAAAACAGCTGATATAGAAGAGGTAGTAGATGAAGAACCTGGAAATGATGATGGTTAGTATTACTTGGTTTTATTGACCCTGAATTTACTGTTTCAGAGGGGAAAGTAATTGTGCAGTGCAGCATCTGGTGCAGTGAACAAAATCTCCAGACTGTCCTAGATCATTAAGTTAATTTTCTTCTCTAGGTAAAATTGTAACAAAACCTAAAAAAGTAAAGCTAAAAAGGTAAACCTACTACAGAATTAAACCATCAATAGCAGTCTATAGCTATAAACAACTCAAAAAAGCATGCAGAAGATTCAACAGAACAGTCACTGTACCACATTAAGTGAAATAACTGAGTATCCTGGTGAAATAGAAGAACAATAAGATGCATTTTTCTATAATATTATTGCAGTAGTTGGCATCATCATTGCTTTCCCCTTTTCTTCTTACAGTGGTTGTTGTAATGGTAACAGGTAACAAAGATTGTAACTTTGCTGAAATGTTTGATATGTCTTGTTAAAATTCCTGTTCAAGTCGTGGTGACTTGGACCATAATAATTATGGTGCAGCTTCATTCTGGCTTCCCTGATTTTCTTGTCAGCTCTTCAGTCCTGATAAAGATGTAACTACTGAGACTGCAGTTCAGTTGGGTTGGTTTTTTGTTCTGCTCTTACAGAGAATTTTCCTACTGATGACTCCCTGTTGACACAGATGGAATTCTAGATTTTTAAAAGCTTGCTTTCAAGGCCTCATTCATCTTCCCTTCATAACATTATTTTCTTCTGGGTTGTTCCCTCCTGAACCACTTCCCATTGCTTATTTTTCCATCAGCTTTCCTAGTCCTTTCTTTTTAATTTAGATTTTAAGGTTTGCATATTTCAGTGATATTCAGTGCTTCCTTGTGTGATATGTCAGATGTCGGGTAGTTAGTGAAGGGTTAAAAATGATGAATGCCTAACTTTCGTCTGGTTTATTGATGTATGATGTAATGTGTTGCTTGCTGAAATTTTTCAGGTGAAGCAGAAGATCAGGATGAAAAAGAAGACACAGAGAAGGAAAACACTGAAAAAGATGATGATGTTGAGCAGGAACTTGCCAACACTGACTCTACAGACCCTAAGTGGATAGAATCCCCCAAAACAAATGGCCATATTGTGAACGGCCCATTCCTATTGGAACAACAGATTGAAGATGAAGATGAGGAAGAGGAAGAATGTCCAAATCCAGAGGAGTATAATCTTGATGATCCAAATGCAAAAAGTGATTACTCTTATAGCAGCTCCTATGAACAGTTTAATGGTGAATTGCCAAATGGACGTCATAAAATTCCAGAGTCCCAGTTCTCTGAATTTTCAGCGTCAGTGTTCTCTGGGGCTCTAGAGTCTGTAGCTTGTGGTTCTGCTGTTTCTGAAGGATCAACTGTAACTGAAAGAGAGGAGAGCAGCCCATCTCATGACAGGAGCAGAACGGTTTCAGCTTCCAGCACTGGGGATTTGCCAAAAAGTAAGTGTTCTTCTAGTGACACTTTGGTGTGTATTGTATTAAATAAAAGAGGCAGGTAAATGGAATACAAAAACAGTGGTTAGGTTAAGAAAAGATTGTTTAAGTAAATTGGGTGATTTTTCTTGTGGGTTATTTTCCACTCTAGAACTTGCTTCTAAGGGGTATGAGATGAATAAATTACTGTAGAATATTTGCATTGACAAGTCTACACATGAAAGAAAAAAAGAAATCTGTAGTTGCAAATAAACATCATTGCTGTAGTTTAAGGGTAAACGATGAGCATGAGATCATGTAACCTGACATCCTTTGATAACAAGTCAGTGGTATACCATCTTTTAAGTCCAGTGACCGTTATTATTGGCTTAAACCATATTTTTCAAAGAGAAAAATATCTGTTCTTAAATGGACAAATAAAATTATAATCTAGTGTGATTGAAGTGTGTTCCACTGCTTGGTACTCTGAATTGTTTTAGAAGAACTGTAGTGAGTTTGAACTTGTCTGCTGCAGTTTCTCTCTGTTACTTCTTGTCATATCTTTTTCAGTCATATTGAAAAATTCTATAATATGATGTGTTTTCATTCATTAATTGTTCTTTCTGTGTCAAACAGTTCCTGTCTTAACCTTTTAATAATACTCAACAGGGCATGTTGCCAACCCTCAACTCATTATAGCTCTTCTATATTCAGCATGGTTTTGGACATATAAATTCTGGCCATCAATCCAGAACTTTTGCCTGTAAATCCTGTTTGCCTGTAAATCCATTTGAAGATATGGAAGGTGAAATCTTGGTGTCATTGCAAAGAGCTGGATTTTTGCCATTGAATTAAATAGCTTCAGGATATTACCCATAGGTCTCACTTATAGTGCCAGTGGTTAAATGATGAATACATGGGTTTCAACTTTAATAAAGAAAATACTGAGACAAAATCTGTAAGCGGATAGAAGAAAATGGGAGCTTAGGGAGATCACCAAGCCTGCCTTCAACATTGTCACAGATGAAGTTACTAAATTTAAATAGAGCTGCATTGAAAAATACAGTCAGGTGTATTTTTTGGTTTAAGACCTTAGAACAGCAATTCACACGTTTTATTACAGGGTCTGACAGGTAAGGTAAGAAATATGAATTAAAATACAGCTCAGTAGAACTGCATTTCTGGAAGATCCAGGCAAATAAGGCTCCTAGTCCATCTCCTTAAACTTTAAAGTCCCTGAAGCAACATAGAGGAGGTTGCTAGATGCCTAGTAGTTTCTTCCTTTGTTCTGCCAGCTGTATATAGGCAGAAAGACTCCACTGCTGTTTTCCTGGGGTGGTGTGTAAAATACTCATGTCTTCAGAGATTATAAGCCGCTTTTGTCCTTATGGAAACAGCTTATCTCCATAGCTGGAGAAACAAACCTACTTTATTCCTCCTTGATGTTATCCCATTAGTTCACACACCTTTCTTGCAAGGAAAGAAGACAGACAGTAAATTCAGAGGTAGTTGACTTTTTTTGAAGAAAGAGGAAAAGCTTGAATGTAACAGATATTAATGGCATCAGTAATAATATTGAGTATAACAGTAATAAGAAACATGAAGGTATTTAGAAGGAGGCAGCATACAGGAGTTAGAGGCTACTATTTAGTATTTTTAAATTGTGCTACGTCATTTTTCACCATATCTTTAATGTCCGTTCCTTGTACTGAAGTAGACTTTTATTTGTTCCTCTTTCTCTAGGCATTGCAATGCATTGTTAAGTGACATGGTCTCATATTTTTTTGGGGTACTTGCCTTATTCAGTGCACAAATCAATTTGTCTTCAGTGGATGAGCAGTTTTTATTTTTTCATGTTTTCACTGCGTGAGCAAATGCCCTGAAGATAGATCTGTAATTTCCTCACGACTCTCCTCCTCTTTCCAGTGTTTGCATGTTGGCTAAGTACATTGTCATACTGAGACTGTGAGAATTAAGGTGATATTTCTTAATTTTTATGGGACTAGGACACAGAAGTGTTCACTAATTTTGTGCACAGGTTAAGCTTATTTGGATGCTTTTTTATATTTTTTCTAGGAAATTGTTCTGACTACTCTTTCGGTTGTAAACTACCTGTGTTTGTCAAATACAAAATGCAAGAATTCATCTTTCAGAACAGACAGGACTTAAGCATCATAAGTTTTTAGATAAACACAGAAATATAGGCACTTCCCTACTACCTGCTCAGGTTTCACTCTTAGGAAAAGGTTGAAGAAAGCTGTTGCCTAATGCCATGTTCAGATGTCTCAGTCACGAGGCTTTTTCCCCCCTTCATTCCACTTCATTTACTGCAGTCCTTCTGCAAGACATGTGGGAAGGATTTATTATTTTTTGCAAAGAATACTGAACTGAGAAAGATCTGTTATTTCTTCAGTATTCATGTGATTTTGTTAAAAAAAAATTACACTGTACTATGTAGCATGTTTTTAAGGGAAGATTTTAATATTAAGCTTACTAGTCTTACTAGTTCCTATCTTTTGAGTGTTTTACTTCTTATGTTGGTGTTTTTTATAAACTTGAGTCTTGGACTCCATTCCAGCTTTTTCAGAGGGATGTTTGTTGAGGTCACTGCCCTATCTGCTTTTTGCTATTTACTCCTGTATTTTCATTCCCTCTCTGTCCTGCCACTTTCTTTTCTGGTTGGCTAATACCCTGGTGACCCATTCAGACTTCCTGTGCCAGCGGTTGAAGAGCTCCATCTGATTTCACTCCTAATTCACCATTAGACATCCATTATTTTTTGACCTTGTCCCATGTCTGGTGTATTTTCCTCTCACCAGTTTATCAGATCATTGCAGTCACAAGTGCTTTTTTGGATCTAGTGCCTCTTTCTTACCTTCAATTTCCAATTTACACCTTGTAGCTCTGGGACAAGGAAACAGAGTCCTGTGCTTCCCAGTGATTTCTGATACCGGGTTCTGTCTTCTGCCTTCAAGTCATCTGCTTTCTGTCCAGGGCAGTTCAGGAACTAGCAGGTGGAATATCAAAGCAGAGAAAAACAGCACCTCCACCATCTGTGTTAAGGTTTCAGTGTTCCAAGAGCCTCTAAAGATTGCAAAATAATTCAGATTAAATTTCTGTCTTTTTAGCCTGGATCATAACTGATGCAAATAGAACCTTCAGGGAACTTTGAATGCTAAATTATTTGTGAAAAGGATGACAGCCCCCTAGGCTCTTAAATTAGCCAGGTTTCAGTGAGTCTTTTACTCCTTGGGATAGGTTTACAAAACAAACAAACAAAAAAAGAAAAACAAAAAAATAATCCAGCCAGATTTTATTTACTGTAGCCAGGCATGGAAGTGCAGGATTTATTTTCTCAGCCAAACTGTTCCAAAAACATATCTTTCACATGTGTAGTAGTGGGTGAGTTCTTGAAGTCTGAGTTCTAACATTTTCTGTCTGAATCTGTTCTGGGAAACATATACCGTGGTTTTTCTTAGAAGTTCTTCTGGATATTGTAGTAATAGTCATTTAACAGCTAAAAAAAGAAAAAAATGCACCTGAAGTGAATAATGATATTTAGAAATGGGGTAAGAAGTCCTGTTTATGTTGGTTTAATTTCTTGTAACATTCAGCAGATTATTTTGATGTCTTCAGTGGATGACAACGCTGAACGAAGTGTCAAGGCAAAACTGCTTAGAGATAATGAATAGTGGGCTTAACATACTAACTGTTCTGCATTTTGCTTGTGTTAGCAAAAACTCGTGCTGCTGACTTACTGGTGAATCCACTGGACCCAAGAAATGCAGATAAAATTAGAGTTAAAATTGCTGACCTGGGGAATGCCTGCTGGGTGGTAAGTGTAACTACATCATCTTAGCTGTTCACTACTTAGAACAGCTCTTTTATAGTCCTTTTTTTCCATTAATGTGGTTCTTTCTGTTTTAGCATAAACACTTCACAGAAGACATCCAGACAAGGCAGTACAGATCCATAGAGGTTTTAATAGGAGCAGGTTACAGTACACCTGCTGATATCTGGAGTACAGCATGTATGGTAAGAACAATGCAATGTGTATTTTACAAGAGTAAAGCTCCTAAAAACAGTTGTTTATTAAGTGAGGAAACCTGATGGGGATGGTTTTGACATTTTGACACAAATACGTGATCATAAATGATGTTGGATCAGCTGCTGCTGATTCTTCCCTTTCTTTCAATTTCTCAAGCCTTAATCAAAAGGAAATATTTCGGAGAGCACATCTGCTTTTCATGTGATGCATTTTAACCTTGTAGTCAGAAACATGCAAATTTAGAGAAAATATATGTCTATTTTGAATGACAAAATGTAAGTGAAGAAGTACAACTGCTCATTTCATTCTGGTCTTAGAACTTGTGCTACTGTTAGCTGTGATTGCATTCCTTTTGCTTGTGTAAAGTAGCAAAACAGTGAAGTACTTTAAATTGGTGCCAAGTGCAGTGAAAACATGGATTGAATTAGGCTTGGTTCTGAGCTTTCAAGAGAAGGAGTTCAGTTTATTGGCGTCAAATATGTGGTAACTTTTAAGAGTCTTGAGAGAACAAAGAAGTGAAAACTTAATCGTGCAGCTTTCTGAAACACTCTAATGAGGATGAACAAACTGCATGCATCTTCTCATTAAAGATAGTGTGTATTTCCAAAAAACAAATTTAGAAATACCTTTGCCTATTTTAAAAGCAAAAACTTAATCAAGTCTTTATATTTTACAAATACATGTCTGATAACAGTAAGTGTGTGAGGAGGAGAAGACTCAAATACTAGACACAGTTTGCAGGCGTGGGTGATGAGAAGAATTACACAGCTCGGAGGGAGAGGAGGAGGATTGAAAGGAACATAAAATCCTACAGATATTATAAGTTCAGCAGGCCATGTGTTGGAAGTAACTTACCCATAAGTGAAATTAAAGTATGTTTTCTCTGGAGTTTAATACTAGCTTTGCCTTTAGTACACAGTAAACCCATCCATTTCCAAATTTACTCTTCTATTTGGGACAAAATGGAGACTTTTTCTATTACATTGAAAACAAAGCATATAAAATATTCCACAGTTTGTTCTTTAATTCTTTTAATTTTTCTTCTCTTAACTAACTACAAAATCATTATAGAGACTTCGTTCTGTTACCTAGTATTTTGTAAACCTCAGTTCAACTTGATAACCTTTTGTTTTATTGGGTACTCTGCATTCATCTTTAAGTTGCACCTATCACTGCTGATTTTATAGCCTTATGTAGTCCTTTAGTCTTGTAGCTAAAGGCACATAAAGCAGGCTGAAGTCTAGCTAGAATTGTGTTTAAACAGAGTGGGGTATTAAATAGCAATATCACACCTAAGGAATATAATATTCTTGCAATACTTGGGGCTGCCCAGCCTATTACCACTTTTCCTCTGTGTTATATAAGTGTTACTGCTTTCTTTAAACTCAGGGAAAGAAAAAAAGCCTCAAGCATCACTGCCACTGGAGGTGTCTTCACTCAGATTCACAATTATGTTTGAAATTTCAGTATTTTAATGGGAAAAATGTATTTCTGCTTTTTTGTTACGTAAGCCTTGCAGATAGTAAAGCATTTGAGGCAGAAGTCCTATAATTCTGTCTTCTGTCTTCAGTCTTTAGGTTTTGTCCTTAAGAAATGTGGTAGAAATTTTATAACATTATGGAACTGACATACAGTTGTTGAATTCAGTTGTCATAATGGTATAGTTGTGTAAAAACTAGAGATCGGCCTCTCAAGCTCATAGAAAAAAGTCATTTGAAAACCCCCAGAATCTGTTTGCATTGCTGTGTGGCTGAGAAAATCGGTCAGAGCACTGAGGATGTTGATCCTGGATCAGATGGAAAACAGCTCTGAGGTAGGGATTGCCTTGAAGACCTTAGTACCTCTTTCTGCAGAGGACTTGTAGCAGAGATTAATGGCCAGGAAGGCATTCCTGATGTGGAAATGCAAACTCCCAAATAACTTATTTATACTGTCTTTGGAAATTACGATATGAACCTCTCCAATCCCTACATTGAGAACAGTGAAGTGCCAAATGTTTTAATGCCTCTACAGCCCCACTTGCTTTCTCAAGTTTGGTTTCCTTGTTGTACCTATATTTGGTACAGAAAATTCCCTTCTAGGTTATCTTGCTCTTGTTTCACATTTAATTCACTCTGTTCCATGTTTACTGTGTTTTCAAAGGGATTGTCTGCTGGAACAGGTGGTGTTTATTTTCAGCCAAAATACTGCTCAGGTACCCTGTTAGCCTTGTTGTCCATGATTCCCAAAGGAGAGCAGAGGCGACTTTGCTTGTACAAGTCCTGAGTCATTAAAGACATTTTTCGAAGACGTACCATGCAAAATGAGTGGTCCAGCAGTATTTCCATTACTTTTTCCTTGGCAAGTTTCCATCCATCCATCCATCCATCCATCCATCCATCCATCCATCCATCCATCCATCCATCCTTTGCCTAATGTGACAGCACCAAGCATACACAAACACTGCTTAGCTTGCAAAATAGAAGGTTTTCTCCATGTATTTTGTATCCTCTGCTGTGTCAGATATTTTAGCTCACATCTCCATTTAAAAAATTGCAACAAAAAAGGCCTTTCTTGGAACTTAATGTCTGTAGGGTTTCTGTGTTAGAGATTTATGTATATATAAAACACCAATCTTTTTATGTGCCCTGGATTATATGAAGGATGACACGGAATGCTTGCTACCAGGATTCACCTGGGGTCTTAACTTTATAGATCTCCATTTGAGCCTAAGGTTTTCACTGCTTGCTACTTGCTAATGAAATAATCTTGCTCACCGAGGGCAGCACTCGCCATGAGTAGCCCAGCTACTGGTTCTTGTATTGGCTTGTATTTATGGCATAAAGTGTGTTAAGCACAGAAGTTGTGTTCTATCTCAGCAGCAGTAGAATGTCTTTTTCCATCATAGCATTTGCCTGTCCATTTTACACAATCTTTAATAATAAGGATGAAGATGAGGTTTTTAAACAAGGCCTCTGATAAACAGGCCCTGAGCATGCAAAGCATCTGTGTTCCTGTGGGCACAGCAACTTCCAGAATATTCCCTTATCAATCTTCTGAGACATGGTCTAAATAGAGAGCATTCGTTACCTGGGCTCAGTTAATTTGGGATGGCTTTATCTAGTCAGGAGCTTGATGATTTTGGTGCAGCTTGCAGGAAAGAATAGTGCTGTTTTATTTGTATTGACTTTATTACGAGACTAGCTAGTTTCTGATCAGGATTACTTGTGCTGGGACTGTATGTAATGAGAGCCATGTAAGGGCTGTACCCAAACAGCAAAACAGGGCAAAGTAACTCAGTAACAATACTGCTAATAATCTTGCAGTGGTGTTTCTTTGGTGTTATGTCAGTAAGTGAGTAAGTAGCATTGCAAGCCAGCAGCCTGTGAGCTGAATCTTCTAATTGTAGATAGTTTGGCATGGCCCAGTTCTTGTGTCCCAAACTTCTTTGAATCAGGGTTTAAGGGATGAATGTGAACATCCTCAGACCAGTACAAGTCCTCTGCTCAGGTGATGTGAGTTGCAGAGTCTAAGAAAAAAACAAATAAGGGAAGAAAGAGGATGATGCATGTCTTTGGAGGCTTATAATCAGTGCATGCATGAAGTGCTGTGAAAGAGCTTAGATGTCAGTGGGCTTTTCCAGACCACATCGGAGTTGTTTGCTTGTTCAGTGCTTGGCAGAGAGTACTAAGCCCTAATTTAATTCTGCCAGCAGGGAGGTGCATCTCCGTTTTCACAAAAAAAAAAAAAAGGGAATAGATTTGGAGCCAGCAGTACCTTTGACAGGATTGAAAACACTTCTGATGATTTAGTTGTATCGGTTTGAATTTCCGCATTAACAGTATTGAGCAGGTTGCTTTCTTTAGAGCAGAAACTGAACAGACACTGAGTGATTTAGCATTTCCTAACTCCCAGAAAACATGGGACACATTACTCCACTGCTGCTGCCAAGAAATCCTGGGAAGATAAGGGAGTTAGTACGGGCAGACGGCATCCCTTTGTATTGCTTCTGGAAATGACTGCAAGCACCATGATTCCACTGCTTTTCCTTGTTCCAGTCTCCTTGGACTGGAGACAAGAGAAGCACCTGAAGTGGTGAATCTCATCGTCTGACTTCTGTTCATTACCTTTGGTTTGAGCTGCAGGGAAGAGGTGACTGTGTCACAGGCTGGGACATGAAAAAGGCTTTTTAAGTTTTTGATACTTCTCTGATATGTCTTTTGTGGAGAGTTGTGATTCCTGCAGTCTTCTCTTTGTAATAAGACCTAGCAAACAGATGACAGCTATAGATCAGCAGGAAGTCAGAGAAGGTGAAAATTGTACTTGGTATTTTATCTACCCAAAGAGAATACAGATGATGAAAGAAAACACTACCAGGTGTGAGGGAAAGGGGACAGGCAAAGAGCTTTCAAAACAAGGGACATGCTACTACAAGGCAAGCATGTTTACAGCAGTGGGGTTTATTCACGGGCATTTCTGTTCATGTGAGAGAACTCAGAGAAACAGAATGAAGAATGAGCGGGATATCATAAGCTATGTTAAAATTAAACTTACATGTGAGTGCTTGTAGGTAAATTGCAGGCTTGTGCCTCCAGTTTACTTCTTTGTATGATGTTCTCTAATGTGGAGTGGAGAGGTAACTGTCCTTAACTACTCTTCCACTGTTGTAAGCAGGGAAAAAATGATCATGTTCTCCATGGGATCATGAGTATCATCATGTTAGTATGTGTGAGTGGCACATACTAAAGGTGTGATGACAAGCCTCAGTCTGCACAGAAGCAGTATTTTCAGGAAAAAGGGAAAATCAAAAATTTAGTTTTGAGGGGAGCAAAAGCTGAAGTTGCTATGCACATATTTTTCAGTAGGCAGATACAGTACAGAATGCTGTTATTACTCGCTGTTCACCCTTTTTGAAGGTGGTGGGTGGACAACCTGAAACACTCAAAAGAAAATGATTTCCCACAGGAGCTGACTTTCCAAAGCAACCACTCAGTATGTGCATGATTCCAAGACTGGAGTAGAGCAAATAAAAGAAACCTGTTTCCTTTCCAAGCATTCCATGCAAGTCTCTGTTTTGTATATTTGGCCTTCCTTACCAAGCACAAACCATGCAAAATGCCTTTCATACTCTTTCCATTGCCTCGCTCTGCAGAGGGAGATGTCCATGGGAGAGCAAACGGTCAGCTGGTGTGTGTATCTGAAAAAGCTTTCTGATCTTCTTTCCATGCTCCCACTGACCTGTGGAACAGTGTTCTTAAAACCAAGTCTGTTTTTAAAGCAGTTACAGTCTCCTCATTCACATCTCTTCCTTTCAGCTGGGGCAGAGAAACTCTGGCCAAGGGCTGCATCTCATCTGTCAAAATAATAATTCTGGCCTATAGCTTGTTGTTCTTTTTCAGCTGGGGCTTCAATTCAGGGGGACTGATGCAGTCCAAGTGAATTGTTCTTCTAGTCCTCTCCCAGACAGCTTTCCCTAGGCATGCATCCATTTTTCAATCACCAGATTGAGTACACAGCTGTCACACAGTGAAAATGTAGCCATTTCCAATTGTGTGAATAGATATGGGTCCATTATATAGTGATGTCACCAGTTCTGCACTGTGGTAGGTTCACATACAATCGTGTGGCAGGAAAGAAATAGAGCCTCTTCAGAGCCTATAAAACAGCAGTGTTACCATTTATATGAAAGGTTCACCATCTGCAGATGGAGAAAAGCAGTCTAGACTGGTTTTCTGTGAGAACCTTAGGAAAGTGGTGAGTAGAAATTGCCAGAACAGTCAGTAAGGATGGATGGTTGCCTTAGGCTTCTGTGCCATATGTTGAGTGTGCTGTGTCTAATTTTTTATCTCCAAATAATAAATGAAATGCTGACTTCTCTTGATGTAAATGTCAACATTAAGTAAAAAAATCACGGTATTTTAAAGTTGGAGTTTCTGTCAAGAAACTAGTTTTTAGAAGTTATTACTTTCAAAGGGAAAGTAAGTAAATATGGTTTGTCTGTATTTGTAGCATCATGGAAATTATAGACAAATTTAGGTTTAAAGTGATCTCTGGTATCTGCCTCCTTGTTGAACTAGGGTTGTTGTCAAAGGTAGATGAGGCCACTCAGAGCCTTGTCCAGTTGAGGGGTGATACAGGACATACCTCAGGATGTACCTGTAAGAATGGCATTTCCACAGCCTTTCTGAGCAGCCTGTCTCAGTACTCAGGCAGTCTCACCAAAGATATTTTTTCCTCATGTTTGATTGGAATTTCCCATCTTGCTGACTTTGTCTGCTGTGTTGTCCTTTCATGGGGAAGAGTGTATCTTGTTCTTCTCCACTGTAGCCTTCAGGCAGTGGAGTGCAGCAATTAAATCCCTTCTCCCACCTGAGCAAACCTAGCCTCCCCTCCTGCATCCTCTGCTCAGCCCACATAATGCCTGAGGCCAGGTCCTCCCTGACCTTTCTCCACTTCACAGGGTGTCTCTCAGGCTGGTGGCCCCAGACTGGTCACAGCTGGGCAGCCCAGACCTTGGTCACTGCGCTGCCCGTGGGACCTCAGTGTCCTGGTGTCATCACAGAGCGTCAGTGACTCTCTTACAGGGACTGGGGGGTTGTATGTCCCTACAGGTGGGTGTAAAGTGTGGGTAAGTACTGAGAGTGCCCAGGAAGTCCAGAGCAGCAGTGGTTCCACTGCCAGAGCTGTGGCTCTCAGTACGTGGCAGCAGAGATCTGCTCTTCCAGCAACACCCACTCAGTAATGGCACAGGCTTTCCAGTGCACCACACCTTTGGAGAGTGGTTTAAAGAGCAGAAAAACTCTGACTGATACAATCCAGAGATGTGATTGGCCTTCTTACAGCTGTTTGTGTTAATTAATGTGTATCTAACACTGATTCTTCATGATAAAAACCTAGGTCTGGGTTTTATTCTTTTTTATACAAGGACAAATTAATTTCATTTATCTTGCACTGTGTAGCCAGTCTGAAAATAGCTGGGAACATACTACCAGGTTGCCAAACATGAACCTGTGACACATTGCCTTCCATGGATGCTAAGAACCATCACTACAAACACTTAACACAGCACCTGCCTCTGGTGCTGTCCTTTCGTGCATCTGAGTCAGAAGTGGTTTTGTTCTTAGAGTCCTTTAGAGAGAGTCAGAAGATCAAATCTGTGAAGTGCTGCAGCCCCAGTCCATCCTGGCCATGGAGTCAGAGCTGTACAAAAAGGAAAGAAGCATCATCATCATTTTCAAAAGCTTTAGTTTTTGTTCAGCGTGAGGGTGGTCTACATATCCCAAATCTATGAGAGCTTTCAGCTCTTGCCATCTCAAATCCAGAGTATCATAGCAGTATGCTTGCCTCTTGTGCTTCTGTATAAACAGTTTTCACAGTTCTTTAGTTTAATCTTTTTAGTCCCACACAGACATATCAAGCTATTAATACTTCATTTTTGGGACAGAATCTATATTCTTGTGTAGTCTGCCTTTGTGGCTAAATTCAGCTACTAAATTCAGCTAATTTCTGTTTTTTCTCCAGGGATCTGTGTGTCATAGCAGTGAGTTTCTCAATGTCCTCAGCAATCAGCCCCACTGGTGTGTGCTCTCCTGGGAAAGCTGGTCCAGCTTTTCCTATGAAGAAATACATTGCCATGAGATACAGAGAGGACACTTGGGTCTTCTCTGTCTCATCTCAGGAGAATGACAGTGTTCTCTGTTGTTTTTACAGATCTCTCCCAGTGATCACTTCTGGCTGCTCTGAACATTAATTTCAGTTTAGAAATCTGGTGTTTTATGAAGTCCTTCAGGTTTTTTTTTCATCTGTAAAATGAAAAAACTGTCAATCTTGAGCCAAGAGTGGAATAAGAAAAGTAGTGAATGACTGTTTATTAGTGACAGTAACTTTAGAAGTTAACGGCCTGTTCATAGGATCAGCAGAAATGTCAACAAGGGGTGTTCTTGTGTTCTTGGCTGCTATGTGTGATTGCAGTGAGTTATGTTGGCTGTAGCCCACTTGGATGACACTGCAGTTCACAGCTTGAAGAAGCCAAGTGCTCATAAATAGGCTAGATTTACAGGTGATTTAACAACCCCAGATTATAAATTGGAACAGAAATGTGTCTATTTTCAGGAGACAAGTATTTTGTAGTGAATGTTCTAATGGAGTGAAATCCCATCCTAGAATTGTGCCAGGAAGCTCTGCCTCATTTTTGGAATGCTTTTCTGGATCAGATGTTTTCCCATGTCTTGGACATGGAAAAGAGTTTGATGTTTAAACCACCTGGAAAGAATTAGATTCCTGTGGCTGCTTGGGCAATTGGTAAGCCAGAGCTGAAAGAGAATAGTTTAACAAATTAGACCAGGTGAATCCATGTATGGACACACAAGTAGGGGCTGTCATAGGTCTTCAGTGCTTTGCAGCTTTACATATTCATTACACCCCTAAAGAGAAAGTCAGTTTTGCCCTCACCTAACACAGGGTTAGCATCCCATGGAAGTATTGCCTGCCCTGAGGGGATCTGATGTCCTGGTGTCTGTTCTGGATTCCCCATCAGTATCTATCTCACCATTTACTCCCATCATTGAGGTATTTAAAAAAACTCAGATGTAGCATCATCGAAGAAGCTAATTCAAATGATCAGTTATAGTCATAAATGGATTTTATTTGTGATTCAGACTTTTTTAGTTTAGTCTGCAACATGCAATCTGACAGGCAAATACCCATCAGGTACACGTGTAAATTACGATACATTTAGAAATACCCGACACGATCAGCAGGCTACACACGAGTCTGTAAAGCCGAGTTTGGCTCACTGTAGCACAGCAGGACTCTTGGAGCTGCTGGCAGCCTGGAGCTGCTCTGAGCATGGCAGCAGCACCAGGGGGCTGCAGGAGAGGCTGCACTCCAGCCCTCTGTGGTTTCCTGCCTGCAGCTGCAGCCCCCCTGCATGGCAGCAGTGCCTGCGGGCTGGGCACGCTGCTGTCCCTGCTGGGCACGGGGCTCTCTCCAGAGCCGGGGCTGCTGCTGCTGCTGCTGCTGCTGCCCTGCAGGAGTGATGTCCCCAGGTAAGTGGCCTCTCCTGGGTCTCAGATCCAGCCATAGGCCTCGAGCTTTGAATGTGAATTCCTCCTGCTTCTGACAGTTGTGATGTTTTGCTGACATCTTACGATGAAAAGTGTTACTTCTGAATCACCCATGACTGTGTCTGTTGTGTTGTAGGCGTTTGAGCTAGCGACTGGAGATTACTTGTTTGAACCACACTCTGGTGAAGACTATTCCAGGGATGAAGGTATGACTCTTTTGAGGTATTGTAAGAGTTTCTTCATATTTTCATACTCCTTCTCTTAAATTTCCAGTGAGCTTACAGTGGGGTTTAAGTTTTGTATTTGAGTAAAACTGTTCATACACATTGTCTCCAGAATATAAATATGATTTTTTTTCTTTTTAGTTTTAAGTTCCACCACTAGCAGTGGGTGGGCAAAAACTCCCTTCTGCAGATACTCATCTACTTAACAACTGCCTGAAGGAATTAAACTGCCCTTCTTGTAAGATTGCATATGTGTGGAAACCTGATTGAAAATAACAACATTTTAGTTTAGAAGAGAAACGACAAATTTGAACTTAGTATACTATTATTCTCTTTACAAGAGTGACATTGGAATAATGTTGACATTGTGTATTTTTATTTGAATTAGGCAATTACTAATTATTTTTTTAAAATCAGAGTTAACTCCTGCTTCCATCTGTATACCTGTCCATTTTCATGCTTGTTTGCTTGTAAATGCTCTTTGCAGTGGTAATGTGGGCATCATTCATTGTTCCTAAATGCTACTAATGATGCCAGAGCTCTGCTGATCCTGGAAACCTCTGCATGGATTTGCTGCAAACATTGTTGATTTGAAACTATTTCTGATTTTTTACTAATTCCAGTTTCTTTCCTCTTCTTTTTTATCCCATCCTTTCCCTGCCCCTTCCACTCCCGTATCCTTTTTTTCTCTCCCTCATAGACCACATAGCACACATCATAGAGCTGCTAGGCAATATCCCAAGGCACTTTGCTCTATCTGGAAAATATTCTCGGGAATTCTTCAATCGCAGAGGTAGTACCTCTTCTTTTTGAAAGGTGCCGTGATGCAGACAGAAGTGGAATTGCTGTCGCTGGTTGTGTCATGTCCCAGCGAGAGGCATTTCCTGAAATCACACAACAAAATTTTCATTTTGAAAAGCAAAATTCACAGCAATCTCTGACAATTTTTTTTTTTAACCCATATGTTTTGAAAAATAACTATTGGTGCATTTTAAATTACATGGCAAGACTTGTTTGTGGCAGCTGACACTCAAACATTGTTTTGAGAAGGAAGTTTTGCTGAAAGCATCTTTCCAAAGTAGCCACTGAGCAAGCAGTGTGCACTTGTGTTTTTTACCAGGATCAATCTATTTCTGTCTGTACCGGGCCAGTGTTAGTGTGTGCATGCAATGTACTGATTAAACTGTTGTATGTTTCTGTTTTGCTGGCAATGTTCTCCAATGCAGACCACATAGCATTGATCATTGAACTGCTGGGAAAAATCCCTCGAAAATACGCTATGTTGGGGAAATATTCCAAGGAGTTTTTCACCAAAAAAGGTAACGGTATTTATGCAACACTAATTTAAAGCATAATACTATCCAAAAGGAGAATATGTTCATTTAGGGGTACTGAAGAAATATATCCATTTAAATGGAGAGCTCTTACTAAAGAAGAACTTCGGTGTAAAATTGGCTTTCTGAGAAAAGCCACAATTTGTGGTGTTTATTTCAGTATTTCATTTAAAATTCATTTGGGGATGTACTCAGCGAAATGTGGATGTTAACAAGTGCCCGTGTGAGTCTGTTGTCTAATGTTCATGTGAGAGTGAGGACTCAAGGGATGTGTAGCTTGTAATGTGGTGAAAAGTCATCTGTCAGCAGCTTTGGATCCTAGCTAGTGGTCCAGGAGGTGCTGCTGATAAGGAATAATGGAGATGGGAAGGGAATACCTAGGCAGTGGACACTGAGCTGAGTGTGGCTGCTGTCACACCCAGGAGCAGGCAGAGCAGATGGGTGTGTGCCAAGCCATGGAACTTGGCCCAGGCTGCTCTTCAAGGCAGGTTTTTGACTTGTGGGGCAACGTGGTGATGCCTCAAATGCCTTTCATCCCCTCGGCGTGAGACAGCACTGTGCTGTATGGAGGGACAGGGTCTGTCAGGAGCATCCCCATGGAGGGGGAACAGCCAGGGCTGTCAGCCACGGCTGGGAAGGGCCCTTTCCTGCTGGCCAGAGCTGTGGATTGCCCTGCCCCTGGCTGGGCTGTGCTGCAGTGAGGTGTCAGTGTCCGCAGGCTGAGCTGGTGGCTCCGGGAGCTCGGGGCTGTGAGGCAGGACACAATCAGTGATTGACCCTCCCAGGCACAAGGGCTGCCTGTTCTGTGCTGGATATTCCTGCCCCAGCAGGGCTCTCCTGTGCTTCTGTGTCCTTAAGGAGGCTGTTAATGGCAGTGGAGTGCAGAGAAGGGCAGCAGTGGTGATCTGGGAGGGAGCAGCTGCCCTTTGGGGGAGGCTGAAATGCTTGGAGCTTTTGGGTGTGGAGTAAGGTTTTCATAATGAGGAAGTCAGTCACTTACCAGCTGAAGACAGAGCTGCTGTTTGCCAGCACTCAGCATGTAAGAGCTGGGGGAAAGCCAGTGACATTTGCTGAGGATGGTTTTAAAACAAGTGCTCCCCTGCACAGCAGGCAGTGAGCTCCAGGAGCTGGCTGCCACAGTGGGCAGAGGGAGGGGCTGTATCAGTAGGCTTTAAAGTCTCCTTGGAACTGAGATGTACAAACTCGAGACCCACAGGTCTGGAAATGTATAAAGCAGTAAGAGGGCTGGGCATGAGATATCCTGTGGCACCTCCAGATGGGGATTGCAGCTGCTGGAGTGTGTCTCACATTCCTGCTTTTCACCTTACAGCAGACAGGTTGGCATTTTCTAATGATGTCATAGAACTGTAAAATGACCCAGCAGTTACTCAGTAACTGCAGTGTTGGCAGTGCACAGGAGAGTTCATAAAGTTCCTGTGATGTGGAGAGTCTCTGGTGCTTCCACGAGCATCTTCAACTGCAGAGTGTCACTGTTGTCCTCTAGGTCCTGCACATCAGTGACATTCCTCAGAGGCACTGGGGGTGCCTCTTAAATCCTCAGGGTGGGATTAAAGGCTTGGTTCACCAACCACACAAGTGCAAGTGGAAGATTAAGTAGACTGGATTCCACCTGTTTCTGTTTAAACCAGAGAATCTCAAATGCAAGACAAAGGAGTAACAAACCAAGCTGCATTTTCAGATCTTACCAGTTATTCTAGTGTTGCAAGTTGGAGAAACTGAAATGTTTTGTGGAAGAAAACTGGAGATGGGAAGTGTCCTGCTTACTTGAGCATCTTTTCTTTGCATCAGGCACCCTTTTTCCTGGCCAGCCCAGTACTGCCAGCCTCTGGTGTTCCCAGCAGAGATTTGTGTGTGGTGGGTTGGCAGAGCATGAGGGACAGGCTTCAGAGTTGGACAGGAAGCTGCTGCATTTTGTAGTCATCTGCCTGTGGTTTGAGCACTGGAGATCAGAAGCCTTGAGGTACAGGCCTGAGGCTCTTGGGAGAATTTCTCGCCGTGGTCTCAGGGTGGGCTTAGAACTCTAGCTGTGTTGAGCTCCTGTTTCGAAAACATCAGTCTTGGGTGGTAATCAAGAAATCACAACATGAGCAAGTTTGACCTCAGAGAGATGCTTTAAACATTTGAGTTGTGCTACTGAAGTCCCAGGCACAAAAAGAAAGGTGTTAGCAACTTAAAGAGTTTACAGGATCAGGTCCTTTCTCAGTAATTGCCTGAAGCAGTTTTAGACACTCAGACAGGAGGATTTAAAAGAGGAAAAGCATCTGTAAGTTACTTCTTATTCTATAACACAAATGCTCACATATTTTTATAGGGTCTCATCTTGATTGAGCCCAGAATAACTCCAGGGAGTCTTTTTCTTCAGTGTCTTCATGGAAGCTGTTTTGACTGTAAAAATTACTAATTTTTTTGACATTAAAACCAATCATGGTCCCTTCTATTTTTCTTCTGGTATTTGCTAGTCGTGTTTCCTTGTGAGCTGAACCTGTACAAGATGCTGGCCAGGTGCTGGCTTTGCCCTTTGGAAGCTGAACAATGAGAAGCACTCATTGTGATGCTGCTCATTTGCCCTCCTGGAAGGGGAGGGAGAGCTCCCTCCTCGCTTCCATCCGCTGCACCCAGTCCTTGCATTAGTTCCTGGGGTCACATCATAGATGTGGAGCAGCAGATTAGATCCCATTGCTGCTTCCCCAGTCCTTCATTCATCCATGTCTTACTGTTCAATAATCCATCCTCCTCTTGCCTGGTGACACATCTAAATTTGTCTTTGATGGGTTTTATAGACCAGCTCTGGTTTTTTTGTATTACGGGGAGCAGAGAAAGCTTTAAATAGAATTTCCCCCCCTGGTCCGTCAGAAATTTTTTTAGTAATTTCCTTCTGGCTTAACATTCCATTTTTTGAGGGATCATTGCTGCCTCTGCTTTGGCAATAGGAGTTTTACAGCTGTGACAACTCCGTTGTCCTCTGTGGATTATCTCCTGTGTGCTTCACTATCAAAAATCCAAATAAAGAACTTCTCTGTGGAAGTTCTCAGTATTACATTTTTAGTACTACTTTGAAAATTCATGCTAATGCCCTGAATACAGATGGTGTCAGACTGGTGGGGCTTGTGCTTTTTTCATTTCTGCCTTAAATATAGGTACAGCCTTGCTCTCCTCCAACTACATGGTACAAACATCTTGAACTAGATGAAAATATGTCTTGGCAGACACCTCCATTTCCTGTGCTACTCTCATACTTTAGGATAGAAATGAGAAGGACCCACAGGAAAATTATTTCTTAGACTTTTTGTCCATCTGAGTGGTGTTAATTGTCTTTTACTTACCCTATTTTGTTTCCATAGTTAGCATCATGATCCTTAGTGAAAACTGAAGCATCAGTTTGAGTGGCCCCCACAGAGATAATTTTTACTGTATCCTATTTTCTTAAGTGCTTTTACAATCTTCACAGAACTTCTTGTGGGAAACTTCAGCCATAGTGCTAAAATAGTTTATTCCTTAGCAGAAAAAGTGCTGAATACTGTGCTGGCCTTAGCATGGGCATTCACAGAATGAGGAATACTCAAACAGCAGGACACCTGTCACAACAGAACACGGAATGAAGGCACAGCACACAACGTGAGCTCCAGAGGCAGGGAAAAAAAAGTTCATTTACAAGTAGGGGTTTTATAGTTTTCCAGGGATTGTCTCTGGATTGGAGAGAGAAGTTGCCACCTCTCCATCCACACTGGCAGAGACAAAAGTCCATCAAAGGTCTCTCCTTGAGACAGGAATGTAAACAAAGATTGTTTTTCCTACAAAGTCCTTGAAAGACTCTACTTTCACATGTAAACATTTGAAAAGTTTTAGAAAAGTTAGAAAACTCCAGAGATTCTCAGAAAGCTTTAAAAATTCTCAGAGGGCTGTAGAAATTCAGGGTGACAGACACCAGTGAGCCTCACTGTGCAATCCTGTCTTATCAGATCTGAGGGAGGAAAGATGCTGGAAATGACAAAATGTGAGTGCAGAGATGAAGACAATGCTGGGTGGGAACACACACCCACCCTCCCTCAGAGCTAAGCCTTATTTGGTACATGATTACAGCAGTCTTTCCAATGAATGCTGGGAGCTGGAGAAACCATGGACATGATGGGTTTTTTAGTAAGTTTTTGCTTGCAGTCAGTAACAAGTCACTTTTCTATCACTTTTGGGCAGTATTTGAGTCCATGCATTCCTGTTACATAATTTACTGCCCGTTCTTGTAAGTAGTCACCAATACACTCTTTTGGAAACCTTCCAAAAGGTAAGATCTCAGGAGTTAAATTTCAGGGTTGCACAAAGATTTTAAAGGGCTGAGAGTGAGCCTGGAAATGAATATGCTGCTCCAAGATGTGCTGTCCTTCCTGTTATGTGGGGCAGTTGTGGGCCCAGAGCAGAGCCTTTGAATGCACACACATAAACCAGAAGGTGGCCTCTGCTGGTGCTGCTCACGTTCCTGTCACTAGGCAGGACTGTCCTGCAGCTTGTGGTGGGTCATGGATTGTTTGCACACTTGCTCTTGTGGGGACCTTGTGGCAGCAGCTGGAGAGCTGCTTTTTCAAGCACTGCACCCTGCCTAGGACCTGTGGCTGAGGCAGCAGAAGCAGGGCCTGCTGAGCCTTTGGGCTTTTGATCATTGCACTGAGATGTTCAGCCCCCGGGGCAGTCGGACGGACACGGGTTACTTCCCCTGCCCTGGAACTTCTCTAGCCACAGGGATGTGCAGAAATTCTGGCCTGTGAGCTGATGTCTGCTGGCTTTTTGTGGGCAGTAGGTTACAGCCAGGGACAAGCACCATGCTGACAAACCACTTGGCTTACAAGCAGTGTGTCCTGGATGCCCCATCCCGGGTGGTGAAGTGAGGTTGTAAAGCCTGTTCAGCCTCCAGTATGGAGTGAGACTCCTCACTCCCCTCAGTGCAGAAGCACCACAGGGGTCTCAAGTGCTTTTTGCAGTGTCCCATGGAGACTGTCTGGCACATAAATATACTTGAGAAGAAGGGAGGTGGCTGTGGGTTGCATTAACAGTGTAGAAATTCAGCAGCCCTTTGTGTTTCAGCTGGTCCCCAGAGATGGGAGGGGCTGGGTGTGGCAGGGCTTAATTACTGATTAGAACAGATCAGGCACTCAAGTCTGGTCACATTCAGTAAGAACTTTCACACAGATTCATGGCTAGCATAGTTTGTTGAAGAAAGAGATTCATTAGATTGTTGGTGATAAATGCACTGGATCTACAGAGTGTAAGTGCACCACATACAGGTGTTCCTGGCTATGGTCTGACAGTCAGAAGGCAGATGTTGCCAAGGAGATGTCCCTGCCCTGGGGAGGAGAGAGGAGCTGGCCAGTTGACTTGTCTGCAGGGTGGGGTCCTGTTCCCATCCCCTCCAAGCAGGATTTCAAATGTCAGATTTATACTTCTGGGAGAAGTGGAGGTACGACTGTAGTCAAATTCCCCGTTAGTGCCATCATGAATGGGGAGAGGGCAGCCACACCACATATAAGTGGGGGATGTTGAGAGCCTGGATTGCAAAGGCTGTGGGTCTCTGCAGGGTGACACCTCAGTATCACTCCCTCCTGATGGCAGCAGTGAGGTCATTCGGCCTGAAGCTGCTGGTCCCTCTCCTGCCCACAGTAATCCCTTCACCATGTACCTCATGGCACATCTCATGGCTTTGGGCCTCATTCCTACACAGTGGAGGAGCAGGAAACTGAAGAGTCTTCCCCACCATGCTGGATGACCTGTGGACAGACCTGGATTAGTGTTGCTGGTTTGAATGGCAGGACGGTTCTCACCTCCTTCCTTTTGGTCTGGGACACATTGCCAGGTTGGCAGAAGTCCCCCCTCTTGGAGGAAACTCCAGTCCTGCAGCTGCTGCCACCACTTGTTCCGGTGGTTGGTTGAAAGAGACCTGGGCAGCAGCAGGTGCTTCCCTCAGGAAAGATTCAGACCAAGCTTCCTGGGGGTGTTTGCCTGGGAGATGGAGCAGAATCTCTGGAGCACCAAACCTCTGCTTGGCTTGGTTAGGAATGAATCAGTGCTCTGCTGCATTGCTGGCAAATGCCACGTGGTGAGGCAAGGACCTGTGTTTCTGAGACGTCCATCTCGGGATTCGAGCAGATCCTGTGAAATTTGGGTTTGTTGGCTGATGAAGGAGAGGCCTGCAGTGTGGTTTGGCCATGGTGTGAGTGTGAAGGAGTGTGCACAGGAGAGTGAAGACAGCAGCAGCAGCAGTGGAGCCCAGGTGTAACATACTCATGGCTGTAGGGCCAGTTTCTGGCTTTCACATCGAACGTACTCATCTCCTCTGAGGACCTCGAGCAAGCTTGGTGTGCACTGCCCTTCCTAACAGTCATTGCCAGCCCAGTCAAGGTGCTGTGACTGCAGAGTGGGAGAAAAACAAAACAGGGATTAGTCCTTGACATCAACAAGGTGTTTTTCTAATGCCATTATTTCTGTTTGCAGGAGAACTCCGACACATTACCAAGTTGAAACCTTGGAGTCTTTTTGATGTGCTTGTGGAGAAGTATGGTTGGCCTCATGAAGATGCTGCACAGTTTACAGATTTCCTGATCCCCATGCTAGAAATGGTCCCAGAGAAACGCGCTTCAGCTGGGGAATGCCTTAGGCATCCGTGGCTGAATTCTTAGCAGAATCTTCCAGCTGTAAAAAAAAAAAGAAAAAAAAAAAAGCCAGCAATCACTTTCCAATGCGTTGGACCTAAATGGTGACTGTCACAAAATCTTTAGCAGGATCACACGTGAGCTGGCTTCAATCCTCAGACCTTTATTTTGCTTGAGGTACTGTTTGACATTTTGCTTTTTGTGCACTGTGTTCTTGGGGAAGGGTAGTCTTTTTGTCCTCAGCTAGTAGTTTACTCACCCACTTTCTTCAGAAAACACTTAACGTGTCTTTAAGCATTGTTTCTTGTGTTGTGTGACATTCAGATGTCAGATTTTTGAACAAAAGAAACTTCCCCCCATGTGTTTTGGCAAGTTTTGTAACTATTTATGAAAAAAAAAAATATTTTAGCTGATGCATATTATATAATTTACGAGTGTAAGAAATTTATCAAGTCAGAACTGAGTTACGGCGAGGAATTGTACAATTTTATCTTCTGGCAAAGGGATGTCATTCTTGTATTATAGTGTATGTAAATGCACCCTGTAAATGTTTATTTCCATTTAAATATGGGACTGGGGACTCAATTTCAGAGCAAAGCGACTAAGTTTTAGAGAGCTTTATAGCAAACCAATTGCATGTAGTGGACTTTAAACCGCTTTAAGGAATTGTGTAAAACTTTCTATTCTGTAGCAGTTCCTGTTCATTGGGTTTTAAACAAAGTGGCTCTGGTTTACAGGATTTCATTCCCCAAACGGCACTTTAAAGGAAGGCTAGACTTCTTTCTAATAAAGTATGCATTATCATTTAGCACTCCCTTTTAGAATTTTTGCCTATTTTAAGTGCTTTTAAGAAAAGGAAAATAGCAATTTCCCTTACAATGTGATAGTGAAGACATGGTACCATATGGTGTTGCCTTTTTATAAGCACTGTAAGTTGTACTATACCTTAAGAAAAAGACAAAAAATTAAAAGTAGAGCATGAGAACCACTCTCTGTGTAGAATTACTGATCTTTTATAATAAAAGTGTGTGCTTGGCATCAGTTAAGGAAGGATATAGCTGCAGATATTTACAGTGCAGTGGGTAAAATAATCCAAGAAGCAAGATCATGCTCATTCCATTCATAGCTTTACATGTTTCTAAAACAAATTGCACTAGCTTTATTCTTTCCCATCCGTAGACATACGACTGCCCATTGTAAGTTGCACGCAACAATTATGTGTTTCCTAGGAAAAAAAGCTGCATAGGCTGAAGCTTATAGGCAATACAGATTTTAGAATGTACAGTACGGAGGTGTGTTTGGGCCTCTTTTAGAAGTCAGTGGGATGAATGTAAGCTTACTCCTGATCTTCATGTAACTACAGTGCCACTTTTTTCTTGACTTTGTCCATATAAAATTTATTCACATGCCTTTGCAATAACTAGATTGTGAGAAGATAGCCCCATGCTGTAACAATAACCAGTTGTTTGAGGTGCTTGCAGTTGTCTAATTAAAGTGTTTTGTTTTTTCAGACAGTGTTGCTGGTCATTGGAATCTTTGCCTAGCCACGACTCAGCTGTGGGGGTGCTGGAGGGGTGGGAGGTGGGGGCTGGTCTGGCATGGCCAGAGAAATGCAGCTTCCCACGTTCATTTGTGAAACACATGGCCTGGCGTGGGGCTCCTGTGGCAGGAGGGGCTGGGTGGGAGTGGTTTGCTGGGTGAAATGTGACCAAAAAAAAGCGTCTTTCCTCCCAGCTGTTCTGTAACAAGTCCTGTAAACAAGGGAACGATTGTCCCGACCCGAGGGCCGGGGCAGCCACTCCTCCAGAGCCTCCAGGGAACTGCTGAGGCACCGCAGTGCGAGATGCTCTGGTCTGGGGAAACTTGTCCAGTGCCGAGGCCCCGTTGGGTTTCAGGACCGAGCGCCTTCACCCTCGTCCCCAGAACTGCTTTTAGTGGCTGCAAGGACAACGCTGCTCAGAGGGACCATGCCACAATGGATTCATGCTGGAGGTAAAAATTACATTCAGCTTCACACTCGGCCCAGCTCTGTAGTGCCTGGTTGCTGCCACCAGTGTGTTCCTGAATCCACAGAAAAGGCTGGCACTGCAGTGATGCCAGGGGCAGCCCAAGGCTGGCACAGCTCTGCCCTCTGCCTGGCCTTGGTGCTGTGGCAGCACTGGGGAGCCCTGCCCAGGCCTTGTCCTGTTCTGCTCCCCAGTGCAGCAGCTCCCTGAACTGCACTAAGTCCGTGCCAAGCACAGTTGGGTATTTTGTGTTCTCTTGTACTTGAAATGATGTTCTCACTTCCTGGAGGTATGAAAGAGGGGCAGACAATCAGATCTGAATGCTGGGCGAGACAGGATGATGCACATTGTTTTTCAGAGCCAGTGCCTGAGCAGCTGCACAGAGAGTGGGTTGGATTTTTCTGTTTTTTATAGCCTAATGCTGTCTTGCATTACACAGGCAGCATAAAATGTGAACTCAGTGTGTTCTGCAGAACCAGCAGGTGTTCAGGAAAGCATTTCTAGTGTATGATTTTAACTTGCAAGATTTTTCAGTAGTTTAGAAGCAAATTAGAAGTACAAGTGGCTGCCTTTTCCTTTTTTACATGTTAAAAAGAATCACTTTTTTTAGTGGGTAGGAGCAGCCACTTCCCTCCGGTGCCGTTTCAGCTTTCCTCACACACTGGTTCGTTCTCCTCTCTGGGCTGAGGCGGAGCCACCGAGCACGGTCCTGTTGTGTGGGCAGGACTGAGCAGCTGCTGCTGAGATGGAAGGACGCCCTCACCCCTGACAGAGTCACTGCACTGATGACACAACAGCACCATCTTAGCTGCTAAATCACTTACAAACCCCCAAACTCCTACACAGTTTGTAACATTCTGTGCCCCATTACAGCGCCACCCACTCAGCTCCCCCCTGCACCCCAACTGGAGGGCCTGAGGAGGCACAAAGGAAGGGAAACAGGAAGGAACAGCAGCAGGCAGGTGCTTCCATGCTCTCTAACCAGGGCCAGAACACCTCTAACATAAAAGTGCCCATCAGTGGCCCCTGATTACCCTGTCAGTAAACTGAGCCAGGACTGCTGTGCTTGGGGTGATTTATTCCTCAACCTCTAAATGGAGCATGGGAAAGAATCCTCCTGCAGCCTGTTCCTCATCTGTCTGTGCTACAGAACTGAAGCCACAGCTGGAAACTGCAGAGAAGTGAAGAGCCTCAAGAGGGAGATGAGAAACTTAAGGCCACTTTCCTGCTGATACAGCACCCTTTTAGGACAAGTAGGTAAAACTGACGTAATTGTGATTTATTAACATGAATTAAAATGCCCAACCAGTGCTGCAATGTGACAGTATATTAAAAAAAATTTAAAGGTCATATACTGTACTACTTTCACAAAGATCACACTTTTTTTTGCAAAAGACTTATTATATACAATACTATATCAAATGAAAGAGGCTTTAAGCAACTTTACAAGCGAAAGAAATACAGTATTTACAGCACTCGTCCGAGACATTAGAAACAGTCTATACATTAAATTACAATTTCTGCAAATAACTGATGAAACAAAAAGCCATGTCCACACCAAAACTATAAAAATCTGTATTGCATTGTTTCCTATCTCTATGCACACAAAAAACTGTTGACAGAAAATGGGAAAAAAAAATTGTTAGTGCCATCACTTAGCCTGTGTACTTATTTAATTACATATGTATAAAAGTAATATAGAAAACTTTCACTAAATGAATTTAACTGCAACAATAAAGTTTTAAACATTATGCAGCATCAAACCTACTGCCAGAAAAAACAGCTGGAATGTCCACTTACAAAATAAAAAGAAATACCTAATACTGGCTTAACAGCACGTTTTCAGGAATTTTTAAAAAGCAAAAAATGGAAAGGATACAATGGAAGAGCACTGGTGTTTGCTTTTATACAAAGTATCATGTACAAGCTTTAAAAAGTACCTTGAATAGGTACATATTAAATATACACAGTTTATATTACAGAACATTTTAAAAATGTTTATAACTAAAGGGATCTGTTTTAATGCCACCCTGACCCATGGTAATTGTTCTGAAAGGTGGGTGGCACCTGTGCTCTGTGGATGGGGATCTGTCCTGGCACGGGTGAGGCCTGCTGCTGCCCTTGCACTCCGTGGGGAAGGGTCACGGAGCCGGGGTGAGGGCAGAACCCGGAAGCAGTAGGTGTTGCAATACTGTTTGGTCCTTGAGGTTGGATGTGAGGACCCTGGCCAGGGAGTGGGCAATGAGGTCCTGTGCCAGCAGGCTGATGTTGAGGTCCAGGTCCTAACGTCGTGTGATGTGGGGCTTGCGAGGAGTAGGAGGAGACGCTCGTGTGAGCGCCGGAGGGGAAATGGGGCGGTCCTTGGTGAGAGGGGTGGTGTAACCCTTGTGCCGAGGGCGGGTGGTGCCCCGAGCCCATGACGTTGGAGGGCGGGGGCGGCGGGGGAGGCGGTGCCGAGTTTACAACGTGCTGGTGCTGTGCTTGCAAACCTTGGTGTCCCGAGGAAGGATGGGGAGGTTGGTGGTGGGGGAGAGGACCTGGGGGGGGAGGTGGCGGTGGCAAATGGTGACCAGCAGCTTGAGAATGGATGTGTGATCCAGGACCCACTGCCATGGCGTGAACTGGACCGACAACGTGTGCTACAGAGTGCTGCTGATGGGTACTTTGCTGCTGGACAAGGTGGGGTCCTGGAGCAGGTGGTGGTGGAGGAGGAGGAGGAGCAGCAGATGCCGATGCCTGGTGATGAATACTGGGGTTCTGAGAGGGCAAAAAATGCCCTGCAGCTACGTGGTGTCCTGGCACCGTTTGCTGACCCGCAGTGCCAGGAAGTGCTTGATTTGGTCCAGATGAAAACACAGTCTGTTGGGGTATGCTGCCCTTCAGCTGGCTGTAGCTTTGAAAGTTTCCAGAGGGCTGCTGGCTTTGATAGTAAGTAGAAGAAGGGGGTGGAGGGGGTGGGGGAGGTGGCGCATTGCTGTTCAAATTTTGTTGGTTGAACTGGCTGTAGGAAGCTGAAGATTGTCCCGATGTTGTCTGAGTGAAGAGGGGGCCGCTCGCCTGCGCCTGGTTACTGGGCTGGAGGGTTGGTGCTGCCGGGTAGAAGTTTCTGTGTGTTTCCCTCTGGGGAGTTCCAACTTGAGGTGACTGTGGATGATGAGGTCTGTAGGGAGATCCCAGCTGCTGCGAGTGAGGCTTTGGTGAAAGGTAACCGTGCTGCACGGGCGGATGAGGGGTAGAAGACTTGGGGGGATTTTCTACGTGAGGCGAAGGGGGGCAATGCAGCTTCAAAGGTGCGGAAGGCAACTTCTGTGAATGTGAAAGTTGCTCAGCAGAGCTGCGCAGATGTGACTGAGATGGATGGTTTTTTGAAAGTGCTTGGACGCTGTTTGGCAGCTGTTTCTGTTGCAGCTCAGATTTTGGATGATTCCCACTTTCAGTCTCAGGTGCATTAGCTGCAGTTTCCCAGTGGGAATCTGGTTTTGTGGGTGTTTTCCCAAGTGGCTGTGCTGAAACTACAGGACTCGGTGAAGAGGGCTGGAATGGAAAGAAAGGCAGTCATTGCTCAATGTTCAAAATATTCAACCATGCATGCAATAAACAAAGAACATCTCAGAACACTCTCCTCCCAGATTGTGGAAAAAAGTGCTGAGGTGCAGGATATGTATTTGGTGTGAAAAAAAAAAATCAGTAACAGAGGAAGCTTAAGAAGGCACTAATTTTTAGCAAGTATATATTAGTAATTCTTCCAAATCAAAGACTATTAAAGTGTATTTCAAAGTTGTAACAGAAATATGATCTGTTAGGTCAAAGTCTGACTCCATTCTTTGTTAAAAGTTTTAGATTTCTGAATCTAAACGAAGTAATTCCAGAGAAGACCACTTAAAGAAAAAAAGCAATTTTTAGAGGGATTTAACATTTTAAAGCTGGGGTAGTACAAGCAAACAGACTAAGTATGACAACCTGAATTACTTCATTTAATATGGCAACTACTCAGCATCCTTCTCTGTATTATCAGAGCCCTGGCAGCCAAACCCTGGCAGAGCAAGAGCAACCTCCTGCTATGGGTAAATCACATCAGTGCTGTTGGTCCTGAGTGCCGGTTCTTCACACCTCAGAACAGCACAGATACAATCTCCTCCTCGGTCTACAGTGCCAGATCATCCATAAACATGTACAGCTAATGCAAGCACAGCATCTAAACCCACTTTTTAGGGTGTATGGACAAATATTCTTGCAAATGCCTATGCTGAATTACGGCGCAGGCAGATGAACATGTGTGTATGTCACCAAAGTAGTAAATCCTACAATTAACATTTTTAAAGGTGAATCAGAGAAGGATGAGCTATTCCCTGTGCATTACCTTGCTTGCTTTTGATGGACTCTTACAAGTCCTTTGTGAAGTATCTGGGGACGGACATTCAGAAGTTGGCTCTGGATTTTCAGAATCAGGTTCTACAGAAATAAAGCAAAGATAAATATCAAGGTGGGAAAATGCAATCCTTTGCAGAGATCACTAAGCAGTTTATATTTGACTTTAAAAGAGCTATTAAAGCTGTAGACTACTGAATATGTCAAGTGCCATACAAGGTCATCTGCTTACTGACCTTCTGTAATTTCAGTGAAAGAAGGGACCTTAAGCTGCAACTGGGAAATGAGATTTGAATGAGATGGAGACTGAACATGAGACGGTGAGCATGGCCTACAAGGTGATTCTCCCCCTACAGATGAAGCAGACCCAAACACAGAATTATTACAGATTACCACGGGGGAACTGGTTAGATTTGTATATCTTCAAAACAATAAATCAACTCACCACTGTCCTTGTCTTTCCTATGATCACTGAGAAGTAAAGCTCTCTGATAACTTCGTTCTCTCACTTGTTCCACAGAGGTTGATGCAGTCCTGCAAGAGAAGTCCATTTTAAATTTAGGAGGATGTACTCCTGTGGACCAAATTTAGGACAATGTATATGCAGATACCAAGTCAGAGAAAGGTTACAGTGTTGGCTGCATGTAACAACCAAATAACTGGTTATGCATAAAGAGTATTATTACTTAAGTGGTTTGTATCTATTTTCTCCCACTTTAAATACAGTGATTTCCTGCAACCTTGTTACACTAAAAACAGGCATTTCCTCTTATTAAGGAAGTATCTGTACATATGTGGGCTTTTCTTTGTCGTAGCAACTGAAAAGTAAAAAAATAAAGGTCACAGTTACTGGTGCACAGTCTCAATTTGCAGAAAACTATCTTCTTCCAGAACTGGAAATAGTTATCATGTGTATTTGTTGTTAAGAATCTGCTCTTTAATAGTGGATTCAGGCTGTGAATTGTGTATCACTACAAATTATCTCTGTTTAAGCTTCTACACATGAATTTCCACATAGTGGGTATGCAGTGACAGCCACATCTCCTTATGACCTATTACATCTCTCCATCACAACCTGACCAAGAACATCACAAGTGGCAGCACTCCACAAAACTATTTTCCTTTCTGGCAAGGACATACAGCATCACTTCACAATACTGCTGCACTGGAATAAGTTCTGGTGCTGCTCTGCAAGGTTACTGCAAAATCTGAGTAATAAAATCTTCCCTGTTTAGCCTGTTTCCACAATTGAATGCAGTAGCTTGTGCACAGTGAACTTAACAGCCACTTTCCAGTGGAACACTGAAGACTGCACTTATGTTCTCCCTTCAACTGGCTTTACAAACTCTTTTCTGGAATAGCTGGAGCATCTAAGCAGAAATGTTAAACTTCTAAGCCCATGGTTCATGCCCACCACAGTTAGGCCTTCACTACAACATGAAGAACCTCTGCAGGATTTATTTTGCACACAGTGTCACCACAGTTGACCATCTATTTTAAAGCTGCCACCAACTCAGTGAAAAACCTGTGCAGCGTTTTACACAGACTGAAGTCACTCCATCTCCTGCCCATCTACAATCCACCTCTTCTCAGGATCTGGGGTTGTTTGGAGTATCTGGCATTGCACACACTGCCCAGATGGTCTGCAAACGAGGCAACCACTGAGCATCACCAACAATGCTTTGAGTGTCACCACACACTCCCACGTGAGCAGGAGCTGCTGGCCAGGCTGCCTCAGCCCTGCACAGGGAATTCAGCAACAGCCAACAAACATCCCACACACATGCCAGCCACATGACTGAAAAGGAGAGCTCCTAACATCTTCCAGAAGCCTTTGCTAATCTAAGTACAGATTATTCTCCTGTTGCACCTTATGCCCCTACAGTACTTTCAGAAAGGCTTTCAGATTTAACATGAAAAATTCTCTTCAGCTCACAGACAAGCAGTGGAAATGCAAGGACACAAATGCTCCAACTCATACCTATTTTGCCACTAGAAGATAAAAAAGCAGAATTAAAATAATAAATATCTTATGGGTAATTCTTCATGTATTCAAATAATTATGAGGTGTTTGCTGTATTTCTGAGGAAAAAGGTAAGACAACTCTTTACTATGCTGGAAGAAGGGCTACCAGTCAGTAATCTGCAACAGCAGCCTTAATGAAAAATAGATTTCAAATACCAAAGACTTAGATTTACATACATAATAATTCTGAACTTTAGTCCTGTAGTTTTGTGGCTTACCACTGAACTTCTGGTTCACTCTTCTCACTGGAGGAAGATTCCTTAATTGCACAGTTGTTGCCAGTGTCTTCTGGAGCTGCATTATAAACAGTAGTTGGCAGTGGTAAAGGCAGGCTTGCAGTGTTATCAGTTTGCTCCCCATTTTCACCACTGTTGTTATACCCATCACTAGCACCATTACTACTACTTGTATTTCCTCCACCAGCAGCATGAGGAGATACAGTAACCAGGGGGAAGTTGTCTGTCTTTGAGCCGCTTTTTCGAGCTTCACGCTGCCTCTTACGGTATTCTAACAAGGACACCTAAGGGAGAAAAAAACCCCACAAACAAACATTAGAGAGGAAGTTTCACCCATTTTCTTTCTCTCAGTTTCTATTAAATGCACTATATTGCAGTAAGATGTACCATGTCACTGGTTCTACAAAAAAAAAA